>CM043119.1:63579276-64124314 GCA_023701765.1 Hylyphantes graminicola
AAATTGATGAATATAAGTAGTTAACCCTTTCAGTCCCAAAAATTGACTACGCTGCGGAAACATCTGATATTCACAAAATAAGCTTATTTTGGGTCAAAAATTAGAGATCCATAAGGAAAAAAAATCATTTTGATTTTTATATGGTTTTTGAAATAATGCCATTATTTTTTAACTGTTGAAAACAACAAAATATATATTACCTAAAAACACTTCGAGTTATATATTTTAAGGTATCTGACCATATTATTAAAAAAAATTAGTAATTATTTTAACCGAAATAGTTTAAGTTGTGTTTTAAATATGTGGAACTGAAGTGAACTTTTCAAAAATCAGGTGAAACGCTTGTTAGCTATTTTCTAAATAAAAAAAGAGTAGTTCTGACTTCTATTGAGATTAATGTAAAATGTTGTCTAATAGAACAAAGTGTGAAGAATCGAATGATGTGTTTGGATGTCATAACGGGACATAAACATTTGGAAAAAAAATATCGAAAGTGATGATTCCAAATGGCATCACTGGGACTGAAAGGGTTAAAAAAAAAGTGCATAATTAGATATTGCTTTACCGATTCTTTAAAAATAAATTAATAAATCAATAAAATTGTTTCGTAAAAATACCAAATATGGAAATTACGATGTCCTTCCAGGGTGAGACAGTGTCTTTCAAGGATTTGCGGCGAAAAATCTAAGAAATGGATTTTTTGACATAAATATCTTGAAGATAAATGATGTCTGAACCCCTAATTAATGAGGAACTGTTTCATGAAAATGTGTAAAAGGACACTTTTTTTCCAAGAAAAATATTTCCCAACTTGTTAACGAAAGTTTTCATGGAATTCGTTTTCTCACGAGAACCGATTGATTTACCAAAATTTTATTTTTTTAAATAATTATAAAATTATAATTTAAAAAAATTGGTATCATTTTTATATATATTTTAAATGACAGATAATAATTAGTTTCACAAGAAGCATGAGAAGATATATATTAATCGAAATCAATGCATATATTTTCAGCAAAGTATTTCGTTTTTCAAATGGTTTTTAAAAAATTTAAATGATATAATATTTAAAATGTGTCACATCATTGTATTCTGCCATTATATACATTTGAATATAAACACTTATTCCAAAACCGTAATATTCGAGGGCGAATCTTTTATTTTTTTAGCATTAAAAAAAAGCATTGATTGCTGAAGCCAGTGTATAAATATTAAATTATTAAATTTTTAAAAACATTTGCATAGAGTCAATCTTGTGTATTAGAGCTTTTGTATAAAGTGATTTTTCTATTGTTTTAACCTCATTTAGTTGTGATGACTGTGACTGTTTAAACCTGCATCATTTTATGATTACCAACTTTGATGTTATCCATACCAATAACCGTAAAACCAATTTATTTATTTATGAATGAGTAAAGTCCAATTCAAAATAAACATTTATAAGCCTAACCTGTTCAAACATTATAACACTGAACTTATATAATATATTATATAGAATTATTATATTCCGACTTCTGTGCTTGATCAGAGACCCTCTTATACAAGCCGTTGTGAAGTAAGACAGACACAGAAAGAATATTTACTGTCACAGAGAAAGGAAAGTATATCCAGGGTGAAGGCGGGAATCGAGCCCGCACCTGTTACAGTGCGCAGACTGCTAGAGTAATGGTTCAAACCACTCGGTCATCCGGGCTCCTTTTACGCTCTTTATGGTAAAATTAAAATGTTATTGTAGATATTAAGGCTTTAGAGGTTCTGATAGTTTCCTTCATACAGACTTCAACATAAACATAGTTTACACAAAAAAACCCACCTTTACCTATTTTTTAAAATTGTTTATTTTACCTTTTGTATCGTTTCTAACATCTTATCTTAATTTATTTTTCAGTTTCTTCGGAACCTGGTTAAGATCGCCCCTCGAGCTGATGTTGCTGATTTAAGACTGGGAGTGTGCATCCCGTCCATTTGCAGTAGAGACGACCTCCAGTCTATCATCAATGAAAGTAAGATTTGTCTTAGAATTACTATATAGCTGTATTATATATAAAATGTAAAAAAAAATGTTTTTACAGTAAAAGGAGCCTCTGTTATAGAATCTGTTACTAAGCCCAATTCCATACAACATTTGTGATAAAAGGAGTCTTCAAACACAGTATTAATTCTATCCGAAACATTTGCACTCTAAATGTGGCTAGTTTCATTCATTTAATATCGAAAATTCAACAGTTGTTTCTTGTGTCGTTTGCAAAATTTAATTTATATTTCAGAGAATAAATATGTAATATTCCTCGCTTTTAAATATAATCAAAACAGTTCATATATCAATATGCAAACAAAGAACCTTTTAATGAAATATATTTGAAGTCATTTCAAACTGATTGATGTTGCAAAACTAAATTTCTTTTAATTTATTATTTAAAAGAAATGAAGTTTCTCGGGAGATTGTTACGAATGACAATGGTGATTTAATTTTAATAAAATAGCTTCGTATTTTTTTTAAATGGGTATTTAATTTTGAAGGGATTTAAAAAAAATAATTAAAGTTCGAATTGGAATTTTTTCCTGAGATTTTCAATGCATTCTAATTTTGATACGCTGAATTTTTTGACGCATCACACTTTCCTGTAGCATTTATAGTTTGGACTATGAAAGTGCGTGACGGACAGACTGAACGATTATAATACCTTAAAATTTTTATGTTATGAACGTAGTGTGGAAGCTAAAACTGACAGCTCCTGTGCCATAAAAAGAGCTTATAATTTACAAAGAAAATACGTTCATTTAATACGATCAATTTGAAATTTTAACACAAAAGCTATTTATTAATCGACAAATTGCAAAGAAACCCAAAATTCTACCTTAATATTAAATTTAATTGTATGTTATTTCTCAGTAAATTCCTTATAAGTTTAAAACAATAGAATTTGCTTGATTATAAATTCCACCACACCGTTTTTTTTTATTTAATTTATAACAAGCATGCTCATCGATTTTTCCTCTTTATTAAATTATTTTCAGGAAGTTTATGTAAACAAAAAATATACGTGACGCGGTTATTAACGATACAAATGAAACTCTTTGGTAAAATTACCGTTATAATGTCCATCCAAGAAATAAGTTTGGAATCAGTACCCACGTAATGCATGATAAAATATCAATCATTAAAGGTAATTTTGATATTTTTTTCGAGTTGATTTTTAAAAAATGGATTTCTTTTTTATTTCCTTGTGTTGACAGGGAATTCCCATAATTACGTTATTTATATTATCCTTCGTTAATGAAAATTTCCGTTACTTGAAATGTATTCCATTATTAAATTGACACTGAGGATCAAATTAACGGATTATAAAACATCATTTCATGGGTTTTTGTTTTAGTTTTTTTTTACAAGCAGACCATCTTTAATTATACAAGTAGGAAACAGTGATTCATGATTTACCTTGTGTTGATAGGGGATCCCCATACTTACAATAATTATTACAAGTAAACAATCAAGTAGCAATTTTTGATCATGTAAAAAATTTAATTTCATTAAAAGTAATTATTTCCTTTTGTATTTAAGGAAACCATTAAATGATTTGTTTATGACAATAAAAACACATGAAGTAGCCTTTTGTCATCGTACACTCTTAAAACAAAAGAGTGAAATCCACTCCAGTAGGAGAAGTGCATTTTCGACACTGGAAAGGAGTGAATATTAACTCAGACTGAGTTAAAATCATTCGTTTGGAGTTAAAATCGCTCGTTCGTTTTAAGAGTGTAAAAACGATTTTTAGTGAGGACTTTAACCCTGAAATGCATGATTTTTTTGAACCCGAAAAATATATTTGTATCCTTAATACTCATGCATTATGGGGAAAATACTAAAAAAATTAACTGCATTGGAATTTAAAAAATTTAAATTTTTAAAATTTTTGCCATTTTTCAAAAACCAACTACAAAATTCCAATTTTCATAAGAATGATTAGAAAACTACTAAATATATTTTAAAATAATCCTCTTGAAATATAATTTTTTTTTTTCAAAACACTTTATTTGTAATTTAGTACTAATATTATTATACTTTGAATACTGCCAAAGACGTAATTTCACAACAGTTAATAACTTCACTCTTTAATTTTGATTACACTTTTACTACTGTCATCTATGAGGGTTATTAGTAACTAAAACTTCAAAATGAAATGTAATAGATGAAAAAATCGCAGATTTTTCAAGATTGAGCTCTACTTTAATAGAATAAAGTGGATTATGTTACTTGTTGCCATATGGCAACATTATGCAGTGGAGGGTTAAAACAGTAAGAGTCTTGTAACGATGGTTTATTCAGTTGAAATTAGGGAAATTATTTTTAAACTGGAAGGGAAATGTAAACCGATATGTTAAATTTCGTTTTGCTTGGGTTTGAATTTTCCCATGACATAACAATGTCCCTAGATTGTTGTTCGTTGGCTTTACAAATTGGGGTTTTCCTTCAAAATTGCATACCAAAAATGTGCTTTTTTGTTATAAAGAATTTTATGAAAGACTTAAACAAATAAAGACCGTTTTATCAATAATTTGTTGAGAAAGTTATCTAAATTGATAATCCATGATTTCATATTGTGAGCTAGCTTAGAAAATGTAATTTTATCGCTCAAAATTATCGATCATTTTGGGAGATTTTGGGAGATTATTTTAAAAAGAATTAAAAAACCTTTGAAAGAAATAAAATACACGTTCAAGTCGAGAGAGGAACCACCATCTATTAAAATCATTGATAAAAATGTAAGTTAAATGAAAGTACGTTTAATTTAGGTCTGAATGTAAATTAAAAAGTTACTCAACTTTGAAAAAATCAGAAAAACAGCTCTAACGGAAGTACTACAGCATAAACAAAACAGAGATTTTTGTGAGTGACATATACCGTTTTGCTTTGTAAACCAATCGGACAGTTAGCGCCCCCCAACGGCCCCAAGGGAAAACTAGTCCCTGTCACACCTAAATTCCTCATGTGTTTCAGATATTGCAAATTGTTTGATTTTTTCCAAAACACCGATTTATTTAATTTATATCAATAACAAACACATTCGCTGATTTTTTTCCTTATCTCATTAACTTATTATTTGGAAGTTTATGTGAACAAAAAAAGATATATGCTGCGGTTACAACAATACTAACATATCTAACTCATTAATAGAAATTACAGTTATAATGTCTATACTGTAGATAAGTTTGCAATCAGTACCAATTTAACGCATTATGACACATCATTTAAAGGGAATTTTGATTTTTATTGGAATAATTTTTAAAAATAGGCTCATTTTAATTATACTAATAAACAATAATTCTTATTTTATCATGCGTTGACAGGGGATTCCCCTACTGAGTTACAATGAGTATCAATTTAACCGATTATAATATATAATTTAACGAATTTTTTAAAAAGTTTTTCTTATAAACAAACCTTTCCAGTTATTCTAGGAAAGAATGATTCATGTTTAATCTTTGGTTAACAGGTAATCCCCATACTTACAATGATTCTTCCACGTAAATGTCCTGTAGCAAATATTGTTCATGTAAAAAGTTTTATTCAAGTAAATATTTCCTTATATGTTTCAAGAAATTATTAAATGCTTTGTTTGTGACATTAAAAACACGTGAAATGCTCATGTCATGTTCTTTTTTCAAATTAAAAGCTATTTTTAGTGAAAACTATAAGAAAGTAAGAGCTTTTTAACGTTCGGATATTCAGTAAAACCCAGCGAAATTACTTTTAAACAGTAAGGGAAATGGAAACTTGTATAGTGTTCGAGTTATCCGCTCTTGAATTTCTGTAATTTTGGAGAAATTCCCCTCCCCCCTCCCCATATTTTTGTTTCTCTTTTTTGACCAGATAACAGTTAAATAATGCACCAAACACTAAATGTTGGCCCCAGAGTGGTAGAGAATTTTTATTCGTTTCAATAATATATCTTTATTTATTATTTTTTCTATTTTCCTTCAAATTTTAAGACAGTTTCAGTATTGACCGAAGTGGGTCTGACTGTCCTTTAGAGCTAATACATTATTTTTTAAATCACAACTTTTGCAAAAAAAAACTTGTTTGCGTGTTATCAAATTTTCACCACGTATGGGAATCATCATAATACCAATTAAAAAAATTGAAAAGAAAATAACATCCAGTTAGAAAGGCAGAAAATTTGATTCTGTTCCATAATATATCTTACTTTACTATTTTACCTATTTTCTTTCAAATTTTAAAGCAGTTTACACTCATAAAACAAACGAGCGATTTTAACTCAGTCTGAGTTAATTTTCACTCTTCCAATCTTGAAAATGCACTTCCCGAAAGGAGTGGATCCTTTGTGTGTTAAACCTCCTACAGGATCATTCCAAACGAGTGATTTCAACTCAGTCTGAGTTAATGTTCACTCCTTTCCAGTGTCGAAAATGCACTTCTCCTACTGGAGTGGTTTTCACTCTTTTTTAAGAGTGTAGAATTGAGCGTGAAAAGTGATTTTTAGCGTTAACTGTCGACTAATGAATCTATTGATTTCTTAACATTCCCAGTTAATTTTTTGGGCAAAATATCCCCTATCATCGTCACTTATTCTGTACTGAACGTCTAAATAACACCGATACTCATTTTGTAGGCATGCTGGCATTTAATTTAATCACGCTTAGTTAAAAAGTTCTTGCTAAAAAGTCGTAGCTTTGTATAAACTATTTAATACTACTCCTATAAAAAGTACAGCTGGGGAAAAAACGATCCGCCCTTCGTTTTTTGGCTGCTATTGGTCAAGGAACTTGGTGAAACGTGTCATTTTTAAGGAAATAGCGTAAGGAATTGCGAACTGGCAACAAAAATCGTATAAGGATTCGTGCATGTTGAACAACTATACATCGTATTTGACATAAACTTCAATATAAAATGAATTATAAGCACAAGCAAAATAAGTGTACAATTTTTAAAAAATAAATGTATGTTTCTTTCGTTTTCAATATTTGAGTCTAGATCCTTAATATGGACTTGAAGCCATATACTTTAAATACATTCTTTTATAACCAAAAGGAATACGAAATTATGTTTCATATTCCTTTCGGTTCCGAAGGTTTTTTTTTTTTTTTTTTTGCAAGGATATGTGTGTAAAGGTATGAGGTTTCGATATCGAGTCAGTTATCAGAATATCCATGATTATTATTCGAGTCGTACCGTTGTTTTTTTCGTCAACTTAATGCAATCTTTTATAGCAAACCATTGTTGGGATCTTATCTAAAACGTTAAGATAAGGCGTTTAATGTATAAAAAGATTCACGCTAGATTACTAGGAGGCCATATGAAACTGTTGTATTGTTAACGTTAATTAGTTCTGTAACCATTTTTAGTCTGCTTTCCTATTTCGAAACGTCGATATTGATCATATTATGAAGATAATTCCATCGGTCCTGCCCGTATTATCCTTCCAAAATCGGCGCTATTCGTCTAATGTTAAAAATTCTATATTTCTCTCTATATTAAAAAAAAAGTAAGCACTTTTAAAACGTCCCAAGTCATAACCGGAAGAAATATTGATATTACAACGTTAGGGTTGGCTACTAGGGTAGCTGTATGGTATGGTACATATATATTCCAGCTTGTGCGCTTGTTCAGAGAACCGCTTATAAGCTTTCGTCAAGTGGGACAGACACAGAAAGAATATTAGCAGTCACAAAAAAAGGAATAACACATAGACAAATAACAACATTTATTGACGGTCACAAACATCCATGCCTGACCGGGATTCGGACCCGACCCCAGCAGCTCCAAAAGCTAGCGTCCTAACGATTGCGCCACCGGGGCTGCTGGGTAGTTGTTTAAAGCAAAGTATGACATCAAAGAGCTCTATGTCATACTTTTTAATGCTCTGGGTATGCGTCCGGACGGACATCTGTTCACCTCTCGACGAATGAATTTTTAGACATTTAAATCGCTGTTAATGCCAGTTCATTAATGGCATGAGAAAATTTATTGTCTTAAAATTAATATTTAAATGAACATTTATTTTTTTGTCATACCAGCCAATTTGGAATCAATGACGTCTCAAAATGAAGCACAATGTGATATTTTGATTGTTCCTTATTTGTTTACTAAGAAACAAATAAGGCATTCTATTTATGTTTTAATATTTCATTTAACTAAATATATTGAATGTGTCCGATTTTTTTAAAAATTTTGTGTTGATACTTCAGTACAATAAGAAGCTTGTGCCCTTTAAGGCTTTTCATTTTCATACCTGCTAAATATCACCGGAACTGATGCTAGGATTTCACCAAAGAAGTTTTTATAATTATTCTTTGCACTACAAATCCAATTTAGCAACCTATAAAATTTTAGCATGCGAAAGAAACTTTATGAAAAAATGCCCATTTGGTATTTATTTTTGCCTTATCAGCGTTTATTTCTTATTAATGCTATGAAGTTTTTTTTTATCTAAAGGATTGTTAACTTTATCTTCAACGTTAAGATAAAGTGTTGGACTATGAAAAAGTGTTTATGCCTATTTAGCATTACAATAAGAGGAATATGTGACACGCAGTACGTAGTGATACTGGCTACAACTTAACTGAATAACCATTTTCAGTATGTTGGATTCCAATCGGGAAGGCGTTGTGACCCTGCTATGGGACATTGAAAACTTCTATGAATTGTTTACCCACAAAATTGAGAGTCCCGTGTTTCGGTCAAATTCTTTGGATCAAACCAGATGGAAGATGTGTTTATATCCAGTGGAGTGTGATGGTGATGCCGATGATATTTCACTGAGTCTTACGAGATGTGGGTCACGCAAACAGGAAGTCCACGAACTTGTTCTAGATTGTGAACTGTCCATTCTTGATGAACACGATTCGGTTACTTTAGTATCAAAGCAGATAACAAAACATGGATTCGTAAAGAATCACACATTATCATTTTCCAAAGCGTTTGTGGCCAGGGATGATGTCTTCACTGAAAGAAGGACCCGTTTCATTCCTTATAATGTACTGCATGTTCGTTGCCGGTTGTGGAGAAGTTCCAATAAATTGACACTGACAGAGTTACTTATTTCTAGCTCGAAAATAGAAAGAAGTTGCTTCGTATGGACAATTGAAAATTTTTCTTGTGTCAAGGACAATGAGGTGAAGGAAATTCACGTAAGACAATCTAATACTGAAGCACCTATTTTAAGTTACACATTTTTTACCGACAGTAATAGTGATGCAGCTGTTATACAAATTGCAGCGGACGCAAATTTTTATGTCTGTGCTTCGTGTGAATTAGTTTCCATTGATGGCACTTGGGAAGAGTTTCTCCTATCAGAATGCTGGGAATTTACTTCAAAAGATGCAAATACTTTACGATGTTTCAAATTTAGCATAAGTTTAAATAAATTACTTAGCAATAAAACTTTGTGTTTGCCGATGGATGTACTCTCACTCCGAATCGACTGTTTTTTCTGGAGTAGAGAAATGGATAAAATCAAGGATCGTCCGATTCATATACCAAATTTGCGAATATGTGAAAGATTTCCATCTCCAGAAAAAAAAGATAGCCAAGGAAAAGCAGAAAATGTTGTGCAAACACAAACATACGACAAACAGTCTATGACCGAAAATATTCCGACACCACAGAAATGCGACAAACAAGCCGTGACTGAAACTGAAAATACCAAAGTATACTTTTTCAAGAGTGAAAAATCCTGTGACAGAGAAAAATGTGGTGATAACCCCTATACCCACCAAAACATCGAAAGATTTGTTCAAGATATGCATTGCATGTACGAAGAGGGACTGCTTAGCGACTTCTCCCTGTGTGCAGGAAATAGGACTTTTCCTGTCCACAAAAGCGTCCTCAGTGCCAGATCTCCTGTCTTCAAGACCATGTTTACCACTCCGCTGAAGGAAAAGGATGGGAAAACCTTGGACATTCCAGACATAGATGCTGACACTCTCCACAGAATGCTGTTGTTCGTGTACTCAAGTGAAGTAGCAGACCTGGAGTGGGGAGATGCGATAAGTCTGTACTTTGCTGCCGACAAGTACAACATTGAGGACTTGCAGTGCATAACCAGCTCCGTTCTGAAGACGAAGCTCAGTGCTTCGAATGTGTGTGATATTCTCGTGCATGCCGATTTGCATGAAGATCAGGATTTGAAATGTTCTGCGATGGAATTCATAGCCTACCATGATGACGAAATACTTGGTAGTGAGAATTGGAAAACGTTTCAAAAGAAACACACGACTTTGACAATGGAAATATTAAGTGTTTTGTACACGAAGATTAAAAAACGCTTGGAGTAACATATAATTTTAGGTGTGTGCCTCTTTATGATTTAAGGAACCTAGAATGAACCTTAACCTTAAATGCACCTTAATCAAAGCTAACCTTGAAATAACATGAATATTTTGTGATGAATATTTAGTGTGCAATCTGCCAAATCCACAATTATTTAAAATTCGTATAACTTAATCGAGGGCTGGTTTTATATAAATCTGACCTTAACTGATTAATCTGTCAAATCAGCATAGCATTTTTAAATTTAACTTCTAATAACTTGATAGAGGACATTTTATGTGAAGAAATATTCTTAAGAATAGAAGAAGCTTTATTTGCATTGCATAACATTTTTAATATTAACTTCTAATTAATCAAACAAAACTCTTTATTAACACAAAACAAACATTACAGAATAATTTTTGTTTGTCACAAGGGGGTTAAAAAAACGTACATGTGACTAAATAATAACAATTATAATTAATATGACACAATTATACACAAATTATAAGTTAAACTTGATTAAGTACATTTCATGTGGTAGAAAGAGTCTAAACTTAAAAAAAATGGCCTTGTTTGTGTAAAGTATGAAATATGTACTGATAAATCTATAAGGAAACTTGGGGAGCTTTGGCCATGTTTTCAGAATTTTATTTTTTATAAATTTAGTTATTTTACTAAAAAAATATTCATATCTGAAAGCACATATTAAAAGAAATTTTATTGGCAACAAGGAATAGTGAAATATAAATAACGACTCTTTTCTTTTCTAAATTTATTATTTTTTAAAACACAGATACCTGGGCCAAGCCTCCCTTTATAAGGAAGGCTTGTTCCATAAAAAAATGCATAATTTTAAAGTGCACAATAAAAAATATCTCAAATTATTTTTGTCAGCATTAAATGCAAATTTTTTTTTATTATAATTGGACAATCTGGAATCATTTAAAAGTAATGTTTACCATAATTAATATTGAGAGTAAGACACTTTATAGTATTTTATCTGTATTAAAAATTCTAAAATTGTAAATATCAAGTATTGTTTTTATTTGTGTTAAATGTGTTTTATTCAGTTTGTACATGCATTAAATAAGATATAACTACCTTATTTTTTTTAATGTAACTGCACGAAGTGTGAAAAGTTAAAATATAAGTAGATTTGTATTGTGTCCCACTTTCCCCTCCCCCAACCCCCCAAAAAATATTTTTTTATTAACCTGGAGTATTATTATACTAGAAATGATAATTTAATTTTTGCAGAAAAGTTTGATAGTTGGTCATAACTGACAAGTTAGTTTAAGTTGAGGTTTTGGTGTCATTCTAAACAGGTAAAAATATTAAAAAAAAACAATCTATTACCGTTATAAAGTTACTATCATACGTTATTTTAAGCAGTTTTAAACTATAAAGAGCAGTAAACAGTATTCTCTCCGAAATTCCACCAAGTTCAGCTGTGGCTGGGCAATGACCAGCCTCCTCAGATGTATGGGTAATGTGAGAACAACTGCCTGGTCCCAATGCACAGTGAGTTAGCAGCAGCACCTGACGATATCCTGAAAATAATTTTCTGCAGATGCATCAAAGCCATAGATGAAGAAGAAAATTAGGATCATCTGACCGTTTTCTAACTGGGGTTCGAAGAATGAAATGAGCAGAATGGTCGTTGATGCCCTTGCGCCATTAAACCTAAACATCCATCCATCGACGAATGAATTGAAATAGATAAAATATATTATGAAATAGATAAAATATTAAAGTAACAGCGTGCCTTCAAAATGAGTATATGTGTTATTTAGACGTTCAGTATAGAATAAGTGTACATAAGAGGGATTTTTAGTCCCATAGAGCTAATAGCATCAGTTTTGGAATCACAACTTCCGTAAATGTATTGCTTACCATGTCATGTTAGCTCTTTTTCCCCTGGTACGGGAAGCCACATAACATCGAAATGAAACAAATCTGAAAGGAAAATGTTGTTTAATTATACATTTTTAAAATTTTAAAATGCAAAAAAATACAGCAGATGGAGACACTATTTAAAAACTTTATCAAGGAATAATTAAAAAAGCGGATGTTATTTTCCTTTGAATTTTTTGTTTTACATTGATGTTATGAGGATTCCCATATTTAGTGAAAATGGGATAACATGACAAAGCAATTCTTTTGCAAAAGTTGCGTTTTCAAAACAAATGCATTAGCTTATGGGACTGACAATCCCTTTCACTCAACACTGAAACTGCTTTAAAATTTGTAGGAAAATAAATAATAAGAAAAATAAGATATATTATTGAAAAAATTAAATTCTTAAATCTAATCACTCTAGTTCCAACATTTAGTGTTTCGGTGCATTATTGAAGAGTTATCCGGTCAAAAAGAGGAAAAATGTGAAAAAAATGTTTTCTCCAAAATTACATTTAAGATCTTATATCTCGAAAACTATACAAGATATTTAAACACTTGAGGGGTGAATCTTGTAGAAAATTTAATCAGCTTTCATTTTGTGTGGTACACTTATAGCGGTAAGACGCATAGTTTTCGAGATGTACGCAAAAAACCGAAAAATGGGACATCCACCCCCCCCCCCCCCCTTTCCCTTCGGCTAAGGGGCTAGGGGCGGTGACTGTTGATATGTTTACCTCCAAAGAAAGTTTCTTAATAAAGTTATGAATTAAAAAATTGTGTTTTAAAACTTTCCCTCTATGACTCTTCGTTGCCTGGTCTAAAATTGACCTCCCACAATTTCGCCAATTGTAGTTTTTCAACAACACTGGTGTTTTGGTAATGCTTTGCTTACTTGAAATTCAATTGAATGAAAACCGATTAAGTTTAATATATAGCAGAAATAAAAATGAGTTGCAAGTAAAGAGCTCTCTGAAATAGAATATTTGGCACAATTTGAGATAAAATTGGAAAACAATAAAATGATACAGAATCGAAATCTTGAATTAACTTGAATTGGCTGGTTTCTCTCCCAAATGACGTAATTTCTCAGTTATCGCATTTCTGTGATTTCATTGGTTGTTTCGGTTTCACTTTCAGTGCTCGGCCTTTTTGTAGGTTGTGTTCAGTTTTAGAGATGTTGCTGCAGACAACTTTTTATTTTTGATATTTATTAAATGTAAGCAATATCAAAAGCATAATTAGAAAATAGTGTTTATCATTTTCAAAAAATCTTAGTGAAACTAGCAATTACTTACGTTCAATCTGTTACATTTCAAGGATAGTAAATATAATTCATTTATGACAAAAAAAAGGATGAATATTTCAAGATTTTGCCTGATTATATTTATCATGACGAATCTTTTAAATGTATGCAAAAGCATCAAACATTTAATTTGTGAGAGTTTAATTAGTCCGAAATTGTATCTTTTATTAACGGATATTTATTTACTGAAACAAATAGAATGCCAGCAAAAGAACAAAAAATAAAACTTGGGGACCTTTGCCACTCAAGATGTAACACATACCCATTTTCAGGGCCTGATCTACCAAAGGCGCGTACAGCCCGGGATTGGGCCCTAGATTTACATTTCTATTGTGCTAAATTCTGTTGATCCCCATAATTACACTATTTTCTGAGTTTATGTTTGAATTATCGTCGCACTTGAGCTACACGAGGACTATTGCCGACGGGCGTTGTATTTTAGAACCTAAGTCAAGTGACGAGCCAACACCTGAATTGGTACCCATCGCAACCGTTAAGGGCGACATCGTACGCAGCGGTAGGACTTTGGGATATTTAAATTGAAGGATAATTTTTTTGTAAATGTTTAATATAGAATATTAATGCTGTGTTTGTCGCCTTTTTGCCTGTTGAACACAACTGTTGTGTGGAAGCGGGTTAAGTGACAGATTCTGTTACAAACCTAACTTGTTATGCTATGTCTTGTTATGCTATGTCATGCACTCCCTTACACGGGGCATTATTCGTCGGACATTTTTCGCTGCACGGGCCGTTTATGCGGGTCGGCAGTTATTTTGGCGATGCCCGGACCCGAACCTGGGACCTTTTGCATGCTAGGCTAGTGCCTAATTGATAGGGCTCCCCAGCCCCACTTTTTCTGAGACTCTACTTAGTTTTTAGATTGACTTTGACTCGGACAATGACCTAACGTGATTGGTTTGTTCGATATTATAAGGAAGCTGATAAAAATTAAGCAATAAAATACATCGGCCAACTAGCACCTTTACAGAAATCTTACAGAAATAATTGCAGCCAATCTTACAGAAATAATTTCGACATAAAGGGATCCCAAAAATTTGTTTGCCTGTAGTCTGAGTTTTCCTTTTTTTCCAACAGGGATGTTTTATTGACGGCTAAGCCTTTGAGGACTCGGCATATTTCCCAGAACTAAAATATTTTTCCTGGCACCATCTAGGCGACTCACGCAAGTGAACATTACAAATATTTCAGAGAGATGGATTTCATCCATCGCATAAAGATAAGTCGTATGAATTGGGTTGGCCATGTGATACGAATGGGTAAGGGGTAAGGGGGTCCTTTAAACACAAGGCGAAGAGGACGGCCCAAAATGCGTTGGGTCGATACTGTGGAGGAAGTTTGTTTTGTTCTAAGAACTAGAAATTGAACAAGCACATAAGCCTGAAAATATATGTATACCAACCAACCAACCAACTAGAAATTGGCGAAGTTTGGCTGCGAGTAGAAGGGGTTGGAAACATCTGGTTCAGAAGGCCTTGGCCCACACTGGGCTGTCGCTTCATGAATGATGATGATCTAGGCGACTCTCGCTACTAATTTGACGTTCAGATCACAACGCATCTGAGCTCTCAGTTGATGTTTAATTGTGCAGAGATTTAATTTTTGACGAGAGAATCCAATCCAAATGGGTACTTAAGGGGTCTTTTACATCCCACATAATCATATGACATGCGTGCTCCCTATTTGTCCATCCCTAAAATCACATGACTCAGCCGGGGCTCGAACCAGCAAACTTAGGCTTATGAGGCGAACTACCTCTCAGCAGCCAATCCCGAGTTTTCGCAGCCCATTTCTAATAGGATTAATTAAGGTTGAGGGTGAATGAGGGTGAATGTGTTGATGGGAGTAAATTCTCAACTGTAAATTCTCAAAAGAGTTTTCTTGGATCAGGCCCTGCCCAGTCCTAATAGGATTAATTAAGGTTGAGGGTGAATGAGGGTGAATGTGTTGATGTGAGTAAATTCTCAACTGTAAATTCTCAAAAGAGTTTTCTTGGATCAGGCCCTGCCCAGTCCTAATAGGATTAATTAAGGTTGAGGGTGAATGGGGGTAAATAAGTTGATGGGAGTAAATTCTCAACTGTAAATTCTCAAAAGAGTTTTCCTGGATCAGGCCCTGCCCTATCCTAATAGGATTACTTAAGGTTGAGGGTGAATGAGCAAATTCACCTTTGGTGTGAATTCTCAACTGTTGTGAAATTATAGTTTTAATAATTAATTTTATCTTTCAGTTTCCAACCTCGTTCACTTTGGAGCAACTGCTATTAGGTGTGAAACTAAACAGGAAAAGGAGTATACCACCGAACAGATTGTGATAATGTAAGTATTGCAGCACAAAATATTGCAACAGTATTTGTTTCGTAAAAAGTTTAACTTTGTTGCACTCTAACTATGCTTCTTTATATAAATTAAAAACTGTAACCAATATACATATTTGTTAGGCAATGAAATTTAAATGAATATTTGTAAAATAAAATTTAAATAGTTAAATTCAACATGCAATAAAAATAATAATACACAATTTAATCTTGCTTTCAATCAAAAATATGGCTAATCTGTAATGGCTGTTTGGTGAAACGTTTCACCTTATTTTCGGTATTCGGTTGAACAATTTTTCAGGTTTTTTTTTTTTTTTTAAATCTGAGTACATGTTAAATGCAGTGTTGAAAATTTAAAAACTGAATACTTGCTAAATTACAAGCCCATTCATTAAAATATTTATTTTAACTTTTTACAAAAAAAAAGTATTTAAGTTGTCTAACAAACATATTTCCCCCTTTCATTAAAAAATTAAAAAACTTTTATTTATTTTTAAACACTTTGAAAGTTAGAATTCTAACATTGACCTTGATACAATTTTTGCACTGACGTAAATTGAGACGTTGCATATTTATAGAAAACAACATTCCAGTCCTATCTGTTTATCAGATTTTATTATCAATACATAAATAGCATATTTCACAACCTCAAAAATTTCAATCTGATAAAAGAAATTGTTATTCTAGATAGTTTCTATACTTGCTAAAACCCATAATTCTGCTTAATAAGCACTATAAAATTATTGCACATTTTTTCTCGTTAAAATTGCCCCACAAGATTTTTTAAAGTATTTTTTTATTTTTTTTCCACATCTCCTATAATAATAAAAATGAAGCTTCGTGTGTATGAATGTGTGTGCCTTACAGACTCTTAAACTAGACATTTGCTTGATTCGTAACTCGGCACAAATGTGTAGTTCATACTTAAGTTACAGATTTTTAACTTTCAGAGCTCAAAGTATTCTATTTTTACACAGTAAAAAGCCTGTTGTTTTTACAGTTAAAAACTGTCAACTTTGACGCCAGTTAATAACTGTTTATTTTACAGTTTAAAATTTTAATTTTTACAGTTTGAAACTGTCATTTTTTACAGTTTGATACTGTCATTTTTTACAGGAATACTGCAATTTTCTGTTAAATTAACAGTTTTTTCCTGCTAAATTAACTGTTTCTCCCTGTTAAAATTACAGTTTTAAAATGTAAAAAAATTACAGTTTTAAACTGTAAAAAATTACAGTTTAAAATTGTAAAATAAAAAGTTATTAAATGGCGTCAAAGTTGAGAGTATTTAACTGTAAAAACAACGGTTTTTTACAGTGTACAAAAAATAAGAATATTCTGAAAAAAATACACTACTTTCGCTCAAATCCGATAATTTTTACCCCTTTCGTGATGCCATTTGGCAGAAGAATATAAATAAAACTTTTAGAGAAATAAAATCTTGATTAAATTGTACATACTAGGATCAATTATAACTTTTTTTAGTCCGTGCGATGAACGGGTATTTATTCGCTAGTGTAGATAAATAAATTAATGACAATATCATAAACTGTCCAATATATTAAAGATGGTTGTGATATTTGAATCCCTCTCACTAGACTTCTAATTTGATTTATGACTATGTTTTGACATAAGCATCGCAAAAGTTATCGCCTAATTAACGTGTGTCAAAACCACTTCAGATTTACACCAATCATATAGAAACGCGTATGAAAATGCAAGTTGAATACGTAATTTGAAAGCTCTTCATCTTAGCTACTTAGGTATGACTACGGAAAGGTGAAGAAAATAAGAAAAAATTCGTGTCATTAATAAGTATCGGTAGCTTGTTATCAGATTTCCCTTGCATAACATAACATGACATAGCACAAGAGGTGCGCCGAAGCGTGGAAGTGAAGAGTGTGGGCTGTGCAGCACATTACTCTATACCAGTGTTGGGCATTAATCATTTTATTTGTCAATTATCTTGTTAGTTAACTAAAAAAAGTAATTGCAATTAAATTAATTACAATTAAATTAATTACAATTAAATTAATTACAATTAAATTAATTGCAATGAAACAATTAAATTAATTGCAATGAAACAATCAAAGTAATTGCAATGAAACAATTAAATTAATTACAGTTAAATTAATTACAATTAAATTAATTGCAATTAAATTAATTACAATTAAACTAATCGCATTTGAATTAATTACAATTAAGTTAATTGCAATTAAATTAATTACAATTAAATTAACCTCAATTGAACTTTTAATTGTACCTTGCAATTACATTAAGGTGATGATCATATAGAATGGTATCATGCCAGTTTTGCATGGCACCCTTCCATGTATGAGCCAACATACTGTCCTGTTTTTCAGCAACTCGCATACTTTTTTAAAAACTTTTTATGTTTCTAATAAATTTTGAAATTTTACGCATGAAGGAATCATTTGTAATTATCTGCCACAGAAATAATATTTTTAAAAATTAAAGAATCCATATTTTCAGTTAAAAATTGAAATTTTAATCTCATGCAGTGAAAAAAAGTTTACACTTACTAATTCGTTTATCCCTCACGGGGAAGGATTATAAGCATGTAGTGCACAAATTCATAGAAGAAGAGTAGCATTTAGAACTTTTTTTCTCACATTAAACAGTAAAAATTGGCAATCTTTTATTTTTTTAAGCGGAGTACTTCAAATTGAAAATTATAATCCATTTTCTCTTAAGTACTGAGGTGTTTTTTTTTTTTTACATTTTATATTTTCGAGAAATTATACGATAACTATTAATTGATTATTACTACGTTTTTTTATAAAACCCAATAGTAATGAATTATGATATTTGTTTCCAGATCTGCTATCGTACTAATTGCACTATTTGTCGTTATCGGAACTGCCTTTGATTTGCTTATTCAATTTTACAAACCAGAGCTGCATACTGTTGGGGATTCTACAACAACCAAAGGTATGCCATCAAGTATTCAATATAAGATATCTCTGCAGTTATAAAATATTTTATTTATTACACAGTATATATTTTATGAGTAGGTACAATTTGGTTCTCCAATTTGTATAAAAAAAGTTTGAAAAATATTAAAACTTCACAAATTACAGCTGATTTTTGATGTTAATATGAAAGATTGCAAAACCGGATATTTCGGATGATGTAATGATTTTGTTTTCACTTTTCCTTATCCTGCGATTTTATGGGTTGAATTGGTTGCACTATAAAAATGAACGTCATGGATGAAATTGAACTTTTTTTACGCATGCTTTCTTTACAAATTTTTCGTAAAAATAGCACATAAAGAAGCTAGCATTTTAAAAATGTAATAAGTCAAATATTCTTAGAAAACTCATTTTCAAGTACTAAATCAAATGTAATTTCAGGCAAAAAATGAAAACAAGGCCACTGGGGTTTTTATCATTTAAGCGTGAAATAACCCCCTTTAAAAAGGATTCCCTATCAAACGAACTTGAATATAAAAATAATTAAATTTATATATTGTAAAGAATACAATCTACATATCACTAAAAACATCAATTTACTAAAAGTTTACAGCTACGTTTAGTCATTTGTAATGGGAATAGGATAATAAAAGTACTTTGTGACAATTTTTTTTATTTGAATCAGTGTCAAATTTAATTCATTAAAGTAAAGTGGACATAATAGTCCTTTATTAATCCAAAAAAAAAAATGTTTTACGTCTTCGACCAACTTTTTTTCGGATACACGGCACAGTGAAACTAGACTATACTCTTAGTTTTCAAACTATGACTACCTTTAAAATGTTTAATCGATAAGTTTTTCCTTAATCTAAATGTTTTATCGATGCGTTTTTCTATTGTTTAAGCGATAACTATGATCTGAAATGTTCAGTTTGATATAACTATTTTCTCTAAATATTTAATATATAAATATTCTGAGAATGTTAAATCATGGACTATTTTCTAAAAGTTCAATCTATGAATATTTATTAAATGTTACATACAAATCTATTTTTAAAATGTTCAATCAATGACTACTTTCTAAATATTTAATCGAAGACTAATTTCCAAAACGTTCAGTCGATAACTATTTTCTAAATATTTAAAAGATGACTTTTTTCTAAAATTTTTAGTAAATGACTTTTTCTAAATGTAAAACTGATGAATAATCTTTTAACGTTTATTCAATTACTATTTGCAAACGTTAAATGGATTATTTTTTCCAAATGTTCAATCAATGACTATTTTCTTTAAATGAAAATTTATAAAAGAAATAAAAATAATAATTTAAATTTTTTAGAAAGACTTTTTTAAAATGTTCAATCAATAATACTTTCTAAATGTTCATTCGATAACTATTTTATAAATGTTTAATCGATAAATATTCTATTAATGTTTAACCAATTACTATTTCAAACTGTTCAATCGATAAATTATTGTCTATGAATATTTTGTTAATTAATGACTATTATCTAAATGCCAAACCACTGGCGCAATGGTTAGCCTTTGGAGCTGCTGGGCTCGGGTTCGAATCCCGGTAAAGCCATGGATGTTTGTGCTTGTCAATAAATGTTGCTATTTGTCTATGTGTTTGTGGCGTCCTTCTTTGTGTGTCTCTTGTGACTGTCTCTTCTGGTGAGCGGGGTAATGGGCTCAGGGGCGCCGACTTACAGAAAATATTGGGGGGGGGGGCATGCGGGGTTTTTGTCCCGGGAAATTTTCTAAATTTTTGATGAAACATAGGGTGCATTTTAGAGTCATATGCTGAACATTCATTAGTCATTGGCATTCGTTTGGCACCTGCCGGTCACGTGACCGGCAGGTGCCAAACAAAAAGAGAAAAAACGCAGAGCAGAAGAAACGAATAAAAAATAAGATTGCGTAATCACTGATATTCTGACACACTGAACACGAAACTATCCTAATTTTGTGATTTTACAATGCATAATATAACAATAATTTTCTTTAATTATTGGGGGGGGGGCCTCTGCCCCCATAAACGAATTTTTGAGGGGGCTCGGGACCCCTTAGGCCCTATGGAGTCGGCGCCTCTGAATGGGCTGTAAAGCCTACGCTCTTCCCTTTTAGAGGACGCAATCACTGTCACTGTCATTTTCTAAATGTTCAATCGGTGACTATTTCTTTAATGTTTACTTTGCTTTCTTCCAGGCAAGCTGCTGGATGCCCTGGTGTCTTTCTCTCTCCATCGAAATGCCAACAAGTTGTTCTGCGTGGATGAGGACGACCTCGCTGAGATCGGATGCATCCGAGGGATGAAGTTCATATCCGTCTGCTTGTACATCGTGGTATGGACGTATGCCACTCCGCAGGATTTCCACTTCCTGAAATACCGTAAGTATTTTTAACACTGTAAAAAAACTGTTTTTAACAGTTAAAAACAGTCAACTTTGAAGCTAGTTAATAAGTGTTTTTTTACAGTTAAAAACAGTCAACTTTGACGCCAGTTAATAAGTGTTTTTTACAGTTAAAAACTATAATTTTTTTACAGTTAAAAACTATAATTTTTTTACAAGGAAACAGTAGTTTTTTTTACAGGAGAACTGTATTTTTTTACAGGAAAACTGTAATTTTCACACGGAAAAATTCTTATTTTATCAGGAAAAAACTGTTAATTTAATAGTTTTTCCCCCTCTGTTTCTTCCTGCTAAAATTAAATACACAGTACTAGCGCCTTCGCGACCGAGTAATTACTTTATCGCAGGCGGTTCAGTATTGGTCTCGCATGCAAGTAGCTTCCTAGAAGAGGTATGGACCACACCCGGTTTTGATACAGGAACCTCTTGTGCGAGCCCAATACCGAACTGTCTGCCACAAAGTAATTACTCAGTCGCGAGGGCTAGTATTGGGTACTTCTGCTGAACGATGATTTGAATCACATGACTCTTCGCCCGTCTTCAAATTTCCCTGAGGGGCAGGGGCATTTGATGGGTTGTGAGAGAAACGTCATGTTAACGAAGATAAAAACAGTTATAAACTGCTTTTAAAAAGAACAGTTTTTAACTGTAAAAAATATGGTATTTAACTGTAAAAACAGCAGTTTTTTCCGACAAATCAATATATTAATGCCGTTATGATTAATTAAAGACAATTTATTTACTAAAGTTTGCATAAATATTATTTGCTTGCGTTTTCTTGCTTGTCAGTAAATTTTTATTTTTGTTTAATTGTGAGCTTTTATTTTTATATTTGTTTAATGTTAATTTTTCAGTTTTCTTTCTTAAATTGTTAAATTGTAACGTTTTCAAAATAACTTACAATGTGTCTGTACAAAAATCAAATCTAAGAATAGCAATTTCAATAGTGGATTTTTTTTTAATATTAAAATTGTATTCTTTCTTTCCTTTCCAGGTAGCGCGTTCTATTTCCACAAGTTTATGGAGGAATGGTGGTTTACAATTTTTGCCAATGCTTCTGCTGGAGTTGATACCTTGTTCTTTATAGCGTAAGTTACATTTTAAAATAATTTTTATATTTGAACTTTAAATTCTTAAAATTCTATTGTTTTATAAGAAAAAAAGTGACTTAAATTTAAACTATAACTGAGCTAAGATAACATTTTCGACTTTTTTTCAGAATTTACAAACCCAACTTAGGATACGATTAATATAGCCAATAATAAAATAATTTAATTGTGGTTTGTAACGAATTTTCAATAATCATTTTGCTTGATTCTGAAACTATTTTTATCACTACGAATGTAGACAATACTGCGCTTAATTTTGTTAATGTATTTTTTAAGCATTTACTTTTAACAGTTCCATATGAATGAAAATATGGTATTTCTCAATTTTTCTCCTTCTCCGTTGCTTCTAATCAATGTATAGTAGGAGAAGCTTACTATTCTATAAAAACCATCACCGAATCCAGAAATGAAAGCGAGAAGGCTCTACGTCACGTAAATAATATAAACTGATCGTACATATTGAATCTAGAATCGAGTAATGTGATAGCAATTGAAATTGTATTTTGACATATTTTGAAATCAATTGAATTTCTTTTTTCATTTTTTAGAGGTTTACAGCTATCCTTCAAACTATTTCAAAGAATGAAAGGAGGTAAAGTTAACATTCACATACCCAAATTCTTAGTGAAGTGGTATACAAGGTAAATATCAAAGATTATTTTTGTGAAATGAAATATAATACGAGTATCTGCCCTTTAAAATATCGAAACATAATATGAAATGCAACACTAAAATAAGTTTATTTTATTACAATCACAAAGTTAGGAAAGAGAATAGAGCGGTCCACACTCTTAAAACAAAAGAGTGAAATCCATTCCAGTAGGAGAAGTGCATTTTCGACACTGGAAAGGATTGAATATTAACTGAGGCTGAGTTAAAACCACTCGTTTGGAGTGATCATGTCAGAGGTTTAGCATACGAAGGATCCACTCCTGTCGGGGAAGTGCATTTTCAAGACTGGAGGTGAGAAAATTAACTCAGACTTATTTAAAGTCGCTCGTTTGTTTTAAGAGTGCATGTATGTGCGCAGTAACGCACAAAAGAAGCAGGCTAGATCGCTGCATCTTTGGATGCCTCGGTATCAGTTTCGGTTACTATGACATGCGCAGTAGCTCAAATAACCGCTAAAGCTGTGCATCTTGGGATACCTCAGTGCCAGTATGTAATGCGCAGTAGCTGAGAAAAAACATGACAGCCCTGTTTCAAACCTTTTGAATTGATATACACTCTTAAAACAAAAAAGTGAAATCCACTCCAGTAGGAGAAGTGCATTTTCGACACTGGAAAGGAGTGAATATTAACTAAGACTGAGTTAAAATCACTCGTTTGGAGTAATCCTGTCGGAGGTTTAACACACAAAGGATCCACTCCTATGGGAGAAGTGCATTTTCTAGACTGGAGGAGTGAAAGTAACTCAGACTGAGTTAAAGTCGCTCATTCGTTTTAAGAGTGTACCTCTCTAATAATCCTTCCTAACTCGATGATTACAATGGGGAAAGTAATAGTAATCCTATAATGAAGCCTCCAATTGAATCGGTGAGTGCAGAAACAACGTCAGTCACAAATTTCACATTTTTCAGGAGGGAGAAAAAACGTAATGACTTCTCCTCTATTTCTGCACTCAACACTCGAAACAAACGTCCTGTATTTGCGGAACTACTCAACACACTAACGTCATTTTTGCACCCAACACGCATCTTGCCTTTCTAGGCTTATTTTTATTGAAAGCGAGTTTTCGGGGTTTTTTTTTGACTGAAGTGGTTTTTGTGCACTCACCGATTCAATTGTTTGTGGTTGCAGGTTCACCCTGTCGCAGGTGATCGTGATCAGCCTGTTCCTGCTGCTCTCGCTGTTCGGCAACGGGCCCATCTGGCGGGACGTGGTCAGCCCCAACATCAAGAACTGCCGGGAGCGGTGGTGGATGAACCTGCTGGCAGTCAACAACTTCTGGCCCACCGACGACACGGTGAGACCGGCTCCCCGGATCCTACCCTTTCAGTCCCAGTGATGCCAATTGAAATCATCACTTTCAATATTTTTTTCCAATTGTTTATGTCCCGTTATGACATCCAAACACACATCATTAGATTCTTCACACTTAATATTTTAAATTGATTTCAATAGAGGTCTGACCTTTTTTTTTATTTAGAAAATAGCTAACATGCGTTTCACCTGATTTTTGAAAAGTTCACTTCAGTTCCACTTATTTAAAACACAATTTAAACTATTTCGGTAAAAATAAGTACTAAATTATAAAATTTATAACTCGAAGTGTTTTTAGGTAATATATATTTTTATTTTGTTGTTTTCCACAGTAAAAAAATTTTGGCATTTCAAAAACCGTATAAAAATTAAAATGAATTTTTTTTTCTTATGGGACTCTTATTTTTGACCTAAAATAAGCTTATTTTGGGAATATCAGATGTCTCTGTAGTGTAATAAATTTTTGGAACTGAAAGGGTTAAATGGGATTTTAGCTTCCACACTACGTTTATAACGCAAAAAGGGAAAGATATTATATCCAGGGCCTGTTCTAGGAAATCTCAGACAATAGGCACAACCTATTTCGGGGACCCCTTTGTGAAAATATTATGTATTATTTCCAGTAATGACGGTGCTGACCAATATATCAAATTTTTGCTACAATTTTATAGGCATCCTTAAAACATCCATCAAAGCAATCACGCTAGGTCAATTTCTCAGTCAAAATTGAGCAAAAACAAAGTGGAGTGTCATAATTTCTTTTTAAGCTTGCTGATATTGTGGGGATTTGCAGCATTTAGCATAATAGAAACTGAAATTTAGGGGACCCTAAAATTTGGGGGCCCTAGGCCCGGTCCTAACGGGCCTTATGGAAGAACATAACCTGATTATAATCGTTCAGTCCGTCTGCCACGCACTTTCATAGCTTAAACAACAAATGCTACAGAATGTCATTATACATAAAGTGTCGAACAATTCAACGCATCGAAGTTAGAAGGCATTGAAAATTTCGAAGAACTTCAATTATTTAAAACAAAAAACTGCAAAATTAAATGCTTATTTTAAAAAGCCTAAGAAGGCATTTGTATAAGAATTAAATTACCGCTGCCATTCGCAAAAATTGGCCGAGAAACTTTATTTCTTTTAAATAATAAATGAAAACAGATCTATTTTTAGCGACATAAATCAGTTTGAAATGACGTCGAATATATTTTACAAAAAGATTCTTTGATTGTATGTTGATATGAAATGTTTTGTTTCTACTTAAAGCAAGGAATAAAACATATTTATTCTTTGAAATATAAATTAATTTATCAAACAATAAGAAATAATTGTTGAATATTCTAAAGAAAGTAAATAAAATTAGTCAAATTTAGCATGTAAATGTTTAATGTCGAATCAATACTGTGTTTGGTGCCTAATTTCCTGTTGAACACGAATGTTGTGTGGAAGCGGGGCTAAGCTACAGTTTTTACATTTTAAATAAATAAACGCAGAATTTTATGAAAGTTTCATCAGCACTAATTATTTATTCTATAAAAAATTGCGTAATCAGAAGGAAAGTGACTCTCTCTATTGAAATGCCAGAACCCTGAAATTGAGGGGCTGAGCACTTAAAACGAAAAGTGTATTTTGATTTGTTAAGTATAATGACTGAAATAATAACATGTATGCATACGATGCATTTAGCCTTCAGACTTCTTTTAATTCTAATGTATTTTTTAACGTTGGTAATTTAAGAGAGACTGTCAGTTCAATAATGCATAATAGTATTGAAATTACAACTCTTGCATAAGAATTGGTTTGCCATGCTATACCAATTTCGCCTCGTATGGGAATCCTCATGCCATTAATTTAAAACAAAATTGAAAAGAAAATAACACCCAGTCATTTAATCATTATTTTATAAAATTTCATGCATATATTTGGCATTTTAAAGCTTCAGAAATATATAATTAAATAACTATATAACATTTCCGTTTTAAATTTGTTTCATTTCAATGTTATGATGTTTTCCCATACCTAGAGAAAAAGTGCTAGCATGGCAAAAATACCTCTACGGAAGTTGTGATTCCAATATTTATTCAATTAGCTCTATGGGACTGACAAATCCTTCTTAATTTGGAACTTATAAACTTTTAGTGTTTGCCCCACACATGGCTGGTTTGCTGTTTGTTCCATATGATGCTGTTGGCTCCCATTTTGTTCTACCTTCTAAGCAAGTAAGTTTAGTTTATTATTTAATTTGTAAAATAGACAATTTAATACAAAAATATTAATTTAATATCTTATTTTTAGTTACTACTACATAAACATACACTCTTAAAACAACGAGCGACTTTAACTCAGTCTGAGTTAATTTTCACTCCTTTCCAGTGTCGAAAAAGCACTTCCCCTGTAGGAGAGGATTTCACTCTTTTGTTTTGTTGAAACTCCGACAGGATCGCTCAAAACGAGTGATTTTAACTCAGTTCAGTCTGAGTTACTTTTCACTCCTTTCCAATGTCGAAAATACACTTCTCCTATAGGAGTGGGTTTCACTCTTTTGTTTTGAGAGTGTATGGAGTTGAATTTTAACCTTTGTTTTAATTACATTTTCATGACAATCTCGCTTTACTAGAATTTTTATGAATATTTTGCATCAACTCATTTTTAATGAATATTTTACTTTAAATTAAAAAAAAATATATTGTGTCTTGCTTCAATAACTTATTACTGCATTTCCTTAATTTCATTTTTATGAATATATTGCATTTAATTTGTTTGAAATTATGCTTAAGTTGTTTGCATTTTGATTTATAGTTAATGAATATTAATTTTTCTTTTAAGGTCTGCAACTCTTGGGATTTTCGTTAACGTTATTATCATCCTGGGAAGCAGCATCGCAATTGCCATGGTGACATTAATGAAAGATTTACCCCCAGCCCCAGCTTTTTATTTTTTGAGTTTCATGTAAGTGTCCGGAATTTTAATATTCTGGCAATTATAAGGGGATGGATAAAAAACGAGTGCTTTTTATATCGATTTTTTTTTGTGGAACTTTAAGGAAATAAAACAAGACTTTATACTTTATAACATGCGCGGGAACAATAATATAACCTTATTATACTATAACGGATAATTTGGATCGATTTGAAATTGTTTCAGTCCTTTTCGAAGAACGGGTATTTGATAGCTAGGATATTTTTATGAAAATAACTGTTGAACTAATGAACCGAACGAAAAGCCGTTTGCAATGCCTTTTCTGGCGAAAATGGGGGGGGGAGGAGGTGTCTGAAGTTCATTTGATATTTTTTTATAATAAAAATGAAAACATAACTTTTAAAAGCTAAAGAACTAAAAGTTGTTCCGTTATTGCAATTAATTTTTAAATTTTAACTTATTCCGGTACTGGTATAGTTTTTCACTGTCAATTACTGACAACTTTCTAATCAGAATTTATTTTATCCCAGGTAGCATGGCATTATTGGCCAATCTCGGCTCATACCCATCGCCTAAATGCATAATGGACTACGTTTTACCGACGCTGTGCAATATCGGGGAGCAATATTGGTTTGAATATTATTTGAAAAAAAAAATTATAATCCAAAATTCTTAGTAGAAAAATATTGCAAAACATAAAATTTGCCTTTTTACTCTTGCAAAATACTATATGGTAGCAGTAAAATTAAGTATTGCACTTTTCGTAATTTCCCGTGTGAAACATCAAAAACGGGGAAATCTGGTTGAAATCGGTAGAAAATGATAGATTTCATCCAATATCCTCCAAGTTTGGCCGATATTCATGCGACATTGGCCAAAATTGTTGTGCTACATGTGATGTATTTTATTATGTCTTTAATATTGATACATTTTAATTACAGAAATATAAAGATTATATGGCAAAAGCTGTTCATCCAGGCCTACGATCACGTTGCTCCATTTTGCCTCGGTATTTTACTAGGATTCGTGATGAACCGCTATAAAAAGATTCAGTTCAAGAAGGTAAAAATACTTTATTGTTAAACGAGGGCGTGTAACGACCCACGACTTTCAATTATCGCTCAATGAATCAAAACAATCACACACACATTTAACAATTTCAGTCCCAGTGATGCCATTTGGCATCATCAAGTTTCTGATCATAATTTAAAAAATTAGGGCTGACATCTATTGGGATTAATAAAAAACACTTTCTAATAGAAAAATGTGTGAAGAATCGAATGATGTGCTTTTTGATATCATAAATTGCTATAGACAATGAGAAAAAGTCTAAAATGATGATGTCAAACTGTCATTGGGACTGAAAGGGTTGAATGTATTTTTATACCTCCATAAGGTAATTTCAAACACTTAAAAACCAAAAAGTTCGATGGCAGAAACACTTTGCGCTTATACTTTTTTCGAAAAACCTTATTATGGCGTTCGACAGTTATCGGGAACACGTGGCAGAAATTTGAAAGCTGTTTATTTTTTCAGCAATATCTTTAAAACCTTCTTAAAAAGTTCTATGGTAGCTGCCATTTGCACACGTGCTACACTCTTAAAACGAACGAGCGATTTTAACAATTTCTGAGTTCATTTTCACTCCTCCAGTCTAGAAAATGCACTTCCTCGAAAGGAGTGGATCCTTTGTGCGTTAAACCTCCGACAGGATCACTCCAAACGAGTGATTTAACTCAGTATGAGTTAATATTCACTCCTTTCCAGTGACGAAAATGCACTTCTCCTACTGGAGTGGATTTCACTCTTTTGTTTTAAAAGTATATTTTCTCGAAAACCTTATTTTGACGTCCAACAGGATACCAAATTTGAAGTTTGTAACTCTATTAGTTCAAGCTGTAGAAGGGTTTCAGACAGACGGACTAATGTTCCAAAACCATTTTTTTCGTAATCAGCACCTTCCTAAATGTATATAAAACACAAGATCTCCATTTTGGAATTTCGACCCCGTCGCATTACTTTTATTGCCTAATATTTCATGTTTGATTATTGAAAATAAAATTAGCAAAAAACTAATAAAATAAACACATTTTTAATTACATTAATTAATAAGGGAGCATGTAAGTTTAATAAACAACCCTCCAAATTATTTGCCTAGTTGAAGTAAAATGATGCGTTAAAGGAATTAAGTTAATAATATTTTTAATAACTATAATAATTCATTGTGATAGCAAAATAAATCAAATGAACAACTATTACTGCATACAGTTTTAATGTAATGAAAAATAAGAGCTTTTTTTTGTTTGGCTTTTTATGAAATATTATTATGGATGTAGATGTAGTTGTTACAAAAAAAAGTTTTTATAAGAATTGGATAGCTGGGAGCTGAAACTTTCGGAATCGTTATTTCACAACAAATTATTCCACGGAAAAAACTCTTGTTTAAAAGAAATATTTTTTTCTGAATGTGTAATTCCTGAATATTGTAGTAAGAGTCTGAATAAATAATTTTTTCGTAAACATCTACAGAACTATATTTTTTTTTTATATAACCTTTGTATGTCATTAGAAATTATCTGAATTCATTGCCGAAATATCTCTTTTTAACTTTCAATTACTTAATATAAAATTTAAGGTTATAAAAGTATTGCAATAAGATTGAAAATCCAAAATGGAGATTTTGTGTTTTCTATAGGCTTAGGAAGGCTTAGGATACTGGTTTTTGAACATCTGTGAGACTCTCCGCCTAAAACCACTCCACAGCTCGAACTAAAAGTGCTATAGATTTGGTACGTCAGTTAAAAGTAATGTCGCGCTCATAACAAGACTTTCGAGAAAACCACTCATGGCTAAGTTATAGGTCTAACATAGAACTTTTTAGGTTTTAAATGTATTGCTACAAAAAAAGAGTTGCGAACTTACCATTTGGTGTACAAGTTCCTACAACACTCTTAAAACAAAAGAGTGAAATCCACTCCTATAGGGGAAGTGCATTTTCGACACAGAAATGAGTGAAAATTAATTCAGACTGAGTTAAAATCACTCATTTGTTTTAAGAGTGTACCTGTTGGGCGTCCTAATAAGGTTTTCGTGATAATCACATATGCCCAGAGGGAAGATGCCATGAAACTTTCCATGACTTGAAGGTGTTTCTGATGCACAATTAGTCTACAAATCATTAACAATATTCTAACTAATATGACTAGACATCCCTCCATTTGGTGGAACAGTCCCGCCAAAATGTCCCGCTTTCCTGCTGCAGTCTGTCAAAGTCCCGAAAAACGGAAATAATATAATTAAATATGTAATTTACGGAAATTGTGTGAATGTTTGTTGTTTTGTATGGCCCTATTATCATTATTATTAGTCCTCTATTTCTATATTTGATTGATCAGGGTAGTGGCAATTATGTACTAGCAATTATCTATTATGCTTGTTACTATAATGGCCTTGCCTTATTTACAATGCAATTGTTTTAAATTTGGGGGAGAGGAGGGGGGCATAAGGAAGAATTGTCGGAGAGGCCGGAAGGAGAGAGATCTGATTTTTGGTTTTAAAATTCTCTCTAGCGTATTTAATATCTACAGGGTGTCCTAAAAGTTCCCGTACTCCAACTTTAAAAAATCATTGTCCGTGTTTAATTTTTCAAATATAGAAAACTAACGTCTGCTTATTATTTCATCAAATCTTTTGTTTCTATTGCTTGGTTTTTTTTCGTGCTCAAGTTGTTCTATAATAAAATTCCATGTCATTTAGTTCTTCATTGCAACATGATTTTTCACGCATTCAGAGAATTGCGCTGGTTGAGACTCATTTTGGGTGTAAATCATAATGAAAGATGTTAAGAATTTTGGCGACATAAATATCCATTTGATGATATACCGAATAAAGATACTCTATATAAACTCGTCCAGAGATTTCGTGCGACATCAGGTTCGGTGGAAGATTAACACAGAAGTGGCGGTGCAACATGCCATACAAGTAATGAAACCGTTAACATGCTTCATTTTTTGGCGATCGACTCATCTCGGGAAATCTTAGGCCACCTCGTTCAATTTGAGTATACCTGACTTTTTTTTTATTTGGGGATATTTAAAGAACAAAGTTTATGAAGATATTCCACAGTAGAGGATCTGAAAAATGTCATTATGCTAAGGATACAAGAAGTCACTCCCAGCATCTTAAAACGCGTTTCTAAAAATATGCACAAAACGCCTTCAGGTGTGCTTCAATGAAAGGTGCGAACAATTTGATCATTTAATATTAATGTAAGTTCCAAATTTTTTCCTACGTTTTATTAAAAGTGCTTTACACCGTTAGCATAAAAACTATGTTTTAAAGTTTGTTGTTTTGCGTGTAAAAAAATCACGAATCGTCAGTACGGGAACTTTTAGGACACCCTGTATTATTAATATAAGTGGTAATTGAAAGTCTTGTGGTGTTTCACGTTCCTACTTTTTTTATCATTTACATTATTTTGTATTGCTACAGAAACTTATTTTTTTTCTCTCTATGCTTAACGATAGCTAAAAGTTACTAATTTCTTTCTTGCAGACCACAATTTTACTACTCTGGTGCATCACTGGGATATGCAGCTTGGCCGTCATATGTGGTTTGTACGGTTACAGACATGGAGAACCCATGGAAACCACGGTTTCTGCCATATATGCCTCACTACATAGGGGAGTGTGGGCTTTAGGCCTGTCATGGATAGTCTACGCTTGTGCCAACGGATATGGAAGTAAGGCCCAGTTCACTATGTTTTCCTTTTAAAATTTATGCGTACGAAGCACAAAAGCGTCGAAAATAAATATTTTTTATTTTATTTTTTCGAGCCCTTTTTGACACAAAAGCCCTGACTATCTGAAAAGTAGATAGTTAGAGAAAAACTGATTTCATATTTCTGATCAGGTATTAAATAGAAAGGAAATTAGTTCTAATATCCTAGACAGCCTTATCCTATTTCTGTAGCCTTTAGAAAGCTTTAAAGTTATTAGTTTTGGCAAAATGCAACATCAAAAATATAATTTTACATCGTTCAAAAAACATCTTTGTAGAACTCAAAGAACTGGTCGCTGTAATTAAGTAAGTATTGTCAAGGCCCGATCACCGAATAGGCCGAGGTAGCCTGAATTCAAATCACCTTTTTTTAACACTCATGTTACAAATATCCCCACATTTACAAAAACTTATGTTCCGAAAACATTTTTTATTTTAAAGTTTGGGATATGGGATGTCTGCGGGCAACAAAATAAAATTCCCCATCTTGTAAACTTTTTAAAGTATTCCTTTTAAAACTTTAAGCCACTTTTGGCGGCCCTTTCAACTTACGAGTTTATGATACGGGATATCAGGAAACAAAAATAATTACCATTGCATATACTTTTTATCGTATTCATCATTAAAGCTTAAGTTAAGCCACTTTTGAGGAAGCGTATTTACCTCGGGGGACCCCCAAGCCGGGGAGGGCCCAAATCAAAGGCAGACTTTCTTTGCACGCAAAAAAATGGTGCTGGTCCTGCAACTCGACCAAGTTCGGTTGAAGGGTGTTTAATTGGCACAGCCAAACTGGTGGTTTCTTTCAAAGCTACCAGTTAAATTACCATAACTATACTCGTTCGATTGAACGAGTTTAGTCAACGGGACCGGACTGCCTCAATGAGTTCGGTTGAGACAACTAAACTATGTGTGAGAACTAAACTGCGCGGTATCAGTGTAGTTCTCTCAACCGAGGTGTGGCTCGTCACCTGACTGTGGTTCTAAAATACGACGCCCGTCGCCAATAGCCCTCGTGTAGCTCTAGTGCGACGATAATTCAAACCAAACCAATTCTCTCAACCGAACTAGTCGTTTGCGCCAGCCGAATGCTTCTAGCCAAACGTGTTTGGTTCTTGTAACTGGACAGTCCTGTCAGTCCTATAGCAACCGAACAGTTTGGTTGGGAGAACTCAATTTTCGTTTATACGTACCAGACAGTTTTTTGCGTGTGCTCAAAAGTCTTGATCGGGCCCTGAGTATTGTGCAGAATGAAGAAATGTTTTTGGTTTGTTTCTCAAGATTTTTACTCGATTTAAAATCAATCACTTGCCGCTTTTTAACAAATACCACTTCCGCCCTCAGGTTTCATCAACACCATCCTGTCGTGGAAGGTGTTCATCCCTTTCGACCGCCTGTCGAGCCTCACCTACCTGCTGCACCCCCTCATCCTGTTCCTGCACGAGGGCCAGCTCAGAGAGAGGATGTACATGGCCCACCTGGATCAGGTAAATGGACGACTGGAACCGGACACGCCCACAGTCAATACCACCTAAACCAAAACCGAGCTTAAGTTTGCAGCAGAGAAATGTACTGAGCGGAGGAAACTGGGTAAACAACCCAGCTGGCGCCGCAATTTCGCGTACTCTGATTGGCTGCTCCTTGCGACCCTGATATTCATGCGCCCTGTTACGTCAATATCGAAGGAAAAAATAATTAAAATAACACTCTAACTGAAGCTTAACTAATAAAAATAATTAATTTATGTCTTGAAATAACAAATCAATTTGTTTATTGAATGTGAAATACCTTTTTGTATTCGATTCTCGCACTCAAAAATGGGAACTATTTACCCTTTTTCTCGTAGAACATTTGTATACTGCAAACTTAAGGTCGGTTTTGGTATAGATTAGAAGGCCGAAGTACTAAGCAACAAAACGTCACACTAGTAGACCAATTTCGATTTGTTGACCTATAACGTCGTATCTTAAGATGACGTCGCATCTTGATTCATCTTATCTTAAAAATGTATTCAAATACAAGATCTAGTCACGAATGATCATTGGTCAAAACCGCAAAATCGGTCCACTAATATGACGTCAAGCATTTAGTTCGCCGGCCTTCTAATCTAGGTGGTAACAGTCAGGACCTGATCTGGGAAAACTCAGACTACATTCTGTTGGGCCCCATTTTGACAACACAACAACATTTGGCCCAACACATTTCGGAGGCCCCTTTACGGAAAATATTGTGTGCGATTTCCTGTAATGATTACTAGCTATGTTGCTCCAAACCGTTATGTGCTGACAGTACTTATTAGTCTCATTTAAAAGGCCGTTGGATCGATCTTTTATTGGGTCTTTAATAATTAAGTATCCCTTTTCAACACATTAATGTCTAAAAAATCAATCAAATTCATTTAAAAAGAAATTTTAGTTTGGTCAATGTAATTTATTCATTAATTATAATTAGAAAGGAAGAAAAATGAACAAGGATATAAGGTGCATTTTATGTTCCAAATATTTTTTGCCCTAGTATATTATTATTGTTAATTGCACAGCTAACTTTAAAACAACAAAAACAAACAATAACAATAAAATAAAATACAACTAACATACTACAGTGTGCAACTTTAAACGATAACAATAAAATACAACCAACATACTACAATAAAGTACAACTTTAAACGATAACTATAATATGCAATACAACTAACATACTACAATAAAGTACAACTTTAAACGATAACAATAAAATACAATCTAACTAACATATTACAATAAAGTACAACTTTAAACGATAATAATACAATGCTAATAACATACTACAACGAAGTACAACTTTGCACGATAACAATAAAATACAATACAACTAACATACTACAATAAAGTACAACTTTGAGCGATAACAATAAAATGTGCAATTTAAATCTCATTTTCGCGCCTAAAAGGTTATGACATTCTATTTTCACTTTACAGGCCATGTATGCCACAGCCTACATCGTCTTCACCGTGGCCCTTGCCTGCCTGTGCTACGTCACTTGTTGCATACCCTTCCTGCACATCGAACAGCATCTGTGGTACCACGAATCCAAAGTCCTTGAGCCAGAGGAGGACCTTGGCGTGGAAGAACAAGCAGCCAAGAGGAAGCTGAAGGAGACACAACTGAGCATAGTTGCTGACACCTGCACCAAGGAAGTTCCTGAGAAACAAAGAAGTCAGCCACCGGCGAACATCACAGAAAGGTTCAGGAGAACACTTAATTTCTAAAGAAAATATAAGATGCACTTCGTTCCAAGTGGGTTGAGTTTGCAAACTTGTGCGGAGACCAACGAATTCCACTGAACGATTTGAGAAATTAATATGGCAGTCAACGACGAATGTCGTAGAAATATTCAAACGAACATTTGATATATAAAATATCTAGGATGCACGTTCCAAGAACGGTAGTTTTCCTAAGAACTATAACAAACGTTACGAACAAATTTCATCGATTGATTAAGAACGAACACTAAGTTATGAAGAAGCTGGGGATGCACGTCAAAAGAATGTTACGCTGCAAAAGAAAATCAGTCAAATTTCATGGAAAAGGTTCAAATAAATATTTAATATCTAAAGAAAATAGGATGCACGTTCTAAGTAACTTTGAGTTTGCTGAGAGATTGCAGCCGTTATACATAGAGTCGAAGTCTGTAGCGACATCTGCAATCAAATACAGCAGAATCCGATAAATATAGTGTATTTTTACATAACTTTTTACAGTCCAGTGTACTTTTAGTAGGAAACAGCAACAATTATAAGCGAATTTCATCGATATATTTACATGAATAATTGAAAATGGAGTGCTTGCACCAGTTTACTCACCGTTCATCAGGTTCTGGTTTTAAATAAGGAAATTTAAACCATTGAACAAGAGCCCCACCAGTTATCACCCATTGTTTCAGGCATTATTATTTCAATAAGGCTCAATTTAGCCCTGGACATAAAGCGCGTTTACATGAGCCATCGAATCCAGGGATTGAAGAGCAAACTCAGCAATTTTTTTCCTCTTGGGGATTGTCTCCCAGACAGAACCGGAATTGCAGGGTTCATTGAGGGGTTTCGCAAACCCTACAATGAAGGAGGGTTTGATGTTTCTTACCATGGATTCGGCCACAGACTATCATTTGGGTTAGAAGTCCTGCTCGACCACTTTTTCCCCTTTTGAGGATTTTAGCATTCCATGGATTTGAAGGCTCATGTAAACGCGCCAAATGTGACACCAATGACTGTCCGACTTAAAACTGTCTGACTGACAATGACTATCAGGACTTAAGTGTTTATAGGGGCATGTGATTGTTGTAGTCATATTCATGTAGCATATTTCCTGTTGCAGTAGAACTTTTATTATCCGAAGTAATTGGCACCTAATTCGGATAATTGAAAATTCGGATAATTGAGTTAATCCGAAGAGAAAATGTATAATCAATCAATTGCCTTTTTATGTGACAGATGAGTACCTAAAATAAAATCAGGTGCAGTTAGTACAAACGTTTTTTTAATGCTAATTATAAATTTTTCTATCCGTCTTATCTGTTGCTGTTCGTCTATGTTGGATGTCATGCCAAAAAATTACTTGGCAAAGTGACAGATGGGGCCGGGGGTGGGGGGACTTTTCCTGAAATTCGGATAATTAGCCACGCTTCGGATAATTGGAGTCCTATTGTACATTTATGCATTCTTATCGAACATATTCAATATGTGTTTGTTTAAATATCAGTGTTTATGCTAACTCGTATATATTTAACAACTTTTTTGTGATACTAATTTTAATGTTAAGTTAAGTAAGTGTTTTAAGTAAGTTAATCGTGTGTTTTGAAACGTCTTTTTGTTGCAACATTTGTGGCTTTTAAGGTATTCGGTATTCCGCAAGTGATTTAGCTTCTCGGCTGACTGATATTACAATTTCGAAACAGAGCTTTGCCAATAGTTCCTGATAAAAATATTCGAAATTTATTAACTTCTCGATTATGAATTTTATGAATTTCGTTGTTTCAGATGACGAAATTTATTCTTGCTCATCTTGCGATTGGTGCTATAATTGGTCCTTTGTTAAATGTGACTTGGATTCACCAATTGCAGCTCGAGAAAGAATTTATTTTATGTTAAAACTTCTGTTGCCACTCAAAACCTGAAACATATGCTAATAAACTTTTTAATCATTATTATTTACCAAACTTTTTAAAAAACATTTTCATTCTTTGATTTGATTAAAATATTTAAATTGTTTATTAAAGGGTGATTCTAATCAATGCATTACCTCCTAAGTATTTATCTACGTTTTAGTATCAAGGGGGCGTCCATTAAATACATGATGCGATTTTGACGATTTTTTTTTACCCCATCCCTATGGTAAGATGATATTTGGCTCGACCCCCGCTCCCCCGTAATCTCACGTGAAATTTTTCAAAATTCGTATTTTTTATTACATTTTCTTTGGATAATTTTAAATAGCGCCAATTTTTTAAAATATGGTTTGGAAAGCCACGATAAATATTACTATGTAAGATTTTGTCACATTTAAGTCAAGAAGCATATTTTACTAGAAGAGAATTTAACTACAATACTTTAATTACAGAACTTTTAATTTAACGTTGATTTTATTGCAGTGAAAAATTACGTCATCGAGATATTTGACGAGGCCCCCAATTAGAGATTTGGTGATATTCGTCTCGTCCCCCGCCACCTAAACGCATCACGCAATTTATGGACATCCCCTAATTTGTATATATTGTATATTTATTCAATGTTTTGTATTACTATTATTCGAGTTTGTGGATTTCATTTGATCTCTGAATAAACGTGTTTTGTCTCAATATTTTTTGGTTGTATTTCTTTTTGATATTTATTAGTTAATTTGTATTTCAATTCTGATCTTTGAATTACGTGCATGGCCGCATATTTTCTATCTCTTCGAATTTAGGAAAATTAGATTGTCTCTCTGTATTAAAAAAAGTAAGCCGATTTTAACTTTTACACAAGCTGCAGGACACAATATTTAGATTAGGACTTCAAATTTTTTTTCTGAAATGTAGCAAATGGTTTTAAATTTAGGTTGACTAAATAGTATTGTAAAAAAAAATCGAATTAGTTTTTTTAACTACACTTTCTCTCTTTTTTAAAAAAGTTATACTTTTTGATCCGAAAGTCTTAATTTTTAATGGAAAGCTCCAACTTTTTTACTGAATGTAGCTAATTGTTCAATATTTATGTCCACAAATTATTTTTTAGAAATTAAATAAGTTTTTTTATTAAAAATTTTCCTGTAAGGAAAAGAAAGGTTATATAAATGTGTGTCACAGGCTGCAGGGCACAATATTTGGATTAGAAGTCCATTTCTTGTTCTGGAATGTAAGAAAATGCATTCGATGACTTTTTTTATTTTTAAATTTCCAATTAGTTTTTTTTAAAGTTATTATGCATTTTCTCTCTTTTTTTTTTAAAAAAAAGTTAAATTTTTGGATCTGAACGACTATATTTTTATAGGAGAACTCCATTTTTTTTTACTGAATGTAGCTAATGGTATAATATTTATGAGTACAATTTTTTTTTAAAAAATTCCAATTGGTTTTTAAATAAAAATATCCATGTAAAAAGTAAAGTGTATTTAAATGTGTGTCACAGGCTGCAAGGCACAATATTTCGATTAGAACTTCATTTCTTTTTCTGGAATGTAGGAAAATTCTTTCATAAAAAATGAAAATACTGAAATACCACTGAAATGAAAATTAACCACAAATTACTAAATTATTTATTCTTGTATGTTGTATTTAATTTTTTTAATAAAAAAATTTAACACCAATCATCTATTTTAAATAATTCAAACTTAAGATATGCAAGATAAAAACAAATTTTTGTCCATAATTAGTAATGGGACCGTTTCGCGTCGTCCGTTGGTGGCTCCGCGGTCTTATTTTCCTGGAATTACTTTTCTTTTGGTATTTGAAAGTGAATTTTCTGAAAATATTTTTTTATCATTAGTTTTGCTTTAATGCCAACTTCTTGCTGTGCTGTTGGTTGTTCAAATCATTTATAAAAGAAAGCTTGCATAGAAAGAAAAGTTTCCTCATTCTGGTCCTAGATAGAAACAAATTGCATATTGTAAAAAACTCAGAAACAGATGAAAAGGAGGTTCATTTTCAGAATATAATCGAAACAACCAGTGAGATCGCAGTACGTAGAAATGTGAAGACACGAGCGTTCATCAGCTAAAACATTTCCATTATCTCTCTATATTAAAACTAAGGTCGAATTCAAACTTTTATAAGCCAAAATTAAAAAATTTCTTTAATCTTCCTTTGCAGATTTAATAATTAATCTTTATCATTTTCTTATTTATTTTGAAGTTCGAAAAAAATGATGTATTTTATAATAAAAATCTTTTTGAGCCCCCAAGTTTACATTTCGAAAAATAAATTAGTAAAATTTTTGCTTTAAAAATAAAAGCGAACCATTACATATTTTTTTTATTCAAACTTAGAATTTTATATGCATCTTTCTTCATACATATATAATGAACTATCATAATAACTTTATTGTGCTATAACAACAATCAAAATTGAATTGTATCATAAAAATAAATGTTTTTTTTTAAGAGTTTTATTTTTATTTTAAATAAAGTTTCTCGTACGTTTGATGTAATGGCAACAGTGAAAATATTGAATAAAAATGGAATTGGGTTGTTTCATGGCGAATCTGGCAACACCTCTGTGGTCTGTGGGTTTGTTTTCCTCAACTAGAATTTCAATGATGGCGGCCTCCATGCTCGTTTAATTCGAGATAGCCACTCATTCATCAATTCAGGATCAGCATGGGGAAATACGTGTATGAAACTTTTCGTTCTGTACAATTTTGCGTTAGTGAATTATTAGAACAGCCAACAACACAGCAAAAATTTGACATTTAAAAAAATTAACAACTTCAATATTCTCTACGAAAACTTACTGCCGAATAACAAAACATAAACAGTAAATAGTAATTCTAAATTAGGGATGGGTTGGTCCGAAAGGAACGGGTCCTATTCTCAATTAAGTTCTCAAGTTAATTGGTTGGTTGGTAGACATACATTTTCAGGCTCGTGTGCTTGTTCAGGGACCCGCTTAAAATCTTCGTCAAGTAAGACAAACAAAACACACTCACCCACATATACACATACGTGACAGATGCTGCCATCTATTGAGCGCTGGTTCCCTAACTGTTGTGCAGCCGGGTCAGCAAAGTAATTCCAGAGCAGAAACATTAAATTCTAGATGAGGAAGACAAGTGTTGCCAGATTCGCCGCGAAACAACCCCATTTGCATGTTATTTTAATTTAGATTAAATTTTTAGTTATTTAAATTTTAAATAAACTTCTAATTTAAATTTTTTAATGAAATTTGGAATGTAGTCTAAACTGATTTTTTGCTTTAAAATTATGTATCCTACTTTTGTTTGATAGACTTGCGGTAGTTTTGTTAAAGTGGGCGACAGTCAGACGGGCAAAAAATCGGAATGAACGATTTAGTCCAGTCATTTGGTAGTTTTCAAGTGCAAAAGGTGGGGTCAAAGGTTTTATGCTTTTAAGTGGTTTATATTGATGCTAATAAAAAGAAACTATGGTTGCCCACCAAAATTTCCAAAGGCACAATTTTGGAGAGCCAAAAAACCGCGAATTTTTTGGACTTTTTTTAGTTTTTTTAATATAACTCTGTAACTAGAAATCCAATGGCTTAGCCATCAATTACTATTTTAAAGAGCATAAAATTCTCTACAAACTGCACTTTCTAACGTTCCCCCTAACCCAACAAGGACGTAAGTTACAGCTCTTAAAAAGGGGTGTATTTTTCCAATATCTTGCAAAATCGCGAAAAATCGCACCCCTTCACTTTCGGATTGATTTAATGCATATTTTTTTGGTTTGAATATTTTTACTTTTAAATAATATATTGAAAGAAGAATGTTTTTAAAATATTCATGATTACTTTTTTTAAACTTATTTTTTTCTTCGCAAAAAAAAAAAAACGCAATGTAAATTGGCATATAATTTCCGCTTCAACAACGACTTCAACTGAAGAATGCATTATTTACCGGCGATATCTTTCGGCACTTTTTGTGCCACTTTGTTGGCCTTCAGATGGATACCCATCAAATACAACAGCCAATTGAGATCCAAAATTTTTTTGAAGGTAAGAGATCTAACTCTGAGCAATGCATTTGAAAGAAACATTTCTTGGCCAAGTTACTTTATGTAAAAGGTACCCTCCATCCACAACATTTTTTTTTTCCTTTCCAATAAGTTCCACGTTGTTTAGTGGGATAAATTCCTTGTAGAACAGGGATTTAGTCCCTTTTATCATGCCTTCCTCTGTGAACAACACATAGGATGACATAGGATAGGGTGCAAGCTCATAAGTTAACAAATCTTTCAAATCTTCGTCGTTCTGCTTCATCAAGCAAATCCTTTGAAAGAGGGTCAATGGATCAACAGCTTTCACTTTAATGTTTCCAAAGTTGAATGAGCTGGTCACAGAAGCCAAATTTACCACCTTATTTTTTCTTCTAAACTTAACACTCTGAAAGTTGTCTCCAACTATTCTTTTAACTCCTTTGATCCCCACTTCTTGAGCTAGGTGGCAGTTGATATCAGCACCTCCTACAAGACCACTGCTAATAGACATTAAGCATTTGCTTTGAGGAAACGGATGATGTATCAACAACCAATTTAAAATTTTGGTTGAGTCATGCTTATCTCTATCAATTCGGGAACTTCTAGCATCCACGTGTTGTTCAGAAGTTTCAAAACCCACATTGGCGTATGCTTCTATCTCGTCGCATATGTTTTGCATGTGAACCATTCCCAGGGTACATCTTGCTAAGACGCTATCTGAGATACCTCGACCACGTGTTAGACCTCCAGAGCTCTTCATATTCTTCATCAAAGTCTGCTCTATAGTCACATCAGACCATATCCCAGACCAACTCTTATCTGAACGACGTATCGTAAAGTTACCTTTGGTGTAAACTTTTGATATTCAGATTGGTCCATTGTGTCTTCAAGAATCAACATATCTTGTAGGTAAAGGTGAGCACATTTAGCATATAAAAAATGTCCTGCAGCGTGGAAGTACGGCAGCATCTTTTGTATAGTTTCAAGGTGGAGTTTCCAATCGCCTGTTCTCTCAGCTTCAATAAATTGCTTGATGAGAGTGACCATCTGGTTGTATTGAACCCATAATTTTGCAGTGGGTCCCTTATTTTCAAGGAAAATCCAGGCTTCTCTATATTTTTTCACTACTTCTTTGACATAGCCATGGGTGTCTTGGGTCACAGCAACTGTTGACTGATCGTAGCAACCAATTTTATACTCCATAGCATAGCGGCACGTTCGTCATTTGTTAGTTCAGTCTGAACTCACACTAGGCCAGCTAAAACACTATGAGTCAATAGATGGGCTCGTACAGCTCTAGAGTATGCATGACCCGACCTAATTTGGTCAACACTATTCTCAGCATAAATGCGGAAATCCTTCTACGAAATCAAACGGTGTTTCCCGTGTACTCTTCAGATATCATTTGACTAAGGGTAAAAACATAGTGGAGCGGCGAGTCAAGAGTCAAGCGGTGAGTCAAGCAGCGCGTTTTTAAATCTTCCGTACATTCAAGTTGACGCGCACATAGTGGGGCGGCAAGCAGCGCTGCATGCATCGACATGAATCTTGACTCGCCGCTTGTAAAATCACCAACGATTTCTTTGAAGCGCTGCTCCAGTCGACTTGGGGCTTCCACTGCAGGTGGTACTGTCTGTTTGTGAATTTTTCTTGATTATAAAGTGAAAGTATTTAACTACACAAAATGAACGTGGAGTTGCTCATTCTGTCAATACGGAATTGTGAATCAACAGCTGAATGATCATCACAATCGGTACACATTGGACAAACTATTTAAGGAAGTAGGAGTAGAAAATAATTGTACAGATACGTTTTTTATACTGTATAATATAGTTAGCATTTAGGTAGTGCAAGAAACAAGTTTTCTATCAAGCAAACTTTAATTGATGTCAAAAAAAAGAGCATCTTGCTGACTAGATTCATGACATTAAGCTCTCTTCGCAGCAGTTCCCGCCGCTCTACTATGTGCATGTGAAGCGACGCTAGCATCTTGAATAAAAAACGCGCCGCCTGACTCGCCGCTTGACTCTTGACTCGCCGCTCCACTATGTTTTTACCCTAAGTATCTAGTGCGTCCAAAGCGTTTCACGTGACAAAATAGTCGCTCGATTTTAAAAGCAAGCGCCCCAACAAGGATTTCTTAACTTCGATTTACATTGAGTTTTTTTTTTTACGAAGAAAAAAATAAGTTTAAAAAAATAATCATAAATATTTTAAAAGCATTCTTCTTTCGATATATTATTTAAAAGTAAAAATATTCAAACAAAAAAATATGCATTTAATCAATCCGAAAGTAAAGGGCTGCGATTTTTCGCGATTTTGCAAGATGTTGGAAAAATACACCCCTTTTTAAGAGCTGTAGCTTGCGTCCTTGTTGGGTTAGGGGGAACGTTAGAAAGTGCAGTTTGTAGAGAATTTTATGCTCTTTAAAATAGTAATTGATGGCTAAGCCATTGGATTTCTAGTTACAGAGTTATATTAAAAAAACTAAAAAAAGTCCAAAAAATTCGCGGTTTTTTGGCTCTCCAAAATTGTGCCTTTGGAAATTTTGGTGGGCAACCATAGTTTCTTTTTATTAGCATCAATATAAACCACTTAAAAGCATAAAACCTTTGACCCCACCTTTTGCATCTGGCAGACTATTTTTCTGACAAAATGACTGGACTAATTATGAAACGTTCCACTTTTTACGTTATAAACGTAGTGTGGAAACTAAACTTAGTCTATCTCTATGTTAAAGTATATAGGCTTTTAAGTTTCAGCAAACATAACAGGATGAAATATTGATGTTACAAGTCCAAAATTTTTCTGGAATGTGTGTCTCTCTATACCTCGACGCCTTTTTTTTTTTTTTAATTCCTTGAGTTTTTTAATTAAAAATTAAAATTAGTTGGACGAAATCGAAATCGTGGCTCTTTTCTGAATAACACCGTAGTAAAGCGAATCAGAAATGCGTGATTTGTTATTTTGTTAATTTCTTTTTAAAGAACAACTGCTTTCTGCTCTGTTCTTTTAAAATGAACAGTTCTTTAACCTGTTCTTTTTACAAAAGTTTCTTTACACGTGGAAGAATTCAGGCAAATATATAAATAAAATTAAAAAAGCAAAATATATTACTTAAACAAGTTGGTTTGTTACAGAACCTGTCACTAAAACCGCTTCCACACCATATTTATGCTCATAGGAAACACTTATTATACACATCAGAAAGAAATTCGCCTAACAGAGACTTCTAATTTAGAATTGTAAACGCCAAAATTAACTATTTTCATTAATATACTTTGTCAAATTAAAAATTACTCATTATCGTTTGCTAAATTTGTTTGGAATTCGTGGAATAATGATGCAAATTTTTAATAAATATAATTCTTTTAGTCACCGGAATTTAATTTACAGTTCGAAAAATATATAATTAGTAAAAATGATGCTTTATAAATAAAAGAGAAACTTTGCATATATTTTATGCAAAATTAGAATTCTTTATACATCTTTCTTCATACATATATAATGAACCATCAAAAGAAGTCTATTGTGATATTTCAACAATCCAAACCAAATTATATCACACAAATAAATTTTCTTTCAAAGGTTTAATTTTTATTTTAAATAAAGTTTCTCGTACGGTTGACGAAATGGCAACAGTGAAAAAATTGAGTGAAAATGGAATTTGCATGTTATTTCAATGTAGATTAAGTTTTTAGTTATTTAAATTTTCAATATACTTCTAATTTAAATTTTTTAATGAAATTTGGGATGTAACCTAGCCCGATTTTTTGCTTTAAAATGACGTATTCCAATTGTTTGTGCGACTTTTGGTTCGCTCATTGAATGAAAATGGAATTTGCATGTTATTTCAATGCAGATTAAAATTTTAGTTATTTAAATTTTAAATATACTTCTAATTCAAATTTTTAATGAAATTTGGGATGTAACCTAGCCCGATTTTTTGCTTTAAAATGACGTATCCCAATTGTTTGTGCGACTTTTGGTTCGCTCTGTGAAAGTGGGTGACGGACAGACGGACAGACGGACTGAACGATTATAAAACCTTCCACTTTTTACGTTATAAACGTAATGTGGAAGCTAAACAAGTTGGTTTGTTACAGAACCTGTCACTAAAACCGCTTCCCCATTATATTTATGCTCGCAGGACACACACTTATTATTCACATCAGAAAGAAATTCGCCTAACCGAGACTTCTAATTTAGAATTGTAAACGCCAAAATTAACTATTTTCATTAATATACTTTGTAAAATTAAAAATTACTCATTATCGTTTGCTGAATTTGTTTGGAATTCGTGGAATAATGATGTAAATTTTTAATAAATATAATTCTTTTAGTCGCCGGAATTTAATTTACAGTTCGAAAAATATATAATTAGTAAAAATGATGCTTTAAAAATAAAAGAGAAACTTTGCATATATTTTATGCAAAATTAGAATTCTTTGTACATCTTTCTTCATACATATACAATGAACCATCAAAAGAAGTCTGTTGTGATATTTCAACAATCCAAACCAAATTATATCGCATAAATAAATTTTCTTTCAAAGGTTTTATTTTTATTTTAAATAAAGTTTCTCGTCGGTTGACGAAATGGCAACAGTGAAAATGGAATTTGCATGTTATTTCAATGTAGATTAAATTTTTAGTTATTTAAATTTTAAATATACTTCTAATTTAAATTTTGTAATGAAATTTGGGATGTAACCTAGCCCGATTTTTTGCTTTAAAATGACGTATTCCAATTGTTTGTGCGACTTTTGGTTTGCTCATTGAATGAAAATGGAATTTGCATGTTATTTCAATGCAGATTAAAATTTTAGTTATTTAAATTTTAAATATACTTCTAATTTAAATTTTTTAATGAAATTTGGGATGTAACCTAGCCCAATTTTTTGCTTTAAAATGACGTATCCCAATTGTTTGTGAGACTTTTGGTTCGCTCTGTGAAAGTGGGTGACGGACAGACGGACATACTGAACGATTATAAAACCTTCCACTTTTTACGATATAAACGTAATGTGGAAGCTAAAAGGAAAGTTGAATGTTGAATCACTATATATTTCCCTTTATTTTACAAAACACGAACACAAGATTATGATTTTTTTTCGGAAATTATAAAAAATATCACTTTGTTACATCTTCTTCCAACTTTATTTTTAGCTTCCACAATACGTTTATAAAGTTAAAAAGTGGAAGGTTTTATAATCGTTCAGTCCGTCTGTCTGTCACCCACTTTCACAGAACGAACCGCAAGTCTTACAAACAAGTGGGATACGTCATTTTGAAGCAAAAAATCAGTTTAGGCTACATTCCAAATTTAAATTTCTTTAAAAAATTTAAATTAGAAGCTTATTTAAAATTTAAATAACTAAAAATTTAATCTACATTGAAATAACATACGAATTCCATTTTTATTCAATATTTTCACTGTTGCCATGCCATCAAACGTCCGAGAAACTTTATTAAAAATAAGAACAAAATTCCTGAAAAAAAAATTATTTTTTTGATGTAATTCAATTTGGATTGTTTTAATTGCACAATAAAGTTATTTTTAAGGTTCATTATATATGAATAAAGAAAGATGCATAAAAATTCTAAATTTGCATAAAAATATGCAAAGTTTCTCTTTTATTTTAAAGCAACAATTTCACAAATTTATTTTTCGAAATGTAAACTTGTGGCTGCAAAAAAGTAGTTATTTATAAAATATATCATTATCCTTCCTCCTTCGAACTTCTAAAAAAATAAGCAAACGATAAAGATTAATTATCAAATCTGCAGAAGAAAATTAAAGAAAATTATTAATTTTGACTTATAAAAGTTTGAATTTGAAATAGCTTAAGGCCCTGTTTGGCGAATTTGTTTCTAAGGTGTTGTTAGCGTATTTCCTGTTGTGTGTAAATGTTGTGTGGAAGCGGTGTAAGTGACAGATTCTGTAACAAACCAACTTGTCTTCTTTCTTGTTCGTTTTTAGCTTCCACACTACGTTTATAACGTAAAAAGTGGAAGGTTTTATAATCGTTCAGTCCGTCTGTCACCCACTTTCACAGAACGAACCGCAAGTCTCACAAACAAGTGGGACACGTCATTTTGAAGCAAAAAATCAGTTTAGGCTACATTCCAAATTTCATTAAAAAAATTTAAATTAGCAATTTATTTAAAATATAAATAACTAAAAATTTAATCTACATTGAAATAGCATGCAAATTCCATTTTATTCAATATTTTCACTGTTCCCATGACATCAAACGTCCGAGAAACTTTATTAAAAATAAAAATAAAATTCTTGAAAAATATTTATTTTTGTGATATAATTCAATTTGGATTGTTGTAATAGCACAATAAAGTTATTTTTAAGGTTCATCATATATATGAATGAAGAAAGATGCATAAAAAATTCTAAATTTGCATAAAAAATATGCAAAGTTTCGCTTTTACTTTTAATGCGACATTTATAATTTATTTTTCGAAATGTAAACTTGAGGTTTCAAAAAAGATATTTATTTAAAAGATACATCATTATTCCTTGAACTTCAAAAAAAAAAATAAAATAAAGCAAACGATAAAGTTTAATTATCAAATCTTCAAAAGGAGATTAAAGACAAATATTAATTTTGGCTTATGGAAGATTGAATTAGAACTAGCTAAATTGGGACCGGAGCCCCCATTGACGCCCATGTTAAAATGGTCATTTTTATGTACCTTTTTCTCAGGAACTACTTGTTGGATTAATTTAAAGCTTTACATAGTTAAAGTTCAAACACTTTTACACATTTTGTCATATGCTTTTAGAAATAAACATAATAGTTTTTTAATTTATGAATTTTCGAAAATTTGTTATCTTATTTTCATAAAAAATCAACAAAATTATTTTTAAAAAAAAAGTAATAAAAATGTCTTTAAAAGCATATGATAGAAAGTGTAAAAATACCTAATGCATATGTGAACAAAAAAATCTAAGCAGAATATTCATTAGTTACTGAGAAAAAGGTACATTTGTCCAAAAATATGCATTTTGAGAAAAAGGCGTTTAAAGTATGATTTTTAGTACTACTCAACGTCAGAATATTAGAATATTCCAAATATTTGAGTTTTTCTCATCAAAAAGACACCATTTCTTACCGAATATGCAAAGTAGACGCCTCCTTGAAGTTAGCATATATTTTAAAGATATCTATCAACCATATATTGTTTACACAAAACATAAAAATAAATACAAATTTATAAAATCAAATTTTAAAAAGATCATATTATTAGAATAATGATAAAAGGCGTTCCAAAAAATTAGAATATTTGTCCATTTACGTGATTGGTCCACGTGGTGTTGAAATTTCATATAACTAGCGACGTATTAGAAGTAGTGACAGTACTGTTCCATGATTGAAAACAAAATTTCCGTTGTTGCTGCTTAGAATGGGCCGAAAAAAAGATATCCCTATTCTTACTAAGAATATAATTTTAACGTTACGGAATGAGGGGCTGACTCAACAGAAAATAGCCAGGAAGGTGAATTGCTCTCAAGGAACTGTGAGTAAAATTCTTCAGGACTACTATAGGAACAATAAATTTAAATATACTCGCGAAAAATGTGGTGCCAAACGAATAACAACCAAGAGGCAAGAGAGATGTCTGAAAAGGATTACTGAAAAACATCGATTCAGGTCAGTGAATTTTATAAATAGGAAGTGGCGAGAATCAGGAGTTGATACCTCAGTCAGCACTACACGACGTCGAATACTTGAAATCGGCTTTCGATCACGTGTACCAAAGAAAAAGATATTCCTTAGTGCCAGACAAAAAAGGGCACGTTTGTTGTGGTGCCGAAAAAGGCTGCTTTGGGGCACCCAAGATTGGGGCAAAGTACTTTTCAGTGATGAATCAGTATTTTGCGTGTCTGTCGGTCCACAAGGTCACCGTGTATGGCGTTTTTCTCGAGAGGCTTTTCAGCAACAGTGCTTAAAACGCACAGTTAAGTTCAGCACATCAATAATGGTTTGGGGGTGTTTCAGTGCCAATGGCTTAGGAAAGCTTTGTGTATTGAAAGGCACTGTTAATTCCGAAGTGTACAAGTCCGTTCTTGACAAATATATGATCCCTGCCTCTGAAGATCTATTTGAAGGGGAATTTGTCTTCCAACAAGACAGCGCATCATGTCACACATCGAAAGCCACCTTGTCTTGGCTGAAAGATAATGAAGTACAACTACTTCCTTGGCCCGTGAATTCACCTGATTTAAATCCTATAGAAAATATATGGGGCTTAATGAAGAAAAAACTGAAAATATTGGCTCCAAAGGACCAGAACGAACTCACAAAATTCGTTAACCGTGCTTGGTATGATATCAGCCAAGATCATTGTAAAAAATTAGTTGAAAGTATGCCGGATCGACTGCGAGATGTGATAAAAGCTAGGGGCGATGCAACCAAATACTGATTAGTTGCAAATAAAACTTGTAAGAGCAATTTATTTTATTTGTTTACGCATTATTCTAATTTTGTGAACTACCATTAGGATGTATTCTATTTTTGTGATTTTTTTATATTTTGATTTTAAAAGTAAATTTGCAAAATCAAGCCAATTGTTTTATGTTATTTTCATTAACAAATCTTATAAAATGTAATAAAACAAAAAGAATTTGTGAAACTTTAGTTGTGTATAAGAATAAATGCAACTTTCAAAGTTTTGAAATGTTTTATTCTCATTATTCTAATATTCTGACGTTGGGTAGTAGTCTTTTATGCAGAAAGTATTTTTTAAAAAAATAATTAAAAATACTTCTAATGGACATGTTGCCTACCAAATTATACCATTTTGTAGGTAACATTTGAAATATTATTCCACCCTAAAAATCTCCAAAAGTGTTTTTTGGAAAATTTTCGAGTCTGGTCCCCCTAAAGGCCCTGTCTGGCGAATTTCTTTTTGAGGTGCTGTTAGTGTGTTTCCTGTTGAGCGTAAATATTGTGTGGAAGCGGTGTAAGTGACAGATTCTGTAACAAACCAACTTGTTTGTTTTTGCTGTTCTAGTCGGCAAATTTCTATTCCTTTCATTTAAATGACATGCCAGTGACGTCACCGCGCCTTCTTGATGCCCATGCGAACTTTTAGAGTTTTACAAGTTCGTACTTCGTGTTCGCTTTAGGGCTTCGTGTTATACTTTCAGAAAATTTTATTTCGATGGAATTAGCGAAATCTTAATTAATCTTACAAATCTGAAAATACAAAAAAAAAGAAAACTTTTAAATTGTAATGGAACTTAGACGCTGGGGCACAACTAGAAAAAATTTCTTGGGGGCGTTTCAATTTCAATTACACTATTTTTTTTAATTTTTAATTAAAAGTATTTTATAAAATTGATTTTAATTCAATATTAATTAAAAATATTTCAATTAAAATTATTTTAATGAAAATTATTTTAATTAAAAATTTTAATAAACATTATTTTAATTAAAATTATTTTAATTAAAATTATTTTAATGAAAATTATTTTAATTTAAATATTTCATTACAATATTTTATATATAAGAGTTAAAAAAGTAGTTATTAAAATTATTTCAAATAGTTTTTTAAAAAATAATTTTAATTACAAATGTTTTTAATTAAAATTGTTTTTTAATTTTAAAATTCTCCATGGTAAATTCATATTTTTATTATTATTATTTTTTTACTAATTACTATTTACGAACTAACATTACTTTGTATTTAACATAATAATGTTTGCATTGTTAAATATAGATAATTAATGCTTTTTTCAAATAAACAAGTTGGTTTGTTAAATAAAGTTTCTCGTACGTTTGACGAAATGGCAACAGTGAAAATATTGAGTGAAAATGGAATTTCCATGTTGTTTCAATGTAGATTAAATTTTTAGTTATTTAAATTTTAAATATACTTCTAATTTAAATTTTTTAATGAAATTTGGGATGTAACCTAGCCCGATTTTTTGCTTTAAAATGACGTATTCCAATTGTTTGTGCGACTTTTGGTTCGCTCATTGAATGAAAATGGAATTTGCATGTTATTTCAATGCAGTTTAAAATTTTAGTTATTTAAATTTTAAATATACTTCTAATTTAAATTTTTTAATGAAATTTGGGATGTAACCTAGCCCGATTTTTTGCTTTAAAATGACGTATCCCAATTGTTTGTGCGACTTTTGGTTAGCTCTGTGAAAGTGGGTGACGGACAGACGGACAGACGGACTGAACGATTATAAAACCTTCCACTTTTTACGTTATAAACGTAATGTGGAAGCTAAAATTAAGTGTAATAAATGAGCTAAAATCATTTCCTTGATCATAAAAGTTTTTATTGAAAATTTAACTTAAAAATTTTAAATTACTTTATTTGCTGTACAGAAATTAAACAATATAAGTTCCTAAAATATTAAATTTAACATTTATTTAACTTGTAAAAATTTAAATGATAAAAATATACTAAATACAAAACATTGCATAAAAATTATTATTTTTTTTAAGAATCAACAACAGGTTTGGAACAGGTATTAGCAAAATATTTCACGAAAATAAAATAATAAAAAGTTAATTCACACACATTTTTGAAGATGCTATAAGTAGCTTACATATAAACAAGACAAACAATGACTGTATATTTTGAAAATCCCAAAGTAATTTGCAGAAACCAATACATTAAATACTCGTTAAGGCTCACCAATACAACAATTTCATATTTTAATAATTAAAACTTTACCGAAGCTGATTAATATTTTTAATTCATTTTACGACATCGTAAAGGCGTGAAAGGATGTGAAATAATTTTAAAATTGTATGCATTTATGTCGGTACATAAAAATAACTAATTGTTGACATTAATATAAACAAATCAACAAATAAATCAGTTTGCAATTTTTACAGCGATTATTCCGGCACTTCGGAGATTGCGCAGCCATACAAGAGTGCGAAATTGCGAGCCAGTGAGATTGCGCAGCAATCCAAGTAACCAAGGGTACGTGCGAGCTTGCGATCCGAGTGGAACTGCGCAGCAATTATTTGCTGACTTGGCGGGCCTAGGAGCGAAAGCCCTAGTTATAATAAATTAATAGTAAAATCTGTTTTAACTAAGGGAATTTTAAATAAAATATAAGTTTAATTTAAGTAATTTTAATTAAAAATATTATTAATTGAAAATAATTTTAATTAAAATTAATTTAATAGCAAATTTTTTTAATTAAAATAAATTTAATTAATTTAAATAAATTAATAAAGAATATGTGCATGAAAATTATTCAATCTATATTCTTAAGTATTGAACCTTCTTAAATATTGAACCAATAAAAATATTTAAAATTTTTAAATTTTTTAAAACTTCTTTTTTGAATTTTCGAGCTAATATCACAAAACCAGATTCAAACTTTATGTTCAGCTAAAATATTGTAAAATTTTCGTTTTGTGATTTTTTTTTTGTTTTCTCCAAAACATTCTTTAAATATATTAATTTTTTTTACAAATATATGAAAAACAGTATCAATTTTAAAAAACTCACATAAAAAAAATAATTAAATTATTCTACGTATTCTATAAATTACTAATAAATTACTAAAAATCTAATTCTATAAATTACGTATTTGAATAAGAAGGACTGTATTCTGACACCAATTGTAGAGTTTAAATCTCTGCAACGCGTACTGTATATAACAGCTCAGGTATTGGCTGCTCAGGTTTTATCCTCTAGTATTCCTTCCAACTTTTTCACCTCTCTAAAAATCTTAAACTCCAATGTTCTCGAAGTTACTTGCCCATAATTAATGTTCGATACAAGTCGGTTTTTGAAATATGCTATGTGCATTTTTATTATAATAAAATGGAATGTTAAAGTTTATAATTTTTATTTCTCTTTTAATTCAGGTTTTGTTCCTTTTTTTTTAAAGGCAGATATCCAGTCGTTCGTTGAATGCCATTTCTTCGAATCATGCATGAAAAACGGATTTTCGATGTTGTGAAATAATATTGTGAAATATTCTTATCATTCTTCAAGGACGTCATTTATTTTGTGCGGGATTGCAATTTAACGTTTAATTTATGCGGGCCTAATTTCAAGTTTTCTTGAATTTATGAATAAATATGATTTTTCAAGAAACACTAATTCTTCTGAAAATAATCTTTCATTTTGAGGAATATTTTGACTTGATGGAAGCAGATTTATTTAATGCATATACATTTTAGATTTCAGAATATCTATTGGCGTAACATAAAAACTTGTTTTTGCCATTTCTTACCAAGACTGATAAAATATGAAAAGAAAAACTTCGATGCCTATTTCCTTGCTCTTAAACGATTAATTTGATTTTATGTGAATGTTAAATGTTTATTTTGGAATAGAAAATTAATTCAAATATTTGATTCTTCAGTTTATAGTCTCTGAAATTTTAAAAATTGTGTTCTAAAATTTGTTTTGGTATCGTTAAGTTACCAATGTTAGCAAGACCTATTTTCTCATTTAAGTTTTGTGCATCTGGCAAGGGTGTTTTTCCGACATTTGTTATAAGATTTGTGCATCGATGGTGAATTTTCAAAACTAATGTATTATTGTTCTTTTAAATTATTGTTTAAAATTTAAAAAGCTAGGCAGGATATAATCACACAATCAAAATGTCCACTTCTGAAGTGGAGTTGGCGAAAATGGTAAGGGGATTCCGTGTAGCAGATTTGCAGTCTCTCCTACTGTATGCTGGTCGTAATAAGAACGGAAAGAAACCCGATTTACAAGCGAAAGCTTTAGATCTCATAAGGCTCCGTTCGGCTGCAATCGACATGAAGATCCGAGAGATCCACATGCAAAAATTCAGCCAATCTCGCGGTGGTGGTCCTGCCTCAGAACCAGAGATGTACCAAATGCCCCCAATGTCTGCCTACAACAGCAATCGGCTCACGAGGACCGGTCACCAGCGGCACATGCGAACCCCTGCCATCCCAGGCTACATGCCAAACATGAACAAGCACATTGTGCCCCCTCCGACCCACCTGAACGACAGGTATGAGCAGCCCCAACCCCAATACCCCATGAACCCCGACGTCAAGTTCAAAGTCCTGCCCTTCTACGACGTCCTGGACGTGTTGCTCAAGCCGGTGAGCCTCATCACCCTAGCCAACGACCGGTTCAAGGAGAGCGAGTTCCCGTTCTGTCTTCAGACGCATCACGTCCAGGAACTGCAATCGGACCCAGACGTCCAAGTCCAGCTGAGGATATGTCTGTTGGACACGAGAGAGGACCAAGACGATGAGCTCCCAGCGAGCATCTGCATCAAGACGAACCACATTGTGGTCAGCCTGCCCAACGTCATACCGACCAACAAACCGGGGGTCGACCCCAAGAGGCCGAAGAAACCGGTCGACATCACCCACCTCATCAAGAGGACGGACACAGAGCCCAATGTCATCACCATATCATGGGCCTCCTCTACTGGGAAACCTTATGTGCTTGGGATTTTCCTTGTTCGCCAACAGGTATGTGCATAGTTTTCGATAAAACTATACTTCAGGGTGCCCGCATGGTAAAATTGGCTAGTTTTGTTTGGCACCAATTCTGTTCGTGCGGAACCAAGCCAACCAATAATTATCTGAATAAGACTAGGCACCCTCAAGTATGGTCTAACCATAGTTTTCTTCTTCAGGTTATTGTTGTATGACCAGTTCTATAATGGATAATTTTTTTTGTATGTATGTACTCGCACACACATACATAGACATTAACATACATTCATAATACACATGCACATATATACAGTAAACTCTGTATTTTCCATGGGCCACAATACCCCCCCCCCCTCTTTTATTCCCCTGCAAAAATAATTTTATAAAATGCAGAAAAATGAAATTTATCTGTTTCGAAATTCGCTGGAAGTATGCATTTCAAGAAGTACAAATTACTTTTAAGAACGATGAACATATTCAAAAATGTAAAACTGAATGCTGAAATAAAAAATATAAAACTGTTTGCTTTCTTCAACTTTGCTTCCACCTGAAATTCCACCTAATAAAATTCATCCTAATTAGGGATGCACCAAATACCAAATTGGGCCGAATAACGGATAGGGCCAAATATATAATATTCGGCTAAGTCGGCCAAAGTCTTAGCCGAATACCAAATATTCGGCCTACCTAAAGCAATTTTCATTTTTTGCAAGATTTTTGTTGTATTTATTGTTCAGCAATTTCAATTCAACATTGTGTGTATAAGTACACCATCGCACAATAATTTTAATACAATATAGTTATTAAATTTTTTACTAAAGCAACACACAATAAAAGTAGTATTCGTTTGTTCTTAAAACAAGCCTTGTAGAGAGTTTAACTGGTAAAAACACAACATGAAAATACAAGTATAAAAACAGAAGTAAGTGTATCCGATGTACTATGAAAATTAGAAAAAAATATAAAACCACCGTCCATATTATTGAACAATTGCAATTTTTTTTTTTTTTTTATATTTTAGTGAAAAAAATTGCTATGGGGTTGTTTCACGGAGGATCTGGCAATAGCTATGCGATGTTGTTTTCCATACTCTCTAATTACTTTTGTTTTGGTTAAGTTGTAATTTAATACAACTTAAGTAGAGCTTGATTTAACATTATAAATAACAAAAACTATACCAAAACCGACCTTAAGTTTGCAGCAGAGAAATGTACTACGCGGAGGAATTTCCGTAAACAACGCTGCTGGCGCCGAAGCTTCGCCTGCTCCGATTGGTTGATAATATGACCCTGATATTCGTGCGCCCTGTTACGTCAAAATCGAAGGAAAAAAATAATTAAAATAACACTTTAACTGAAGCTAAACTTATAAAAATAATAAATTTATGTCTTGATGTAACAAATAAATTTGTTTATTGAATGTGAAATACCTTTTTGTATTCGATTCTCGCACTCAAAAATGAGAACTATTTACCCTCTTTTTCGTAGAACATTTGTATACTGCAAACTTAAGGTCGGGAGAGGTATAAAGTATTTGATTCAATCAGAAAAGAAAACAAGTCTTGTTTGGGAATTTGCTAGAAATTTACGGTACGGTAACTATTGGCAAACTTTCCGAAATCGCACCAAAAGTCCGTATTCTGGCGACTTTTGACGTCATGCATGGGTGAAAGTTTTCCGTATTAATACGGATTTCCGTATTTTTAAAAATACTCCAGTACGGAACGGGACGGAACCATAAAATGATTTTTTATTCAATTTGATTGCGGCCAGGAACGGATCATGCTATGCTACGAAGCTTGTTATGTGATGACGTCACATAATAGAAACTAACAGTAATTTGTTTTGGATCCTGACTGAAGAATTGTAGTTTCTCTTACTTTCTGATCGCTGGAGTTTCGCGATTTTATGATCGCTGGAGTTTCTATACTTTCGGATCGCTGGAGTTTCGTGAATTTCGGATAGTGGAGTTTCTTATCACGGTAGTTTTTTCTTTTTTTTTTTAATTTTCAGATCGCCAGAGCTTTTAGATGTTCTTATAGCTAAAGTTGCATGATTTTTGGATTCGCCGCAATTTAGGATGGTAGCAAAAAAAATCAATGAATATAAATTCGTCAAAATTTCCGGTTTTAGAGAGGATGTTAGAGCTATAGCCTTAGTTTTAGCATATTAAGAAAATAAATTTGTAAAAATAATTTTGCTGATAGGCTTTTTTGTAATTTTAGTTATAACTTGTGTTTTAAAAACTTTTTTTAATGCAAGCGTGACCCGTTATTAAAAGAAAGAATGGAATAGCAATAAAAGGCACACATATTATAGAACAAAAAAAATCCATGGAATAATTACTCAAATAAAACTTTAATACATTAAGCATTACTTCTACAATAGGTTTACATTAGCAAAGAAATATGTTTTCAGTTTATTAATAGCTTAATAGCATACATTTTAAAATCATTTTATGGACCAATAGTTTATTTTAAAAATAAATTTGTGCACTTGGAACAATAAATTAAGCCTATGTAAAAATTGTCCACCATAAACTTAATAAGTAGTTTACTACGTTTGTGTCAACCCTCGATAGTTGTCTCAATTTGATTTTTTTTAATTTAAGATGGCATTTATGGAGTCATGAAAAACTGTTAACTTAGTCATGAATTTGGGATTGTTCATTCTGGCAGAAGCACTGTTTTTAGTTCCGATTTTTATTTTCTTATACCTGGTTTAAATGTATGAAGAAATAATTGTTTACTCAATATAAAAGTATATTTTAGAAGATCAGACAATGCACATCAAGTTTCATAATGGCTCGAGTTGAAATTTTTCTTATTTTTGGCCTGATTCCAGGAGTTATGAAAGTTTTTAATTTCAGTCATGAATTTGAGACATTTCGGCAGAAACCCTGACTCTGAAAAACCTCTGTAAAAATTATCAGTCCTATGATTTTTGCCAACTTTCACCCATGACGTCATGCTCTCTTCACAACGATGAAGTTTTCTGGCAACCATATCTGACTGTTCTGGGTTTCGGTCAAAGTCAGATAGGTTGCCACAATAAACTATTTCTCGCCAAATCAGGAAATCGCGCCAATAGTTACCGTACAGTAAAGGTGATCTGGGAATTTTTCGATATTTTAGAAGATAATAACATAAAGAAATTTGAAAAAAAATAATTAGTTTCTCTATTCGGCTGAATAGTAAAGGTACTCGGCTAAAGTGGCCGAATATGCCGAATACCGAATATTCGGTGCATCCCTAATCCCAATTATATTCCATTGTACCATTACAGACCTCCGCTGTCCTCATCAGAAGGCTGAAAGCCAACGGGGTCCGAAACCCAGACCACACGACCGCCATGATCAAGGAAAAGCTCTGCCAGGACCGGGACTCGGAGATTGCATCCATGAGCCTCAAGGGCTCTCTGATCTGCCCCCTGGGCAAGATTCGCATGCCTCTGCCATCGAGAGCCACCACTTGCACCCACCTGCAGTGTTTCGATGCAACCCTGTACCTGCAGATGAACGAGAAGAAGCCGAAGTGGATCTGCCCCGTGTGCCACAAGCCAGCCCTGTTCAAGGATCTGGCGATAGACGGATTGTTCCTGGACATCATCACGAGGGTCCCCGGGGAGTGCAAGGAAGTCGAGTTCCACGAGGATGGTTCTTGGACGCCCGTGGTAGAAGTGAGTTGGTTTGAGCTTTTTAGAATTGATTGGAGTAATACCTTACTTGTAATACAGTAGCCCTTCGCTATAACGCGCATTCGGATATATCGAGCCTTCTATCATGTCTTCCAATTTTTCGATGTAAATAGTATAATTTTTAACAAGTTGCTCCTTATATCGCGGTTTTTTGCTTGTATCCCGGGAAGTGCGATGTAACGAGGCGTTGCTAGTTTTTTTTTAACGCCTATTAACGCTGTTAAGATTTTTTCGAAAATAACTGTGACTGTAACTCTTTTACTTATATTGTTCAGGGTTGGCACGGTATTTACCATCTACGGTTTTTACCGGTATTTACCATGGTTTTTACCAGGGTTGGAAAAAAACCAGGTTTTTTTCAAAAAAACCAAAAAACCCGTTTTTTTTTTGGTTTAAACCAGGTTTTTTTGGTTTAAACCTGGTTTTTTCAAAACTTTTCGGGGATTTATATAGTTTGTGTATTTGCAGGACTCTGAAATTAATATAAACATCATTAAACTTAATTTTATGGTTTACATCACTAATAAGATACCCATATATTTTTTTAATTTGACATTTTATAAATGTAAAACTATCTTTTGGGCATAATATACTCCAATTATTTCAATTTCTACATAGTCATACATAACAGCCGTTAAAATTTGTAATGGATGTCAATTAAACCATTCATAGTATTTTAATCTTAATTTAAATAACTTAAGTAATAATGAAATAATAATTCTTAACTTTTTAGATACAATTTATTATGATCAAGGACCACTACTATTCCACATTTTCAACTAACAATTTGCAGCTTTTTCGATTCCAGGCTTATTATGCAATTTAGACTGCACTAGACCAAAAGAGGTAAATCGAGATTAACGTTAGCTGTTGTTGCTTTAGCAGTCAGAATGAGTTCAACTTCACTAAAAACGTTACTGTTAATTTTTTTTTATATCAACTGTTTGGCCTACACTAATATATTGCAGACACCATGCTTTACATAATCACTCTCAAAAAGAAAATTTCTAAAAGTCACTACAAGCTCCAGAAGAATATTTCATAACAAGAGTAACACCAAAGAGTTGTTAGGGAATCTGTGTTTTGCATATTCTAATGCTTCTACTAAAAAATTTGGGAAAAAAACCACCTTTGGTTTTTTTTGGAAAAAAAACCATTTGGTTTAAACCATGCCAACCCTGGTTTTTACCACCTTGGTAAAAACATGTTTTTCCCCTGGTTTTTACCACTCTTGGTAAAAAGCATGTTTTTCCCACCTTCTGAAATAACATATTTATTACCAAAAAAACCACATAAATCAATAATTTATGTTCTTGTTAATGATGATGAATTCTAATTTTCTTTTTATTATGGCATACAGGAAGAACAAATATTCTATGCAAATTACTATAGATTATTATTCTTTTTTTTTTTTTTAAATATTCATACCACAAGAAGAAGAAAAAATATATAAACCACATCAAGAACAACACCTTACTATTTTTTACATTCTGCATGTGTTCTTCTCTAATTATTTGAATGACTTAGTTTTGATTTCATAACATAGATACATCCAACTGATTAATAGTTACAGAATGCTGAATTATAAAATGTGTAATGTCCCCCAAGTCTTGGCCAAAAATGTAATCTTTTGATAACAATATAGAATATAATATTTATTTACTAGGAAACGTGTCCAATTATACACACGTGTGTCTACATATAAGAAGCGTAAATTGCATACATATTGTGAAATATTTGTTTTTGCGCACACGAAGTAAATTGGTTTTTCCCGGTAAAAACCAGGTTTTTACTGGTAAAAACCCAACCCTGATATTGTTAATGAAAAACTCGTTACTTTCCATTTTTTATAGATCTTTTGGTAGCTCGATGTTTGTTTTAAACTTAGAAAATTTGTTCATTTGAACTATTTAAGATTGAATTTTTAGCAACATTGAATTTTCATTATTACCTTTTTTTCTGATTGCATTATTGTTTTAAATCTTTGTTCTCTATGGAAAAAACAGTAATATGTTTAAAATTTAAGTTTCTCTTGTAACTTAAACTTCTGAAAAGTATAACTGTAATATAGCTACTTTTTTTTAATTAAGCAATTGTAACCATTAACAGTCACTTTTCAAGAGTACATTTCTAATCCCTGCTTATTAGTTTTGCTTGATGCCAGGGCCTGATATACCATTAGGCCTAACACCTTGCAAATTTTAGTGGCCCCTAAATATTATTTTTTTCTGCTAAATGATTTCAAAAATTTCTGTAGCTTATTAAAAATTTCAAGCCCCACTTTGTTTTTAGATTAATTTTCCCTCGGATGTTTATCTAAAGTGATTGGTTTGATCAATATTATCCATAAGACCCAAGCAAAATCCTACACGTATATTCGTAATCTAAACATAATTTTCATACAAATATATGCTAAAAAGTATGTTTTTAAAGAATTTTTTTAAAAAAATTATGTGTCATCGTTACTAGGGACACGCCTTAAACTCTAAAATTACACATTTCTTGTGCTATAAATGTGCAACGAAAAAGGCTGTATCACTTATTTGTAGTTAACAGATTATTTTAACATTGTTTTTTATACAAAATGCCTTTAAAATTAACTACTTAAAGAACTTTTTGAAGAGAGTGTCGATTGTCCTTTATTGTTTCAGTTTCCTCAATTTGCTTTACATATGACGCATTGTTTTTATGTTATCGTAACGGTAAACATTCGATGAAGGTAATTTGATTCATGAAAAGATGATAGGTAATGAAGTAAGTTAATGTTAGTGTTTTTCGCACTCAGTTCAAATATTTAAGGATACACAAAAATTTTTAGCAACAAATAGTTTATATTTTATTTAAAATAAACATTTTAAGTTGGTAAAGAATCAAGAAATAAGGAGAAACAAAAAATATGTATTTCTAGTTGGTATTTTGACTGTTAGGATTCTGGCTTAGCGGGATTATTTCCCATACCCTTGTAGGATTTTGAAATATTGAGGTTGGCAGGAGTGGTGTATAAGGTAAAGCATCAAGTATTTCATTGTTGGGAAAACTCAATCTGGGAGGAAAAAACACATTTCTCTTTGTTGTTTAATTATTTATTCTTCTGCCAAGAAGTTCCACAGGTTTTGAAAAGTATTTGTCCTCTGTTTATAAAGATTCCAGTTATTTTAATGCAGTAGAGTTTTTTATAAGAAACACAATTACTGTAGCCAAATCATGTGTTTGATACTTCTGTGCTAATAAAATTTCTGACAAACTTTTCCAACCCGAATCCAGGTCAAGAAAGCTGCCGAGATAAGCGATGCAGTCTTCGATTCAACGCCTGCCAGCATCACAGTCACCGAATCTTCCGGTTCTTCAAAGAAGAAGGAGAAGAAGAAGCAGGTGGAAGTCATAAACCTAGACTCTGACAGCGATACGGAAGATTCCTGGGTGAGGCCACCCAAGAAGAAAATCAGACCCTTGGACATGTCCCCTGTCCTCTTGGAATCGCCCGAAGACACGCGCCATTCCAACGACTTGAAAATGGAACACTTCAACCCCTACCTTCCGAGCACATCCAAAGCCGAGATTCTGCCAGCCAAGGGCTCTCTATCCATTCCGGAAAAAAGTTCCCTGGCCCCTCTTCCAGACGAGTTGCATATTGAGGTCAACTCTTCGGACGTCGATTGCATTCTTGGGGACAACAGCCCTACCCCGGATGGGGCGGGCCCATCTTCAGGGTACGAGAACATTTCCCCGGTGAATTCGCCCGACATTTACCATCCTCCCTCCGATCCCTTCTCGGAGAGTGCCATTGTGGCAGAGGCACTGCAAAAGTCGCAAGAATCCACCAGACATTTCACCAATTTTAATCTGTTTTCGCTGATTCAGCCTAATAATCAGGAGAGCTATTATAATGTGACTGATGGCGGGGATACGTCTCCCGATGTTATCGACATAGATTAAGGCGAACTGTTTCGGGTATATTATGCTTTCATTTACCACAACAGAGGCACTGCTAAAGTAGCAAGAATCCTACAGACATTTCACCTATTTTAATCAGATGTTGCTAATTCAGCCAAATCAGGAGAGCTACTATAATGTAACTGATGGCAGAGATACCTCTCCCGATGTTATTGACTAATTACTTCATTTGGGCACACTGTATTATCCATTCATCAAACGCGGCAGAGGCACTGCAATAGTAGCTGGATTCCCCTAGACGTTTCACCGATTTTAATCTGTTTTTGGCTGATTCAACCAAATCAGGGGAGTTGTTATAATGTGTGACGGATGGCTGTTGCATCTCTCCCGATATTATTGACATAGATTAAAAAATTCTTTCATTCAAACGGGCGAAGTGTTTCGGGGGTTATGCATTCATGTAGGCAGTTGGATATTAATATTCCCATCAAGATCAGAGGGAAAAACTATTTTTTAGTTTTCTTTTATTTAAAGAAAAATATCTGGTATGTTTAACATTCATAACTCTGTACAGTGAACAACAGCATATGAGGTTTTACTTTTTTTAAAAATAGAAAATAACAAGTTTGACAAAAAAAAAAACTTTTCTTATATTTTGCCTCTGCTGCAACACAGCACATTGTTTTTCTCAATTAGGTGGGTGCATTATTTTGCAATGGGGCTTCATTATAATTGTAGGTATTTAGGCAAGTTATGTTTGACCAATTCCAGATAATCTAAAGGGGGCATGCGTTATTGTTGGACCAATAATTTAAAACAAATTTGGTAATTCGCTGTAGCGGGCAGCTCTAGAACCTAATATAAAAGAAACTGTGTATAACACATTGTCTTCTGAAGACAAAAAAAAATGATTTCCTTTACAAATAAGTTTATAAACGAATTTCATAGAACATATGTTTGATGACAAAAATAATTGTAAATATTTTTTGCAAAAGTGTTAATATTTCCTCCTAAATGTTCTGCACTTAATAGTTTAAATTAAAATTTATTTAATTTTAGCAGTATGCTTGATTTCAAGTCAGATTTTGTATATGAATTTTTAACTTTGTTCCTAAATCCTTTTAAGGGGATTTTAATCTGTATACATATGTAAAGATGTACAACTTATCTATTTTTGTATATAATACTTAACATAATTGTCAATTTAAATATGTATCTTTAATTAAAGTAGAGACGTCATTTAAGTACCTGGAAAGGAAATGTTAAGACAGTTATTCAGTATATCATATGTCATGTGATATAATCCACCTTATAAATATCCATTAGGACCAGTCAGAAAGGAAGAAAATTATTTTATTTCAGTATTTCACTGGTTTTATTACTTAAAAAACAAGAATCTGATTTGTAAACTTTCTGATGTGTCTGCCATTCATATAAGCTGTCTAACCCAATATTTATACGTTTTGTTCAAGAAATGTAGCCACAACTAACAACTTAAAAAAAAAAAAATTAGCATTTCCTATACATTTAGTATCACTTTTGTTTATTTGAACTGATGATGCTGAATCTTCAATCTTGGAACTATGTTATCTATGAAAATTCTTGTTTAGAACCCAATTTGTGGGTTTTTCCTATTCGAATTCTTTCCTGCTAGAAAGTAGTTAAAATGTGTATGCTTCAAAGATTATGAAAATGAAAATGCTATAAAATGCAGTCTTCTAAAGCAAACTAAATTATCAACCCAATTTCATTCTCATGTGGTTTTAAAATATCAAAACTAAAAAATAATTGTTTTGAAGAATCAATGTTTAACTGTATGACTTTTGTTTGATTATTGGCATTACAAGATGTTCATCCCCATTTCATAAAAATGAATTAATTTTCTATTAATTCTTCATTACCTTGCGTTTTTGTTTGGTCAAACAGCATTGGCTAAGATCTCTGTGTTTCGTATTATAGTTCAGTGTTTGTAATTTTATCCCAGAAGTTTTGGGTATTAACTAGTTCCGTCTTATTTTTAGATAGTGGAACTTTGTGATGAAGTTTCACCTTATCTATGAGGATGTAATGAGTAATTTGTGATATTGTCTTAGATGTGTAGTATAGTTGGTATGCGTACATTATTTTGGCATTTTTTTATTATTATTTCAACTTGTATTTGTCTATTTAATTTCAATTTAGAGCATGTTTCTGTTAGTAAAGGTACTAAATATATAGTTGCTGAAACTAATGTTCATACTGTTTTTTTTTTTAATTCTACAAATAGCTTACACACTTTGTAAGTGGAAAGCATTGTTATAATCTTGCAGCGTCTGTCATCCAGTTTCACAGACAACAAATAACAAATTTCACAGACAAGTGTGATACATCAAAGCTTTGATTAAAGTTGAAGCCAAAAAAAAAAAAAGGCCAGGTTATACTTCCTTTTATTTTAAATTGAATTCTAGTTAAATATATATTATAAAAAACTAAAAAAAATTAATGCTCATTTAAATAAAATTGAACTTCTTATTTACTCATTTAAACCACTGCCACATGACCAATTACACAAGAAAAAAAATTATTTAATGAAAATTTGAAGGAAAATTATTATTGTAGCATTCATTAATGTATGATACATTTCCATTTTTAGAGAAAGAAATTTTATATAAATATTCTTAGAGCTGTACATAAATTTAGCAAACGATTAAGAATATTAATGGGAATGTTTCGGATGATGTAACACGGTTGTTTTCATTTTCTCCATACTGTGATTACAATGGGGGTTTCAGTTTCACTCTTCAAATAATTAATACAAATGAAATGATACTTAGCTTTCTATGGAAGCCATAATTTAACAAATGTTTTTAACAACCAGCAGAACAGCAAGAAGTTAATTTTCAGAAGTTGACTCAACAGCAAGAAGTTGACCTGAAAATCTAATGAGAAAATATTTTTATGGAAATGAATGTTGTGTTTGGAGATTTTGTTTCTTGGGTGTATAAATTGTGTGCGTATGTGCACGGCTTTGTGACAGTTAGCGTTACAAACCTACTTGTTTTCTTCCACAAAATATATATCATAATGTGATCACTTTTATGAACTGTACATGAATGTTGTTTTTATAACTGTGCATAAACTGGTTTATTGTCTGAGTGAAAAGTTCCAAGTTGAGGTCAAGTGAAAGAGGAACAGTGTTTTTAACCCTTTCAGTCCCAGTTGGCATCATGTTTCTAATCCTAATTTTTAAAAATAATAGGTCTGACATCTATTGGGAGTAATAAAAAATATTTTTTAATAGAAGAAGTTTGAAAAATCGAATAATGTGCTTTTTAATCTCATAAATGGCTATAGACAAGCGTAAACAAGAAATTCTAAAATGATGTTTCCAAATTTGTTATTGGGACTGAAAGGGTTAAAACAGTTAATTTTTGTTTCAAAATACTTGACATATCTGGAATTTGTCTTACTAGCAATTACAAAGTTGATTGATTGAGGATATTTTTTTTTACAGTGCATCACATTTGAATTGTAAAACAAATGCCCTTTTTAATTGTCCTATCTAAACATTGATTTGCTAAGCCACAAGTAACGGAATAACTTAAATGAAACTAAATTTTTTGTTTAAATACTGGTGTTGATGTATTGCTCCTGAATGTGTTATCAATTTTACTAGTCAAAGTTGTAACATTTATTCGAAAAACCTCTTTCAGTTTCTTTTGGTAAAAATTTTGAAACATTGTTCATGCTTTTTTTTTGTCTAGTAATTTATTTTGAGTGCCAGTTTAAAAATGTAAGATATATTTTGGTATATAAATGTTTTTCGTTGTCAGGGTAATTATTTTTCGACTGTCATGAAGTGTTGCTAGTATTTCTATTTTTTTTTTATCAATTTGGATTTTAAGCTATGTTGCAGATAAGACAAGTAAAAAAACAAATGAAAAAAGTTATATTACTTAACCCTTTCAGTCCCAAAAATTAACTGCACTACAGAAACATCTGATATTCACAAAATAAGCTTATATTAGGTCAAATATACGAATTCCATAAGAGAAAAAAATCTATTTAAATTTTTTATATGGTTTTTGAAACAATGCCAAAATTCTTTAACTGTGGAAAACAACAAAATAAAAAAAAATATATTACCTAAAAACACTTAGTTATATATTTTAAGGTATCTGACCATATTATTAAAAAAAATTAGTAATTATTTTAACCGAAATAGTTTAAATTGTGTTTTAAATATGTGGAACTGAAGTGAACTGATCAAAAATCAGGAGAAACGCTTGTTGACTATCTTCTAAATAAAAAAAATAGTAGTTCTGACTTCTATTGAGATTAAAGTAAAATTTTGTCTGATATAACAAAGTGTGAAGAATCGAATGATGTGTGTTTGGATGTCATAGCGGGACATCAACATTTTGAAAAAAATATTGAAAGTGATGATGCCAAATGGCATCACTGGGACTGAAAGGGTTAAATAGCTAATATCGGTTGCAAAAAAAAAACATTTTCAAAGATATTGGATTCTGGACGAAGAGTTTTTTTTAAAACTGTAAATAACATCATTGGAACTTTCTTCAAATGCAGTTATTCTCAAAACAAGTTAAAATATAAACAAATAATTGAAAACAAGTTTATTAATTTGTTTTCCCTATGGGTTTTCAAACATCAAATAAAACTGAAAAAGAAAAACAGTACATGAACAGACCAAAGGAGAGCAATCCATAAAAACAGAATACAAAATTTTAAAAATTATTTAAGAACGGTGAAGGTATTTCTAAACAAATTTCTTTTTTAAAAAATAGAAGAGATTCTATCCTATTAACAAGTCAAATTGTTTAAGGATCGCAGTTTTATTTGGATTTTATTTCTTATCTCTTAGCATTGCTTTCCTACCAAAGATTAATTTAAATTCTTATTAATTCCAGTCACAAGTGTGTGTGTGTGTGGGGGGGGGGGGGGGGGTAACCAAGGTGTGCATCATCTGCATTCCTGACAAACTTTATTTTTTATTACTATGGTAGCAGAGTACCAAATATATTTACTTATTATTATGTAACGAAATGTTTGTTTTTATGTTATCGAATTGTCTGCGTTTTAAGTGACTACAAGATGAAGTATTTTATAAGGGGGCATGAGTATCTCTTGTCTAATCTCACCTAATTCTCTCACAAACAATCAATGTGAAAATGGAGTTAAATTCCAGTAAACTATGTTTCTGGACTCAAATTTCGAAAGACCTTGCATGATTATATATTTACCATTATGAAAACCGTTTAAAAGTCAAAAAAAAATAATCAAATTAAAAATTACGAATTTTGAAAAATGTCACATGTGATTATGGGGGTTTAGGTCAGACCAAATCTCGCCACCCACTTCAGATATTACTGGTACTGCTTCAACTAAAAGCTTTTGTGTTCAAAATACCAATACACGTTTTATTTCTTTTGTGAGTTGTTTTGTAATATTTATAAGCTAGAATGCAAATATCTAGGTATTATTATTCCTATTGGATATATGAATTTGAATGCTTTGCTTGCACTTGAACGTTTTAATGTTAATGAAAGGGAAAATAAACTTTAAAAAAAGGGAGGGGCTTACAATTCGATTGAACAATCAATATACATACAATTTAGAAAACTTAATGTCCAGGATTTGATGTTCTTATTTGAATATTTATATTTTATAACATGAAACAAACAAGCCTTACAAATATCACTGAAATTACTGTACTATATCTTTCATGTAAATTCGTTTTCAAGTATGTAATTATACAAAAGAAAATATTGCTTATTAGCTTTATCCATGCTATTGTGGTGAATCTCATGTAATTTAATTTCTATTGACTTTCTTAGTTTCGACACCCCATTTTAAGAATAATTTTGGGAAGTAAAACCTTTGCACAAAGTACTTTTCTTTGCACCCGAATCCTTCAAAAGTGCGAACTAAAACTAAAGTTCTGTCAGTCAATTTTCTCACCCAATAGTATAAATTCTTATATATTCTTTTAACCAATCCCTGCACAATAAAGGCGGGACAAATTCATTCCCAGTGAGATTCGAACCGAACAAGACATCACTTTTACTCCATCTCTCAGTCCAAAAGGACCTGTGTCATTTTGATGCAATTTTACTTGCTATCTGTTATGTAGTTTAGTGCTGTGGTCGTTTAATTAAATGTCTTTAAAAACCTTCTGATCTCTCAACTTATTCCCTCTACAACAACACCGGTCACCTCACCTCATTGGTGACCCGGTTTGGACACTTTTCGGACAATATCCACGACCACAAACGCGCACAGCTACTCTCCTAAATGAACTGAAACGCACGTCCCTCATCACCTTCCCCTTTGGAGGCCCCTCACCCGCTGCCGCGGCGACTTCAGATGCTGGAAGAGTTATGACTTCGCCCTTCTCCCCACCGCCCCCGCGTGAACCCTGTCAACGCTATGGGATTCCTGAGACTTCTCCCATCGTCTCAACTGCCCTTCTTTCGTCAGCTCTCCCTCGCCAGCTATCACCGGTTTGGGATATCACATCCCAATTCTTTTCGGCTCTGAATTGGACATTTTTTGCGTAGAAAAATGGAATGCCTTGCTCCTGTTGTGCATCCATCCAGGTTCCGATGTACAACTATGCAGGTACATTTGCATTTGCCAAAGCTTGCCTCACCCACAACTCCCCTGGATGCCCAGCGTGCAACCAGGTTGCAAACACCTGGGTGCGCCGTAGTCCCGTCGTCTCTACGCACCCGTAGAACCATTGCAAGCTCCCCGGCGCAAACAACCCACAACAGTTCCGCATTCACCTCTGTCGCAGTTGCAGCTTCAGGAGCAGCAACTACTAACGTGACAGACACTATGCAACAGTTCCGGGAGATCTTCATTTCGCATCTGACAACTTTCACGCAACTAATGAAAAGTCCTCAGCTTCAAAGTCCTGAGACTCGCCTCAGGCAGCAGCATCACTTGTTCCATCAGTGTCAACGGCACTTTTCCACAACAATTAGCCCTCCATGTGCAAACACCTAGGATATACCTACAACCATCGTCACCCCTTCCTAGTGATTCCTACCAAGATGTGCTCGACTACTCGCTCCTCATGCAACGCTGCTCGCAAATCTCAGCGCAACTCGTCGTTACTCACTTGCATGCAAATCTCGACACAACACGTCGTTACCATTTGCATACTTGCTCGCAAATCTCGACAAAACACGTCGTTACCATTTGCATACTTGCTCGCAAATCTCGACACAACACGTCGTTACCATTTGCATACTTGCTCGCAAATCTCGACACAACACGTCGTTACTATTTGCATACTTGTTCGCAAGTCTCGACGCAACACGGCGAGGCGATACTCATTTGCAACGTGCAGTCATCACAAATGCAGTGAACCAGCATGCGTAAAGTTCATTCATATATCATTGTGTAGGAAGGGACTGGTGTGGCGGTTCCTCGCAGAGCAAATATAATTATCCTAATTTCAATTCAAAATATCCTAAACACCCATCTTGTGTCACCACACAGTCATGACGAAGCTCATCTGTAGCACGAATGCGTCTGACCAACAGTGACTGCAAGCATCATGTGTTTATAACGTTCTTGTGATCGCTGTTAAATCCTACAGTTCAACATCACAATGTAACGAACATCAATCAAGCACTCAGCAGTTAATATCCAATATGCTTTAAATTCATATTGCAGTCAATACTTAAATTTTCTTTCATGTGCTTTAGTTTATTAGATTGCTTTTTCATATATGTTTTATTTTCCTAACATTTCATGAAAATTTTCACTTGCTGTGTATTCAAAGTTCTTATATTTTATATGCAAAACTGAGTATATAATTTTATCTTTGCATTTCAGGGAAATACTTCTACATCGTCTAAGAATTTTTTGTTATCTTCTCTAAATTTTCTTAGTATATATAAATATGCAAAGTATATTTCCCTTTATGTTTGCGTTTTGTATCGTTCGGTTCCCTCACTGGGGGGATACTCTGTGGTGAATCTCATGTAATTTAATTTCTATTGACTTTCTTAGTTTCGACACCCCATTTTAAGAATAATTTTGGGAAGTAAAACCTTTGCACAAAGTACTTTTCTTTGCACCCGAATCCTTCAAAAGTGCGAACTAAAACTAAAGTTCTGTCAGTCAATTTTCTCACCCAATAGTATAAATTCTTATATATTCTTTTAACCAATCCCTGCACAATAAAGGCGGGACAAATTCATTCCCAGTGAGATTCGAACCGAACAAGACATCACTTTTACTCCATCTCTCAGTCCAAAAGGACCTGTGTCATTTTGATGCAATTTTACTTGCTATCTGTTATGTAGTTTAGTGCTGTGGTCGTTTAATTAAATGTCTTTAAAAACCTTCTGATCTCTCAACTTATTCCCTCTACAACAACACCGGTCACCTCACCTCACTATATTTTGTATATGTTTTAAAAAGTATTAACTATATGTATTGATGAAATGAATGAATGATATAACTTATTGAGACTTTTTTTTTACAATTTTAAGAAATAAGTTTTGGCTTTTTTTGAACAACAAAAAATTTTTTTAAACCAAAAAATATTTTTGTCGTGTAGCTGATTTTAAAAAGATTATTGTAGAGTAGTTATAACATTTTTTCTGCTTGGTTATTTTTACGTGTACATAATATTAAGGGTTTATATATATATTTTCTCTTCAGTGTTTTGTTCACATTTCTGTTCAACTTAAAATCAATGCATATTATGATTTTTTTTTTTTTTTTTGTATATTTATGAAGTCTTAAGCTGAAATGTGGTGGTTATATGTGTAATTTAAGTCATGTTTCATCCAAATAAAATTATAATTTTTGTCACAACTGTTTTGACAATTATATTTCACTGTTTTTCCAACCAATTTTTTTCTCTGTATACATTTGAAGGCCAATTTTTTTTAATTGCTTCAATGAACTTCTTAGGGGAGAGTGTCGTACCTTGGGACAATTTTTACATTTGAATTTTTTTCTTCGATATTTATCGTCAAAATAAAAATTTAGAAGCAGCATTTCAACACACCAATATATTCCTCTATAATATATATTTTTAAATTCTGGCTGCTTGAAATTAAAAAATTACCTCTCATTTAAAGTAGAGAGGATAAACTGTCCCAAGGTACAATATGATGTTGTACCTTGGGACATACTTTATAATTCAGTCAATAGTCATACACTTGAACTAATTTGTGTCAGGAAACAAACTATTTCAAAATACTTCAGAATATGTGCTCTTTAGAACATTTCATCACATACAAGAAAGAAGATTTATCAGGTGTTGCCAGAATTATATTTTCAAACTTCAATCATTATAAAATCTATCCTAAACAAAGCTGAGTTGTATTTTACATGTTTTGTGGAATTATTTGTGCAAATTATTAAGAATCATGAATATGTTGAACCTTGTGACCTGTTCCAAGGTACAGCTGTGGAAATAAAAAAGTACCCACTAGTGATTATTTTGGCCGTTAGTCATCCTATAGAATCGGACCTTTTTGACATTGTGAATAATTAACATTCTGAGTTAATTGCATGACACAAAATTTGCATAAGGGGCCATCTTCATATTAAAAATGTTACTAACTTTAAAATTTCCAATAGCAACATTCCTTTTTGAATCCATATTTCAAATCTCTGACCTATGTTAATACGAAATGCCAAATTTTGTAAGTTTTTAGGCGTTATTAGAGGAGTTGGAGACGTGCAAAGTTTAGGTCCCATAATGTTAAATGAGTTGCACAGAAAAAACTATCCCGATCTATAAATAATTAAGATAATGAAACGAATTTTTTACTGAAAAGAAATTATAATAACCCAAACAAAATGCATTCAAAATTGGGGATTTAAAACAATTTTTATATTTTTAAATAATTATTATATTAACTTTTCAAAAAAATATGAATGGAAACCCCTTAATATTTTTAAAGAAATAAATTTAAAAGAAGAAGCTTAAGCGAAATCCCAATTTTTAATTTTTTTTTATTCATAATTTGCTGAGAAAATCACAAAATACTTTTTAATTACCCTTTAGGGGACTGTGTATAAGATTACGTGTGTGATAGATAAATAAAGACGGTTTTGCATGCATGCTTGCTTGTCATTTTAGAGAGGGTCCCCAAAAGGTCCACAAGTGATTCGATTGAATAACTCGTCAAATATTCATCCAAATGTAACAAAAACTTAGATTTAAGGGTTTTCAAGAGAGCTTAACATTTCTAAGTTATTTAAATTGGGTGTTGCTATTGGAAATTTCAAAGATCGTAATATTTTTAATATGAAGAGGCCCCTTATGCAAATTTTGTATCGTGCAATTAACTCAGAATGTTAATTGTACACAATCTCAAAAAGGTCCGATTCTATAGGGTGACTAACGGATGAAATAACCTCAAGTGGGTACTTTTTTATTTCCACAGCTGTACAATATGATGTTGTACCTTGGTACATACTTTATAATTCAGTCAATAGTCATACGCTTGAACTAATTTGTGTCAGGAAACAAGCTATTTCAAAATACTTCAGAATATGTGCTCTTTAGAACATTTCATCACATGGAAGATAGAAGATTTATCAGGTGTTGCCAGAATTATATTTTCAAACTTCAATCATTATAAAATCTATCCAAAACAAAGCTGAGTTGTATTTTACATGTTTTGTGGAATTATTTGTGCAAATTATTAAGAATCATGAATATGTTGAACCTTGGGACCTGTTCCAAGGTACAATACACGACATGGTTTAAATAAAAGCAAGATAGTGGCCAATCTAAATGCATTATCATTATCTTCTCATAACCAAAATATTTGAAAATCTCTTTTGTGAAGAAAATACAGGGTGTTCCAAAATTGACCGGAAATGTATAGGGTGCAATTCCTAAATATTAACCCGGCCCCGCCAATGAAAAACGGCTAACTAATTGGCCGCTTTTTCGGTCGTGCATGAAATCTTGCACTTGTGCTACACAAGAATGTAGTACTTTTTTAGTTACTTGTATTCTTGGTTGATGTAAATCTTGTTGACTAATAGGCGACGAGGCAAAATTACTAGTAGATAGAAATTGACAGTTCAACGCCAGTGGAGGGTCGAGGGTCAGACCCTCCACCGGAAGTAGCTCTGACGTCACCGGAAGGGGCGTGGCGGAAGGGGGGCGTGGTGGATATGACGTAACGGATATGACGTAAGTGGAGTTGAGTTGTTTGGGTGCTGAAAGTTGAGTTGTTTAACTCCTGAATGTTGAGTTGTTTAACTCCTGAATCCTTAGGGAAAGTTGAGTTGTTCAACTCCTGAAATCCTTAGGGAGAGTTGAGTTGTTTAGGTGCTGATATGACGTCACAGTTCTATGTCATGGCGCCATCTATCGGTGAGAATAATAAGTATTAAAATTGAATATATTTAAAAAAATAGGTAGTGCTGCCCTCTAGTGAATAGAGATTAAAGTTTATTTATTAAAAATAGGTTTAAGTTAGTGCTGCCCTCTATCGACAGGGAAATGTATGATTTTAATGTGAAATTGTTACATTTTAGCAAAAAAAAAAAATTGAGTTTATATATTTAAAATAGAATATATTTAAGCTATAAAAGTGCTGCCATCTAGTATAAAATATTTAAAAATAAGACGGGCTTATCTCTAAGAAAAAGAATACATGAACTGAAACTTTTCTAGAAGGAATGCCGACACTTAGTCTGAATACTTTAGATAAATATCACAGATTAGAGCTACTTCAGGTTCACATAGCAATTAAGATGATTTATAGATTACAGTCGTCCTGGCACCAGGAGTTTCGTGTGCAAGCCCATGACATCATAGGTATAGACCAATAAGAGTCGATGTAGATGGCGTTGTTTTTCAAGCTAACCAATGAAAATTACAGATAGAGGGCGCCTCCATCTCCGACTTATTCCAGTTTCCAAGCTTGAACAATCATTCCTTCACTAGCGTCTCTCGACTTACATTGTGTCTAAAATGAATTCCAAATTTTCACGAAAACGTTGCAGTGACACTCATCAACCACGCAAAATGCGTAAATTGGAGTCGTCTTTCGTCAAAGCTCCTGCGAAGCAGCCTTCCTCTTCAAATGCAACGGATGAGTTGCTTTCTGATGAAATTCCAGAGAGAGATTGGCTATCTGCTATATGCCAGTCTCTAGGTGAAGTCCCAATCATTGATCTAACTTCAGATGACACCCCACAACTAATCATCGACTCCCCCTCTATGTCTGATGCATCAACACCAGCCCTCAACGAGTCTACCCTCAACGAGATCACTGGAGCAGCAGGTCCTGGGATCGGAGACGAGCCACCTAGCGCAACAGGTCCCATCGAATCCCAGCCACCTCAACCCTTCGATGAAGTAACCATCAGGAAATCTTCAGAAGTGCTGCATAAGTGGGATTTGGACGATAATCTCACCGTTTCTCTGCATAGAAGTGAATGGAAACTACATATCCATATCCGTAAGAATTCTCAACATATTGTAATGACAATTCCAACATACTGTGATTTTAAGAATCAACTCCCGAAAATTGGCATACCTTTTGAAAGGCCCAGCCTAATTTTCAATAATCAATTAGCAGCGTTTACACACTCCGAGAAAGTTTATCTACAGCAAATATTCCACTTTGAACATTTCAAATTGAAAAATCATAGCTTGGAATTGAATTCATTTGATCAAAACAACTTGGAAAGCATCTTCAAAGATATCGATGAGGCCATTAAAGTGTCTATTTTTGAATCGGTTCTGTGTAAACAACTACCGAAAATGCCTCATATAATGTCAGTCCCTGGTGAACTAAATCTTATGCATGAATTTATGAAAATTGTCAACGATGAAATTTCACATCATGTAAAAACGTTATTTGAATGTTATGGTTGTAAATTATCCTCTCCTGGTCAACGAAGTCACGACTGTCTAAATCTCGATTATAAGACTCAATGTCGTATTGTTGGTGAAGATACCATTTTATTACTTAACCCTCACCGTATTGCTAATGTATTACAAGAGAGAGGTATCTCACACCATTTCAACAATGATTTTTTTAAGTATGATGTAATACGATCTCAAATGGAAATGTAACATTTTTTCCTTCTATAAACTTAGTTATTGTGTCAATAAGAAATTCTTCAACGTTCTATAACATTGAAATTAATACTATGTAAAATATATATACTTGCTTTAATAAATATTGATGTCACCTCATCACTGTGTTTTCATTTGTTAAATAAGTTCAACTATGATTAAATTTTAATTCAGATAATAATAACTACCAGATATATTTTAAAATAATTTTTCTATAGCTAAATTCGATAATAACTAGAAAAAAAAAACTACCAAATACATTTTAAAATAATTTTTCTATAACTAAATTCAATAATAATAACTAGAAAAAAACTACTAAATATATTTTAAAAATAATTTTTCTATAACTAAATTCGATAATAATAATACCTAGAAAAAAGACTAATAAAATATTCATTAAGAACAATAAATAATTTATTTGTGTTTAGTACTAATATTATTATACTGTGAATACTATCAAAGACAACAGTTAATAACTTCTACATATATTGACTATGAAGATTATTAAACTACATGTCGAGATTATATTACCCAAACAATAGTAATTAAATTATATAATTGTCAACCCATATTAATACGTAGTTATTTTAAAAATAAAAAAGTATATATAAGGAATTTCCTGAAAATAGAAGGTTTTCAAACCACATTTCAACTCAGAAGAATTCCAGAGTAATGGAATAAGTCCCTCAGAACATTTCCAGAGATTTAACATGATGTAGGATTAAGCCATTTACATACCGATGTTAAAAGCCCCTATTTCAAAAAGTGGATTCCCAGATAACAAACATGCGTTTAACAGCCCGAATCCACAATCTTCAAACATCTCCACTTAACTAAAATCAATTTGCGATAGTAAAAACCCACCATAACTATATCGCGTTAATGTAACATCGACACATTTAGAAAACTAGTAATTGGCCGTTTAGTATAACGAGATTATATGCATTTGCGCTTAAGTGGAATGCTGTCCGATAAAATACAGATACACTAGGTGATAGATACACTTATTTTTTCCCCCGTGGCCCCCAGGAGAGATGGTCTTTGGAACACAATTGATAAGAATCAGAGGGGGCCCGTAATCTTAAGTGATCTAAGGAAAGTGATGCTTTTAAAGGTGGACTAATGCATTTACATTCCGACGATAAGTGTGTAGAACTTTCCAGAAATTTCGTTCGTTCCATAAATACAGCATAATTTCAGAGAATACTATCATTCGATATTCAAAGTTTCACGAAGAAACATCATCGATTTCTTTTAGCATTATTGCTTATATCCCGTAGGAGATATTTTCATCATGAATTCAATTCCATCCGCTGAAGTTAGATTATATAGTGAAGTCTTGGCAAATGTAAGTATCTTTAATGTTTCCAGCTATTATTTATAGATAATTTCATTGTTTTTCTAGCGGTGATTTCAAGTATAGATCTCTCCGGTAAAAAGTTAGTTTTTTTTTTCTCAGTCAAAACCTTTATCAGATTATAGGCCCATAGCAACTACATTGTTTTTTTCCCTCTAGACTTAAATAATAGTAAAATAATGTTGTAATTTCATTATTTAGTTGAGAAATATATAACTTTCATTCTAAAATTTACTAATTTCATTTCAGCGACCACCAGCACAAAGGAATGTACAATCTACCGCATCGAACGCACCGATTGTAAGTTATATTTTAAAATATATTCTGACAACTTTTTAAAATGTAATGTTCACATAACAATTATTTACAATATATTTTTTAAGTTAATGTAGTATTTCTTATTCTAAATTTTTGAAGTTAAATAGACTTAATATTTTTTTTTTCTCCTAAATTTAAAAAATCCGTTTTATTGTGAAATTACATATTCTAGCTTGTATACTTATTCAAAAACCACTTATAAGCTTTCGTCAAGTGGGATAGATACAGAAAGAATTTTTACAGTCACAAAGAAATGAATTACGCATAGGTAAATAACAACATTTATTGACGGTCACAAACATCCATGCCTGACCGGGATTCGAACCTGACTCCAGCATCTCCAAAGGTTGGAGTTCTAACGATTGTATCATCGGATCGACTAGGGAATGTAGGATTCGTTTATTTTCTTAAATACATCTTCAAAATTAAATTTTCTGTATTCCAGCCTATGGACGCGTCAAACGCACCATCAACAAGCGCTATTGAAGTGCCGACAACGTCATCGCCTACTTATGTAAGTTTATGTATGAGACTTTACTCATTTTTAAAACAGATTTTCTTGTTATAAATTATTTTCCATATTGATGTGTAACTTCAAAATTACGAATTTTTAGTTGAAACAGATTTTCATCAAAGAAATTATTATTTGCTAAGTATTGGTGTACAGCTTGAAATTTAAGAATTTTTATATAATATAATCAAATTTCTAACAACTAATAATACAAAATGTAATAAATGGTCTTTAGAAACAATTTAAAAAGTTTCTGAAACCCTTTTTAGAATATGTTTTTCTAATTATTGTAAAATGCAACAATTTAAAAATAACCAAGTTTCTGAAAACTAATTCTTATAGATTATTACGTATGTAACATAGAATCTGAATTAAGCTCTTAATATTATCGTTTCAGGTCTGTGATCAATGCTCCAAGACATTCACGAATAAAAGCCATTTGAGTCGTCACATGAAAACTCATACAGAAGCTACTGCCAGTTACCCCTGCGAGTTTTGTGATAAGACTTATTCTCGCGCAGATAACTTAGCAAGACATGCTAAAATTCATGCTGATGTTGAGTTCGTGAGTAGAACACATTCAATTTGGTTTCAAATATCAATGAAGACTATTTTACAATTTTAAATACAATTTTGTATTGGTCAGTGAACTTTAAATCTGTTTCTTTATAACTAAAAAATCTATGTAAAGAAATTTTAAATCTAATACATTTTAAAATAGTTCTATTATTATAATTTTCTAATGTGAGTTAAACTTTTTTAATTAAAACTTATTAATTTTTCTTAAAATCATTTTATATGAATAGTTTGGAATAAAGTTTTTCATGTGTATATGAAGAATTTTTTTTCTAATTTAAAATAAAGTTATGTTTTCATTATAAGATAATTAGACGGGGAGGGTTTATAATACCTATAAATCTATTTTCTTCAAATTTATTTTTATTAATTACTTAAAACTCCCTTATTCATATAATTTTCGAATAGTAGTTAAGTTTTTTTTTTAATTAAAACTTGTTGATTTTTCTTTAAAACATTTTGTATGAATAGTTTTTTCATTTGAAAGGTGTGCTCTAAATGTCCGAAAACATTCAAGAGAAAAGACGTGCTGAATCGCCACCTGTTGACACATAGCAAACCGGTAAGTTTCATTTTGTAGCTTAGGAGAGAGAGAGAACTATTATATGTTAAAAATGTATATGTCTAATTCTTTTTTTTTTTATTTTTCAGGTCAAGCGTCCTCAATCATGTCTCCTGTCCCCTGCCTCGACCTCAAGCCCCACCCCCAAGCGTAGGCGTGCGGAGAAAGTGGCGGATGTCTTCGCTGTCCATACCATTTTTCCTTCCGAAGATTCTATGACGGATCTTCTGAAGTTTTTAGAGGAAGCTCGACCTCAGATTGCCTCAAACATCGACGAGGAGCTACGCATAAAAGGGGCCGTCAAATGGTATCTAGTGACCAAGCTTCTGTTGAGTAGAGTTACTAATGAAGGTGAGACGGAATATACGTCACCCTACTTTAGGAGCAAAGTAGCTACCGATCTGGATGCCACTCTAGTATCCATTCATATAGAAGAAGGTTTTACAAAGATCAAGGCCTCTTTCGAAGAATTTCTTCGACGTGGATCAGGTTGGGTGTTAGATGAGGTTATTCATCTAGACGTGAAGACTGCCGCTTACCATCCCCTCGCAGCTAGCAGCTATATACCACTCCCGAATAAGTTGAAGAATAAGAAATCACTCCTCAACATTCAAAATGAAGATGAGAAGTGCTTCCTATGGTCCATCCTTGCTGCCATTCATTCCGTCCATTGGAAAGATCATGCCAACAGAGTCTCCCATTGTAAGGGTCACGCTCAGATAAATAAATAATTGATAATTAATTAAGCACGTGCAGGTGATTGTGTATGTGGGCTTGTGTGCGATGGTGGCAGTCTGGTTGTAGTAGAAAATGGAAAGTGTTTAGTTTGTTGGAAATTGTGTTTTTGAAAGTAAAGTTTGTTGTTCGAAATAAAGTAGTTAAGAAAAGAAATTTGCTGTTTTGAAAGTTTGTTGAACCCAGTCATTCGGTCACTACATAATGTGCGGGGAAACCCCAACGGATTTCGAATTATTTTGAAGAACCGTGATGATTGAGAATATATCCAAAGGCTTGATTGTGAGTTAATCATTTTGGAATTTATATTCGAACAGTATTTATAGAAGTTATTTAGTTATGAAAGTTTAGTTAACAAGGTTATTTTGAATAATTTGGAAGTTGTTTTAAGTTTTTGAGTTAAAAGAAGTTATTTTGAAGAGTTGTGAATAAGAAATGTCGTTTTTAGCAAAAGCAAAGAAAGTAGATTTGAGGTGTTTGGCGGAAGAATTAGGTGAAAATGTGACGAAGGATATGAAAGTGGTTGAATTAAGAAATATTATTTTGAAGAGTGCCGAGTATGAGGAAGGATTTGTGAAGGACGTATTAGAAAGAATAGTTAGTGAGAGAGAGGAAGAAGAGATTAAGCGCCAAGAAGAGATTAAGCGCCAAGAAGAGATTAAGCGCCAAGAAGAGATTAAGCGTCAAGAAGAAATTAAGCGCCAAGAAGAGATTAAGCGCCAAGAAGAGATTAAACGCCAAGAAGAGATTAAGCGCCAAGAAGAGATTAAGCGCCAAGAAGAAATTAAACGCAAAGAAAACGAGTTTTTATTGGAAAAATTGAGTAAGGAAATGGAATTGAAGCGCCAAGAAAATGAGTTTGAATTAGAAAAGTTGAAAATTGAAGCATCGATGTCCAGAAGTGGTGATGGAAGAGAAATGATCTCTCAGAATGGAGGAATGCAAGAACAAGCTCAAGTTGGATTGCAAAAATTAATGCGTAAATTTGATCCCAAAGAAGGTGATATTAGCTTTTTCCTTATATTATTTGAAAGACAAGCAAGAAGAGTGCAGATTAAGGAACAGGATTGGGTGACAAATCTTGTTGGATTATTACCGTTAGAAATGGCGAATTTGATTGCCAGGGAGCCAGAGGAAAAAGCCAATGATTATGATCATGTGAAGAATATGTTGTTAAAAAGATTTAAATTGAGCCCGGAAGCGTTTAAAATAAAGTTTAAGAGGCACTGTAAGTCATCTGAAAACACTTGGCGAGATTTTGGATTTGAGTTGGCGAATTATTTTAATGAGTGGATTGTGGGACTAAAAGTCAATGATTTTGAAAGTCTAAAACAACTTGTCATTACAGAGCAAATGAAGGAACAAGTATCAAGCGATATACAGCAACACTTTATTGATGAATGGGGTAAAGTTATTACAGTTGATGCTCTTTCTGAGAAATTAGATGAATATGAAAATGTGAGACAATATAACCAGTGCAATAAAGCTCCTTCATTTCAACCATACAGGAATGACTATCAGGGAAAACCTAACACGTCCAATAACAGAAATAATTCATCTTATGAAGGAAATAGATATGAGCATAACAACCGTGGAGGATTTGATAAGAGAAATTCCTTCCAAAAGCAAGTGACATGTTTCAATTGTGGAAGATCGGGGCACTTAGCAAGGTTTTGCAGAGATAAGAATAAAGAAGGAAGAGAAAATCCTGAAGCTAAAGTTTCTGAAGTAAAGGTTGCAGAAGTCAATGTCTCTGGAGTCAAAGTAGTTGAAGTAAAGGAGATCGAAGGCAAAGTGGTCATTGCTAAATGCAACAGTGAAGTTGTACTGGAGAATAAGAACGGGAATGCAGTTCAACCGAAAATGTCTGATCTGAAAATAGTTAAAATTTCATATGGTGGAGCAGAGTATGAGGCAGTTGTAGATTCTGGTGCGCAGATTAGTGTGTTTAAAAGCAGTGTAGTAGGGAAAGAAGTTGACTACAAAGGACATATTACGTTACAGCCTGCGTTTGGTGATTGTTTGAAAGCCGAATTAAAAGAAGTTGAAATTGGTTTGGTGACAAGTTCGTATATTACACCGGTAATTAAAACGGTTGTGGCAACTGTGGACGGGCTGAATGCTGACATATTGTTGGACATGGAAACTTATGAGGCCTTGTTGGAGCAGGAGAGAATCTATAGTCCTAGTTTCACAGCTACTATGAAATTAAGATCGGATACTCAAAAGGAAGAGTTGAATGATAATGTGAACACTGAAACAGAAGAATATAAGCCAGCAATAAGAGAAAATGATGCTAAGGATGACGGGAGCAAACCAGAGAGTTTCAGGAAACAACAACAAACGTGCACTACTCTTCAGGAGGCATGGAAATTGGCCAAGCAAAATAAAGGAGGGTATATTGTAGAAGAAAATATCCTTTACCATGAAGAGAATATGTATGGAAGTAGAATAAGGCAGTTAGTGATTCCTGAAAGCAGAAGAAACAAAATATTGGAGATAGCTCATGAGTCAGTATTCGGAGCACATTTAGGAGCCCATAAAACGATTCAAAGAATAAAGTTTACGTTTTATTGGCCTGGAATGATCAAGGAGATTAAAGCATATTGTAGTTCTTGTCATGGGTGTCAATGCAGAAAGGTAATTCGCTCTGTTGACAAGATCCCGATAACACCTGTGTCTCACCCTGAACTACCATTTCAAGTGGTGAACGTAGATCTAATTGGCCCCATAGATCCGGTATCGTCACAAGGACATAAGTACATTCTGTGTTTGATGGATCAACATTCAAGATGGCCGGAAGCTGTCCCATTGAAATCTCTAACGGCTAAGAGTACATGTGAAGCATTGCTTGAAATATTCAGTAGGACAGGAGTACCAGAAGTAATAGTGATGGACAATGCAACAAATTTTACAGCTAGTTTGACGCAAGAATTTCTGAAGATTTTAGGAGCTTGTCCACGATTTACAACACCGTATCATCCAGAAGGAAATGGTTTAATTGAAAGATGGAACCAAACTTTGAAAAATATGTTGCACCATATTATTAGAGAAGAGGGTCGAGGTTGGTACAGGCACATTCCTTTTTTATTGTGGGCTTATAGAGAAGTTCCAAATGCAACTACAGGTGTACCACCTTTTCTGCTGATGTATGGAAGAGAACCAAAGGGTCCATTGTCTATACTGAAATCAGTTTGGACGGGAGAAGTATTACTACCTCTGAATATGAAAGGTTCAGTAGAAAACTATTTGCAAGAACTAAGAGAGAAGTTAGAAGTAGCAACACGAAATGCCAAATTAACAAGTGAAGTACAGCAAAGTAATTACGCCAAGTACTATAATAGTAGAAGGAAACATCGGGAATTTGCACCAGGAGATCAAGTGCTTGTGTTAGTACCCGACTCAACTAATAAATTGTATGCCAGGTGGATAGGTCCAGTTAAAGTGGTAAGAAAGGCGAAACCAAATTCGTATTATCTGCAGATGCCTGAAGGTAATTTAAGGTTACTCCATGTAAACAAGATGAGAGAGTACAGGGCCAGAGTTCAGACTGTTGGAGTTGTTTATGACTGTAATGGCACAAAATAGTTAAGTGCATGTCGATAGTAATTGTAATGTAAAGTGTGACCCTTTATATATCTTAACATATTAAATCTTCGGATATAATATGATTTTAGGGGGGAGGTGTAAGGGTCACGCTCAGATAAATAAATAATTGATAATTAATTAAGCACGTGCAGGTGATTGTGTATGTGGGCTTGTGTGCGATGGTGGCAGTCTGGTTGTAGTAGAAAATGGAAAGTGTTTAGTTTGTTGGAAATTGTGTTTTTGAAAGTAAAGTTTGTTGTTCGAAATAAAGTAGTTAAGAAAAGAAATTTGCTGTTTTGAAAGTTTGTTGAACCCAGTCATTCGGTCACTACATAAGGGTCACGCTCAGATAAATAAATAATTGATAATTAATTAAGCACGTGCAGACGAATGTGTATAAGTTTGTGTGCGATGGTGGCAGTCTGGTTGTGGTAGAAAATGGAAAACGCTTAGTTTGTTGGAATTTGTGTCTTTTAAAGGTTAAGTTGTTGTTCGAAATAAAGTAGCTAAGAAAAGAAATGTGTTGTTTGAAAGTTTGTTGAATCCAGTCATTCGGTCACTACATAATGTGCGGGGACACCCCAACGGATTTCGAACTATTTTGAAGAACCGTGATGATTGAGAATCTATCCAACGGCTGGATTGCGAGTTAATCATTTTGGAATTTATATTCGAACAGTATTTATAGAAGATATTTAGCTATGAAAGTCTAGTTAACAAGGTTATTTGAATAATTTGAAAGTTGTTTTAAGTTTTTGAGTTTAAAAGAGGTTATTTTGAAGAATTTCGGAGCAGAAATGTCGTTTTTAGCAAAAGCAAAGAAGGTCGATTTGAAGTGTTTGGCGGAAGATTTAGGCGAAACGGTGACGAAGGATATGAAAGTAGTTGAATTAAGAAATATTATTTTGAAGAGTGCCGAGTATGAGGAAGGATTTGTGAAGGACGTATTAGAAAGAATAGTTAGTGAGAGAGAGGAAGAAGAGCAGATTAAGCGCCAGGAACAGGAGATTAAGCGCCAAGAAGAAATTAAACGCCAAGAAAACGAGTTTTTATTGGAAAAATTGAGTAAGGAAATGGAAATGGAATTGAAGCGCCAAGAAAATGAGTTTGAATTAGAAAAGTTGAAGATTGAAGCATCGATGTCCAGAAGTGGTGATGGAAGAGAAATGATCTCTCAAAATGGAGGAATGCAAGAACAAGCTCAAGTTGGATTGCAAAAATTAATGCGTAAATTTGATCCTAAAGAAGGTGATATTAGTTTTTTCCTTATATTGTTTGAAAGACAAGCAAGAAGAGTGCAGATTAAGGAACAGGATTGGGTGACAAATCTTGTTGGATTATTACCGTTAGAAATGGCGAATTTGATTGCCAGGGAGCCAGAGGAAAAAGCTAATGAATATGATCATGTGAAGAATATGTTGTTAAAGAGATTTAAATTGAGCCCGGAAGCGTTTAAAATAAAGTTTAAGAGGCACTGTAAGTCATCTGAAAACACTTGGCGAGATTTTGGATTTGAGTTGGCGAATTATTTTAATGAGTGGATTATGGGACTAAAAGTCAATGATTTTGAAAGTCTAAAACAACTTGTCATTACAGAGCAAATGAAGGAACAAGTATCAAGCGATATACAGCAACACTTTATTGATGAATGGGGTAAAATTATTACAGTTGATGCTCTTTCTGAGAAATTAGATGAATATGAAAATGTGAGACAATATAACCAGTGCAATAAAGCTCCTTCATTTCAACCATACAGGAATGACTATCAGGGAAAACCTAACACGTCCAATAACAGAAATAATTCATCTTATGAAGGAAATAGATATGAGCATAACAACCGTGGAGGATTTGATAAGAGAAATTCTTTCCAAAAGCAAGTGACATGTTTTAATTGTGGAAGATCAGGGCACTTAGCAAGGTTTTGCAGAGATAAGAATAAAGAAGGAAGCGAAAATCCTGAAGCTAAAGTTTCTGAAGTAAAGGTTGCAGAAGTCAATGTCTCTGGAGTCAAAGTAGTTGAAGTAAAGGAGATCGAAGGAAAGGTGGTCATTGCTAAATGCAACAGTGAAGTTGTACTGGAGAATAAGAAAGGGAATGCAGTTGAACCGAAAATGTCTGATCTGAAAATAGTAAAAATTTCATATGGTGGAGCAGAATATGAGGCAGTTGTAGATTCTGGTGCACAGATTAGTGTGTTTAAAAGCAGTGTAGTAGGGAAAGAAGTTGGCTACAAAGGACATATTATGTTACAGCCTGCGTTTGGTGATTGTTTGAAAGCCGAATTAAAAGAAGTTGAAATTGGTTTGGTGACAAGTTCGTATATTACACCGGTAATTAAAACGGTTGTGGCAACTGTGGACGGGTTGAATGATGACATATTGTTGGACATGGAAACTTATGAGGCCTTATTGGAGCAGGAGAGAATCTATAGTCCTAGCTTCACAGCTACCATGAAATTAAGATCGGATACTCAAAAGGAAGAGTTGAATGATAATGTGAATACTGAAACAGAAGAATATGAGCCAACAATAAGAGAAAATGATGCTAAGGATGACGAAAGCAAATCTGAGAATTTTAGGAAACAACAACAAACTTGTGGTACTCTTCAGGAGGCATGGAAATTGGCCAAGCAAAAGAAAGGAGGGTATATTGTAGAAGAAAATATCCTTTACCATGAAGAGAATATGTACGGAAGTAGAATAAGGCAGTTAGTGATTCCTGAAAGTAGAAGAAACAAAATATTGGAGATAGCTCATGAGTCAGTATTCGGAGCACATCTAGGAGCCCATAAAACGATTCAAAGAATCAAGTTTACGTTTTATTGGCCTGGAATGATCAAGGAGATTAAAACATATTGTAGTTCGTGTCATGGGTGTCAGTGCAGAAAGGTAATTCGCTCTGTTGACAAGATCCCGATAACACCTGTGTCTCGCCCTGAACTACCATTTCAAGTGGTGAACGTAGATCTAATTGGTCCCATAGATCCGGTATCGTCACAAGGACATAAGTACATTCTGTGTTTGATGGATCAACATTCAAGATGGCCAGAAGCTGTCCCATTGAAATCTCTAACGGCTAAAAGTACATGTGAAGCATTGCTTGAAATATTCAGTAGGACAGGAGTACCAGAAGTAATCGTGATGGACAATGCAACAAATTTTACAGCTAGTTTGACGCAAGAATTTCTGAAGATTTTAGGAGCTTGTCCACGATTTACAACACCGTATCATCCAGAAGGAAATGGTTTAATTGAGAGATGGAACCAAACTTTGAAGAACATGTTGCACCATATTATTAGAGAAGAGGGGAGAGGTTGGTACAGACACATTCCTTTTTTATTGTGGGCTTATAGAGAAGTTCCAAATGCAACTACAGGCGTACCACCTTTTCTGCTGATGTATGGAAGAGAACCAAAGGGTCCATTGTCTATACTGAAATCAGTTTGGACGGGGGAAGTACTATTACCTCTGAATATGAAAGGTTCAGTGGAAAACTATTTGCAAGAACTAAGAGAGAAGTTAGAAGTAGCAACACGAAATGCCAAATTAACAAGTGAAGTACATCAAAGTAATTACGCCAAGTACTATAATAGTAGAAGGAAACATCGGGAATTTGCACCAGGAGATCAAGCGCTTGTGTTAGTACCCGACTCAACTAATAAATTGTATGCCAGGTGGATAGGTCCAGTTAAAGTGGTAAGAAAGGCGAAACCAAATTCGTATTATCTGCAGATGCCTGAAGGTAATTTAAGGTTACTCCATGTAAACAAGATGAGAGAGTACAGGGCCAGAGTTCAGACTGTTGGAGTTGTTTATGACTGTAATGACACAAAGTAGTTAAGTGTGTGTCGATAGTAATTGTAATGTAAAGTGTGACCCTTTATATATTTTAACATATTAAATCTTCGGATATAATATGATTTTAGGGGGGAGGTGTAAGGGTCACGCTCAGATAAATAAATAATTGATAATTAATTAAGCACGTGCAGACGAATGTGTATAAGTTTGTGTGCGATGGTGGCAGTCTGGTTGTGGTAGAAAATGGAAAACGCTTAGTTTGTTGGAATTTGTGTCTTTTAAAGGTTAAGTTGTTGTTCGAAATAAAGTAGCTAAGAAAAGAAATGTGTTGTTTGAAAGTTTGTTGAATCCAGTCATACTCCCATTATCAGCCTTATGAGTCGGAGATCCACATGAATGGAATCCAGTTCCCGGTACCCACCTCCAAAGTACCTGCTATTGAGAAGATGAATCCAGATCTTCGCATTAATGTATATGGGTATGATGGGAAGGAAATATTCCCTTTATATATATCCGAGAAGGTCCTTTCCAACTCCATCAATCTCCTATTATACAGTAGTGAGGAGAAGCAGCACTACTGTTTAATTCGTAATATGAGCTGTCTGCTTTCCAATCTCACCAACCACGATGGAGTCGCCTTCTACTGCGAGCGATGTCTACACCGCTTCTCTAGAGAAGAGTTATTGATCAATCACCAACCATATTGTGGTGAACATGCTCCACAGCACACCAAAATGCCAAGGGGTGAGAATGCGAAATTGAAGTTTATTCAACAGAAGTACATACAGACGGTACCATATATCATATATGCAGATTTCGAGGCCTTAGTTATTACGAATGACACTAATGTTACCAGCAAGACCATTAAGACAGCCGAGCATAAAGCATGTGGCTATTCCTACGTGGTAATCGGTCCAGATGGTATGCCTGTCAAAGAGCCTACTGTCTATCGAGGCGATGGGGATGTGGTGTCTCACTTCCTCTCAGACATCTTGGCTGAAAAGGAAGTCCTCATCCCCAAATTAACTCACATCGTTCCTATAAAGATTAGACCTCATGATCAAATCCTCATCAACAATGCCACACACTGTGGGATATGTAGGAAGGAGTTGGGAGCAGACCGAGTCCTAGATCACAATCATCTCACTGGAGAGTTTAGGCAAGTGTTAAATAATCAATGTAACTTAGCATTTCGCCTCAGAAAGATGATTCCAGTCTGTTTCCACAACTTAAAATCCTACGACTCTCACATTATCATGCAAGGTCTAAGTAAAATTGAAGATCATGAAGTCAATGTCATCCCTAACAATATGGAGAAATATATCACCTTCTCCCTTACGAAGAAGGAGGGTAAAATACCCATTACTCTTCAATTCATCGATAGCCTTGCCTTTCTAAACACGTCTCTTCAAAAATTGGTAGACAACCTTGATAAAGATAAATTTAAAATCCTGAGACGTTGCATCACCTCAGAACATATTGATCTTCTGTTACGAAAAGGTGTATACCCATACGAATATATGAACGATGTGAGTAGGTTTGAAGAAAAGACCTTACCTCCTATAGAAGCTTTTTTCAGCAGCTTAACCAATGAGAAGATTTCCGTTGAAGATTATCAGCATGCTCATGATGTTTGGAAAGCTTTTGAAATTGAAGATCTTGGTCAGTATCATGACCTTTATGTAAAAACCGACGTCCTGCTATTAGCAGATGTTTTCCAAAACTTCCGGAAATTGACTCAAGATTTCTACCAACTGGACGCTGCACACATGTTAACAGCACCTGGTTTGGCTTGGCAGGCGGCGTTAAAAATGACAGAAGTTGAGCTGGATTTATTCACAGATCCTGAAATGTATCTATTTATCGAGAGAGGTATCCGAGGAGGTGTTTCGATGATATCGAACCGATACTCAAAGGCTAATATACCTGGGGTGGATGGCTATGATGCGAACATGGATGAAAAGCATATTCTATACCTCGATGCAAATAATCTATATGGTAAGTTTATAGAAGTTGTATTTAAAAAAGAATGTTTATACTATTTTATTTGAAAAAATACTTAATGCTTTTATCCCTTTTAAAGGTTGGGCTATGTCGCAATATCTACCAGAAAGGAACTTTGAGTGGATAGATCACGAAGCAATCACACCTGACACAATCATGAGTTGGGAGGATACAGCCGATGAAGGTTTCATCTTGGAGGTACGTTTTTTTTTTTTAAACTTTTTTTTTTTTTTAAAGAAAACTTTTTGTTGATATAGATCTCGATTTTCACATTTTTTATTATGACTTGTACAATTGTAATATAGCATTTTTTTTTTAATTTCTTTTTTATTGCATAGGTGGACCTTGACTATCCTTCTAAATACCATGACGATCATAATGACTATCCTCTGGCACCAGAGCGATTAACTATCACTCCTGATATGTTATCCCCAACAGCTCTCAATATTTTAGAAGGAATGAATATGAAACCCTCACCTAAAACTGAAAAACTAGTTCCCAACTTAAAATCTAAGTCAAATTATGTTTTACATTATCGTAACCTTAAACTATATCTAACATTAGGTCTTGAGCTTACTAAAATTCATCGAGTCCTACGATTCACTCAAAGTCCCTGGCTCAGAAAATACATAGAGTTCAACACCTTACAGCGTACAAATGCGAAGACCCCCTTTGAAAAGGACTTTTTTAAGTTACTTAATAATGCAGTTTATGGTAAAACTATGGAGAATTTGCGAAATAGAGTCGATGTCCAATTGGTAAATAACATTAAGAAAGCTGAGAAATTGGTGGCCTCTCCAGCTTTCCATTCATTTACAAAATTCGATGATGGTCTATTTGGTATCCAACGTACCATCACATCCTTAACCCTAAATCGTCCAATTCAAGTTGGGTTTGCCATTCTTGAACTCAGTAAAGTTCACATGTATAATTTCCATTATAATGTGATTTTACCCAAGTATGGTAAGAGAGCACGACTGCTGTTTACTGACACCGACTCGCTCACGTATGAGCTTACAACTGATACCCTACTGGAGGATCTCACTGAGCTCCAACATGAGTTCGACTTTTCAGACTACCCACCTGACCATATTCTCCATAATACAAATAACAAAAAGAAAATAGGCTTTTTCAAAGACGAGTTGAACGGAAGGCATGGCATAGAGTTTGTTGGACTTAGGTCTAAAATGTATTCACTAAAAGACCAGTCTGAAGCCAAGCAAGCTGCTAAGGGTATTAACAAATCAGTAACCAAACAGAGTCTCAAACATGAGACGTTTAAATTCTGTTTAACCACATCGCAACCCACATCAGTTCAACAGTCTCGAATAGGAAGTGAACGTCACCGAATCTTTACAATACGACAAACTAAGAGAGCTCTTTCAGCATTTGACGATAAGAGGTATCTGCTGGAGGATGGGATTTCTTCGTATGCCTATGGACATTATCGCATCGCTGTAAGTATAATTTCATTTTTTTTTATTATAAAAATTTATCGTGTCAATTTTCTTATGATTGTTTTTTTCTTTTTCAGGAGTTGTTAGGCGACCTGGGTGACACAGGTTAATGTGCTGGCGTGGAGATGAGGCGATGTTGTCTTCTTAAAAGACTCATCGGGCGGTGGTGGAACCTCAAATATTTTGGCTTTTAAAATTTATTCCAAATTATAATACTAGACTGAGGTGGTGTTGTTATATGATACACCGGGTATGACCTCAAATATTTTGGCATTTTAAATTTATTCAAAATTATGAGGCAAAACGACAGAAGCGTCCGGCAACCTTAACTCAAATCCCTCCGAGTTTTGAAAAAGGCTCTGCCACGCTTGCCTCGGTAACGGAGAACGGGGGTCTCCGGCAAATTTCTGTCAAAAAAAAAACCCAATTAAATTGTAAAAATACATTTTATTTCTAATAGTCTTCCCACTTTAAAGTAGGTGTTACAGGCTTTTTCGCTGTTACAGGTTTTTTCTTCTTCATTGATGGTTTTCTCTCATTTTTCTTCTTTTCAGTATTTCTATTATTCCTAATAAACTGCATAGGGATATTTAAATCCTTCAAAATTTTATCGTAAACGTCGCCATTTGATATATTAGTTCTTGGCTTGTATAAGTGAGTAAAGAAATCAAAGATGTTAGTATTGGGTATTTCTTCTTTATTTGCTATAAGCTGTCCTTTAGAGTTCCAAGATAAAATATCAGGCTGATTCTTGATAAAACCAAACACATTTTCAGCTTTTCCACGCATATTCTTGGATATGGAAGATAGAATAAGGTCTTGATAATTAACTTGAACATCTTTCTTTTCAGGTGTTGAGTCTTTCTTTTCAGATAATAAGTCCCTCCCTTCTGGTTCTTCTTGAGGATGTTGTTCTTTCATGGGACCATTAAATTCCTGGAGGTTAAGTCGTGTCTGCAGTATCTCTTGATAACGGACTAGTTTCTCATGGTCCGGTAAGTTACTATTTAATATTTTTATCATCATCTTATCCAATTCAGTAAGTCGTTTATTGGAAACGGTATGTTTCACCACAAATTCTTCCGGTATAAGAGCAAACTTTTTAACTTGAGCCATGGATGAGGGATGTAAGCACACTTAGCACACTGGGAATGAGGATGTTAAGGAAACCACCTCTTTGACTTATAATTTTCCGCTTCTTTGAAAGAGCAAGCCGCCGGTTACTCAATTTTCTCAAAGTTGATTTATGTTTGGAGAGCTTTTTCTTCTGTTGTGACGTCAGTGGCACGTTTCCCTTTAATGTGTTGAGACAACATTCGCATATAGTTTTTATATACTGCTTATTTACTTTTCCTATAAATTGTTTGTGTAACTTTTTTGGACATATTTGTAGTAGACGTAACTGATCCAACTGCTTCTTCTCGATCGCCATCTCGACAAATGATGATATTTTTATTTGCCTTGTGTTTTTATATTACTTGAATTGATAAACGCATTGAGTTTGATGAGGTAAAATGTTGGTACGTAATCTTAAATCTTCAGGAGTGCTGGGGTGTAGATCAATAAATAGATAGGAATAGGGGTTTTTCGTGGCGTCTTCAAACACTTCTTGGAAAAGTTTCACATGTCTTGGAAATATTTGTCTTCCAAGATGACCTACTTGACTCATATCTCGACGGTTTTTATTGAGTAGAAGATAATGAGCATTTAATGTAATGTCGCGCATTTCTTTACCCTTATAGAAAAAATTTTGAGTTACAAATATAACACTCAAGTTCCAATGATGGCTCCCTTTTGTAAAAAGATCGCTGAGTCGCTTATCGTTAGCAGAATGCATGAGATCATCGATGATAAAAAGTGTATTCTTTCCTAAATAATCTTTAAAGTCTGTAGGTAGACCTTCTATGAACGTGACGTCTTCAATTTCATCGTATAAGGGTTGATGAATACCGTAAAACCATACAACTTTATCGGGTACTACTGAAAACATATTTTCTTTATGGTTGAGTAATTCTCGTATGAAATACGTCTTACCGCTCCCGCTGGGCCCCGCTGAGACGAGAGTAAAAGGCGTCTGAAGCTTTGGAAACTCCATGGTATAATGAAACATGACACAAAATGTATGTCTTTAAATGCTTTTATTGAAAAAATGGTGTTACAACCTTAAAGCGTTTGGTTACAAAATGATGCACTTTTCTATCATTATACAATTGATTAGGTACAAAAGATAATAGAATATCATTCAAAGAATAATCATGACACTTAGCATATAAATAATAAATACAATATTGACCACAAACTGAAGTAACATTGGATTGTAATCTCATAGTATTAAATTCAAGATTCTGATAATATTCCACATATCTGGATATTCCACCTTCAAAGTACATAGGAGGGTTCCCATAAGAGTCAAAGAAGCAAATAGATGACTGGGAATTTATATAGAAAGCCACCCAATGACTGCCTTCTTCCGATGATCTGTCAGTGTTAGCAACAAAACATGCGGGGTAGTGAGGAATATTTGTTGGTAATTGATCGCTTGGGAAAACCCCCAGAAAGGAGTGCTTTGTTTTCGCATGATTGGAGAGAATAGTTGTAATTTGCTGGGTATCCATTAATTGGGAAAGTCACATATGACGTGACGAGACTTTGATATTTCAATAACGTTCTGAAACTCTGCATAAATCAACACAGATAAAGTTTGTTGAATTTCTTCCGAGAACTTGATTTCCACACGTAAATTTCCTTGATGTTGTAAATTAAAATGATCTCCGTTACACATGTCAGGAGTTAAATCAAATGAATATAATACATGTCCCTCCGCATATTCTTCTTGTGATAAATAAATTCCTTTATCGTTATTGAATCCAGAGAATAAGCTATAATAAGCCCGTGTATAATTATTAGAACTGAAATCCAACTCTAATGGTTTAGCCGGAACCGGTTGTCCATCTACGTAAGTCCCCACAGTGCTTGCTTTGTGGTGAGCAAATAGAAAAGGATTCTTGGAATAATCACCATTCATAGCAGCATTTTCAATACAGGTTATTATAACTCTTTTGGGCATAAGCCCTAGAAACACATTATCTTGTAAAAAGGAATAACTCCCTTTAGAAATACTATAAGTTTTACATATAACACGGTCAATGGGGTATTTGCAAGAAGTTTTTTCTAAAGCCTTTGCATGTGCAATAGATACGGCAGGATTGACCTTCACTTTTCTAATGAACATGGAAGCATGTTCCAAGACCACTTTAAAACCAGTTGCGTCAGCCGCAGGCGAGACGAGACAGAATTCTGGTTTACTACGAATCATTTTAATTTTTAAATCTACTAAATTAATCAATAATCGATTCTGCTGAAACATGTCACAATGAAGTTGACCAATTAAATCTATAGTTTGACTATCTTTAATGAGTTGACTGCGTCTGACCAATCCGACATCTGCACTGGTGGCTTTGGAATCAATCTTTTCAGGATGCGTGTCTTTGAAGAATCCTTCACAGGTGAGTAGACTTTTCTTTGCATCTTCTCCATAATTTAGTAATGTTTCAATGTAGGCTCTGTAGGGATAGGTGTTGGTCGATGATGAAATATTCCTCTCGTTTAAGCTGACATCCACTTGACTGAATAAGGAATGTAGAAATAGGTTGACAGGAGCCACAGAATCTGTGCTTGCTAATACATTGCCATCTCCTTTGAGAACTTTAACCTTGACGTGCAGATAAGATGCGGCCAGATCGACATATTCCTCTCCACTTCCAGAAATTGAAAATTCAATAGGTCCTCCGTCTTTAACAGTGGAAAGTGGAAAAAATTCGACAAATTGTCCCTTTTCTATAACAGTCTGGGTAGGTGGAACTGTAAACAGATCTAGTTCCGATTTCACACAAGGTGGTGAATCTTTATAGATGAGTGAAGCCATTAGGAGAAAATATCTGGAGTTGTGCACTTCTTCTTGACTAAACGTGAACTGACTACCTTCTTCCCACGCTTACGCTTTTTATTACGTCTGCCACTGCCAATCATATTCTTCACTTTGGTGGCAGCTTTATCTGTCAGCACTTTGCCAGCTTCTTTAAAACGACGTCTGGCTGCTCCTTTCAGATCCTGTCCTTGTGAAATATCATTCATCAAATTAACTCCACTGTGAAACAGTTGTTTTCCAATTGCTTTAACCCCCGATTTGAGCAAGGGTGCTGCTGATCGAAAAAAGGACCTAAATAATCCTCCTAATCCATATCCTCTCTGATAGGGACTTCCTTGATAATAACTTAATCCATTTCCTCTCTGATGTGTATAATAGTCCTCGAGAGACTGTCGGCAGCATTGGTATGGGACATACATTATGATAGCGATCTTTGACGAAAGTGTAACTTCACGTACGAGCGCCCACGTTCAAATGGTGCTAAATGCCCCATGTGCGTCCTTATAACGATTTCTAAAGTCTCAATCATTTTACGATTCACAGGTAAATAATGCGGTCTGTCATATTGTTCACTCACCGTCTCCCCATCTCGCCCTCTCACTCTCACCACACGAAGTAAAGGTGCCAAAACATCACCCACCAGTTGTGGTTCCACAATATCCGTATAGACCATTAACACATGATAATGTGCCGTAGGGTCTGCTACGAGTGGGCTAAATAGTATTGTCTCAGCATTGGGATCTGATGAAGTTATTTCTGTAGGTTTGAATCCAAGGATTTGCGCAATACCATCGTACAGGATTAGTTTAGATTTCTTTTTAACATTGATTTGAACGCGTTTAGTAACTTCGTTGAAATTCATTGTGATTTTATTCCTATGTTCATCCACATACATGGCCTTTAAAATATCAGGAACAGTTTCATAACATCCATGAGGGATACGTCTCCCTACTGTTGTCCGACCATCAACTTCGAATCCAAACAAGTTATTGTGGTCGTTAATGTTATACCATGTGTGAGGGTAAACAAATTCCACCATTCCGACTTCCCATTCTCCTTTTAATTCGATGGGGACAGGCAACCGAGTAATAAAATGGGAAATTTTATTCTCGGGGAAATAGGACATGGAGCTGTCCGACACTAATGTAATGTAGAAACTCATGATACCAAATGATTCTATTCATACATAACACTGATATTTATACAGTAGTCATATTTGAAGCAGGGATCCACTGGTTAAACTTGTCTGGATAACCACGATACTTTACAAAATACTCTGTTTTCTTTTTTCTTGTTCGTTTTTTCAGTACTTTCTCTATATGATAAGTATCGTTCATGTTAACCTTCTGAAGTTCTTGCTGATAAAAAGTCCCTTCTATAGCCTCACCTAAGAGATCTTTAATTCTATAGACTGCTGGCTGCCGTTTCACACACTCTGTCACTATAAACAATTCTTCTGTCCAATTCGTTTCATATCCTTTTTCAAAAGTTAGTTTTTTCTTAGAGATGCGTACTGTGTCACCCACATTAAAAATACATTTAGGCGGGGGTCTCTTGTTCTCCCCTGAGGTCTCACCATATAATGTAAACCAGACGTCTTGCTCGTTTTCTGAAGTGACTTCGAAGGGGGCGCGTTTAATACTCCTGTGATAAGTGCGGTTATAACTCTGAATCAAGTCTTGTAATACGTTAATATATCGGTAGGTATTTTTACTAGTAAAGTATTTCCACATTTTAGTTCGTAGTGTTCTGTGAAATCTTTCTACGATGGAGGCCTTTGTCGCGTTGTTGGTTGTGAAAAATTTAATTTTTTTCAATTTTAAAAATGATTGGAATACTACATTCTTAAATTCCGTACCTTTATCCGATTGTAAGTACTTTGGTTGACGTTCTTCAAAAATAATTTTAAAAGCATTTGTAATATCTCTTCCAGTCTTTTGCTTCAAAGGTACCGCCCATGCATATTTTGATAAGACATCAATGCATGTTAATATATATCTATAGCCATCATTAAATTTCTGTAGATTCTGCATATCTACTAAATCCGTTTGCCACTGTTGGTCTTTCTCGTACACTATGACTCGATTTGTCTGGAATTTGTGACGAACAGGTTTGTGTAATGTATATGCGTCCACTCCTTCCAACCATTTCCGTATCACCTTCTTGGGAACTTTTCCGTTTGCAGCACGGTATAATGCATCGACACCACCAAAACTTGCTACGCTTGCTGGGTTTTGATACGATGGATCCATTGTCAGATGTATGAATCTGGATATGTATCTTTAATCTCATTGTCCGTATTTCAGTGTGATATCTGAATTGTTAAGTTTCAAAGTATAATTAGGGTTTAACGTAAAGTCAATAGCTAATCGCGATGAATCAGTTAGAAAATATATGATAAATATTACTAAACATATACACACGTAAAAGCATGAAGCATAGGTGACCTCACTCGTTAACATCCTGATTATAACTGACATCTTTTACTAAATGTAATTGTATATGAACAAACTTTATAATAAAATGAAATCAAGTATTCTATATACGCAATATTTTTTCCATCCGAGTAAGTAAAACAGTATAATCTGTCTCGTATATCTCATGTGTGGGTTCTTGGAAATGGGTGTTCGATATATGTCTTTACATTGCTTGACAATAAAATCCTTCTCGATTGGTAACCTTGTGATGATCACATTACACCTATTCTATATTTAAAAAAAAAATACTATCATAACTAAATGTCTAGAGCGATAGTTTTAAAAATAATCTTTTTGAGAAAATAAAGTCATACTTACAAACATATAATAATTCGCCATTGAATGAAATTATGCCTAGCAAGTGAGAGAGCTCTTGTTAAGATTTATCAATTAAAATGTGGTCTGTTCAAAACATTATACAATAATGACAATTTTTGAAATGTATTAAACTTATATATGAATTATCCTTAGAAGATATTCCATAAAGATCTTCCATTAGGATCTCTCATAGGGGATAAGTATAGAAACTGGACGTTAATTCTTCGTATAGTACTGAGTGGACATAGCCGAGTCGGTAGCGTCATAGAAAAAAACTCATTCGGCTATGTTCACTTTTGGAGATCGCAGGTTCGAATCTTGTCAAATAAACTTTTTAATATTTTTTCGTGCTAAAATGTAACAATTTCACATTAAAATCATACATTTCCCTGTCGATAGAGGGCAGCACTAACTTAAACCTATTTTTAATAAATAAACTTTAATCTCTATTCACTAGAGGGCAGCACTACCTATTTTTTTAAATATATTCAATTTTAATACTTATTATTCTCACCGATAGATGGCGCCACGACATAGAACTGTGACGTCATATCAGCACCTAAACAACTCTCCCTAAGGATTTCTGGAGTTAAACAACTCAACTTTCAGGAGTTAAACAACTCAACAATCAGGAGTTAAACAACTCAACATTCAGGAGTTAAACAACTCAACTTTCAGCACCCAAACTACTCAACTCCACTTACGTCATATTCGTTACGTCATATCCGCCACGCCCCCCTTCCGCCACGCCCCCTTCCGCCACGCCCCCTTCCGCCACACCCCTTCCGGTGACGTCATAGGCATTTCCGGTGGAGGGTCTGACCCTCGACCCTCCACTGGCGTTGAACTGTCAATTTCTATCTACTATTACTATTCAAGTGATGTTTATTTTAACAGCATGGCATGGTCACTGTTTCTAAGCGCCCGCGCTCAGCACAACTGGGGTTTATATACTAAAAGCCCTCTGGCGATCGAATCCGGTCACACTTCGTGTTGCCAGACCCAATCGCCACAGAGTATCCCCCCAGTGACCGAACGCGGGAACGACATACATAGTTTACATGATAATACAATTAATAATTGCAAATTAACAATCTATAAATACAATAACTATAACCAATAATAATGCAATTTAAGAAATTAGTTATGCTTTTAACAAAATATAATTAGCTAACTAATTATGGTCGAAAGATGTTTTGGAAAATGCACACGTCTGCCTGATCTGGTCACAATAACTCTGTCTTGACTCGAATCTCCTGGCAGAGTGTCCTTATTTGAGGGAATGTTTTTATCAGTCAGTTGCACTGCATCGTCCGACATCAAGTATGCAGGTTTTACTCTGTCAATTGACACTGTAGACTTTTTACCGTTAAGTTCTATGCACACTGTCTTGTTCGATCGTTTCACAATTTTATGTGGTCCCGTATAAGGCTGTCGCAAAGGTGGTCTGACACAATCCACCCTCAGGAACACATGAGAGCAAGTTTTAATAGACGGGTTCACATATGTCCTCACTGAACCATGAGCAGATGTCGCCACAGGGTTGAGATTACGCATAGCTGTCCGCAGTTGATTCACAAATTCTTCATTGCCAAACTGAATCTTGGCATTATCGATCATATCACAGGGCAATTTCAGAGTCATACCATACACCATTTCTGCACAAGAAGCACCGATATCTCCCTTGACTGCTGTGCGTATTCCCAGTAGGACAATTGGAAGGATATCTGTCCATCTGGAACTTTCGTGTGCCTTGATGGAGGATTTCAGATGACGATGGAATCGTTCCACCAATCCATTGGCAATCGGATGGTAGGCAGTCGTCTGTATTCTGTTGGTCCCAAGCATGTTGGAGAACTCCCTGTACAGTGATGACCGCATCTGTGATCCCTGGTCTGTCGTAATTACCGCAGGACACCCAAATCGCGAGATCCAACCGCTGAAAACTGCTTGACAAATCATAGTAGCTTTCATGTCCTCAATTGGAATGGCTTCTGGCCATCGGGTAAACCTATCCACCATGGTTAACAGGTATCTGTATCCGTCACAAGGTGGTAGTGGACCCACGATGTCAAGATGAACATGTGAAAATCTTGCATCTGGCAAGGAGAATGTACCCAACGGTGCTCGTGTGTGCCTTTGTATCTTAGATCTTTGGCACGGCTCGCAGCACCTTGTCCATTCTGCTATTTGACGTTTCATATCCGGCCACACGTATCTGGAGCATATCAGCTTAGTTGTTGCTGCAATTCCAGGATGTGAAATATTATGCAGATGCTCGTACACCAATCTACGATAAGCTGCTGGTACAAACGGCCGAGATACACCAGTTGAGGTATCACACCACACATCGGAGCACGATAACTGACATGGTCTACACTCCAACTTAACACTTTACCTACGGGCGTCGACTGACCCGTAGACTAAAAATCTTCTAGACCAGCAACTTAATCTATGCCTAGCTCTTCTAACGTGTCGAAAGCAACTAAAACACTATTAAAGGTTGATTTGTTGATTGGCATAATTGTACTTTCAATTGTAGGGCTACTGTTTCTTCGGAATGTTCTCTGTTAAAAAAAAAGTTACCCACTAGTGATTATTTCAACCGTTAGTCATCCTTTTACATCGGACCTTTTTGACTATGTGAACAAATAACATTTTGAGTTAATTGCATGACTCAAAATTTGCATAAGGGTCCGTCTTAATATTAAAAATGTTACGAACTTTAAAATTTTCAATAGCAACACCCAATTTTAATTACTTAGAAATGTGAAAAACCCTCGAAAACTCCTAAATCTAAGTTTTTGTTACATTTGGATGAATATTTGACGAGTTATTCAATCGAATCACTTGTGGATCTTTGGGGGACCATGTCTAAAATGACAAGCGTAGTCAGTCTGTAGGTTTATTAAGGGAGAAAAAGAAGCACAAGGTCAAATATCTTGAGGATGGGCCTACGAGGGATATAAAAGTCAATGAGTAGCTGTATATATTCAAAAATAAAGTCGAAAATAGTTGAAGTAAAAAAAAGATCCCTATCGTCACTTGATAAGGGTTCCAAATTACGAGATGTCATTGGCTCTGTTAAATCTCCCAAAGGTGACTGCAAATAGGCAGCCAGAAACCATTACATTAGTTCCCTTAGACACAAAGGGGGCGCGCTAGTTTCTATGTCAATTTCAATGTAGAAATTCTCCAATGAGAGTTTGAAACTTAGAGTGTTCTTAGTCTATGGGTCAGTCGACGCCCGTAGGTAAAGTGTTAAGTGATGTAGAACTGTTTCCTTGCAACAACTTTTGCAATTCTGTGTCATCTTTTTGACAGGCCGCTAACTCATCTAATTTTAGAAATTCAGATTTGGTTATAGAGCTTACTTCTATCCTAGAAAGTGCATCGGCGACCACGTTTTCCGAACCTCGCACATGCCTAATATCGGTCGAATATTGCGATATATAGTCCAAGTGGCGTAATTGCCTTGGGGAACATTTATCGGGGTTTTGTTTAAATGCGTATATTAAGGGTTTTTGGTCTGTAAATATTTGGAACTCTCGTCCTTCCAACATATGTTTAAATTTCCTGATCGACGAATACATGGCGAACAATTCTCTGTCATACGTCGACCATTTCAATTGTGTTTTATTTAACTTCATTGAAAAGAAAGCGAGAGGTTCCCATTTACCTTCCGAATTTTGCATTAATGTGCCTCCTACGGCAAAGTCGGAAGCATCTACCCAAACGCTCAATTTTGCCCCCGGTATAGGATGTCTTAAGAGAGTTGCATGTGCGATAGATTGTTTGGCCTCCTCGAAGGCTTTTTCAGAATTTTCATCTCACTGTAATTGCTCAGTAGTTTTCCGTTTGGCAGCCTTCCGCCCTTCTAAAAACTTAACCAAAGGAGCAAGAATATGGGCCGCTCTGGGTACGAATCGTCGGTAGAAATTGAATAGACCTAAGAATTTTCTCAATTGGGTTACCGTCTTAGGTTGAGGGTAATCAATGATACACTTAACCCTGTCGGAAAGTGGTTCTATTCCCTCCCCAGATAGTTTAAAACCCAAAAACTCAATTTCAGTTTTGCCAAAACTACATTTGTCGACCCCGATGCAAAGTCCATAATCCTCCAGCCTTTGGAACAAAGCCCTTAAATGCTCCAAGTGCTGATCCGAATTCTTAGATGCAATCAAAATGTCATCTACAAAAGCGTATACCCCAGATAACCCACGAGTGACTTCATCTATAAAACGTTGAAACGTTGATGCCGCGTTGCACAACCCGAATTGCATACGAGTGCTTTCGAAAAGCCCAAAGGGTGTGCAAATCGCAGTTTTGTGAATGTCATCCTCGTTAATAGAGATTTGGTGGTACGCCTTTACTAGATCTACATGGCTAAATATTTTTGCACCATGTAGCTCAGCAGTAAAATCAGATATGCATTGGGTACTTTTCTTTAACCGTTTGTGCGTTTAAAGATCGAAAGTCTCCCACCGGTCTCCATTCCAAAGTCCCCTTTTTGGGAACCATGTGCAGTGGGGACGCATAGTTACTTTTGGATGGTCTCATATGCCCCAATGCCATCATATTCTGAAATTCTGCTTTGGCTATTTTCAATCTATCAGGAGCTAATCTCCTAGGCTTTGCCACAACCGGAGGACCTCTTGTGTTAATGAAGTGCACAGTATTGTGCTTAACCGGTTGGTTCGGGTCTGGTAGTTTTGTGATCGAAGGAAAATTTGACAGTAATTTATAATAACTCGAATTTGAATTATTACACACCGTTTTTACTGAATGTATACCGGCGCTTTTAATTTGACCTTCAACTTGAAATTTTGTTTTAAGATCGACGAGACATTTGCTCCGAAGATCCGGCACCAACTCGAAATTGTGGAGAAAATCCGCTCCAATGATTGGTGTAGAAACGTTTGCAATTAAAAAGGTCCACAGGAAGTTCCTGTGCAATTTAAAATCCAAAGAAAGTGTTTGCTGCCCATAGACATTTATCACGGATGAATTAGCTGCGCTTAACGTTTGTACGGGTTTATTCCGTTTTTGGTAATTATTTGCAGGAATAACTGAAACGTCCGAACCTGTATCGACCAAAAATGAAACGTTAGTTTTCCGGTCCCGCACGAACAGGCGACGCGAAATGCCACTGGGCAAAGAATATGCCGCCTCTACTCTCTGCCGTGGGCGTTTCCCTTATATGAACATGGTGAAACACATTTATCTTCTCTGCACTTACTACCAAATCGGCGATGGTACCAACAAAAATCCCGGTTATTGGACATACTCCGTCGGCGGTTCCGAAACCCGTTATTTCGAAACGGAGATCGACTTCTGCCAACTGCCAGTTGATCAACACGTTTATTCAATTTATTAATTTCGTCCAGAAGTCTTTCCTCGAACGAATTATTGGTTCCGCCGACAGAAAATATCCCGGTAGGTGTTGGGGTAACTTCTAAAATCCTATCCCCGCAATTTCCGCAGCCTTGTCCACGTTCAGATCAGACACGGCAGCCAAAATGGTCTGAACTGATGTGGGCATACGCTGCAAAAATAATTCCAGCATTACTTTTTCAGGAACCTTAAGGGTTTCAGCACGACGCTTCACGTCCCGCACCAACTCTGAGGGCTTTCGAGAGCCTAGTTCTTCAACGGAGAGCAGTTGCCTAATCTCCTGTTGATCTGATTCGCTCGACCTGTTAATTAACTCAGTTTTTAAGACTCCGTACGGGTCTTGTTCATCTGGTTACATCAACACATCCCGAACTAGAGTCGCAATTTCCGGTGGTAAATGGGATACAATATAGTTGTATTTAGTCTTTGATTCCGTAATCGGTTTTGGGACAGCCAGCTGAAATGTACTTTCGCACATCACAAACCACAAAGCTGGATCCGACCGATTGTAAACCGGAATCTGGACTGCGCTGACCTCGGCCATGTGCAAGGTTCAAAACGAATGCAGGAAAAAAATGATTAAACTACTTCTATAACTTTAAAAACGTTTAACACTCCCAACGGTTATACGCTATTCCAATATAAATCCAGACCATTAATCACATATTAGTATTAAAAATTGTTATTAAAAGAATTAAAAATATGAAAAATTATTATCAAAAATATTAGCAATAAACGTTATTCCAAAATAATCCCAGCAATAAACTAAATTTTTATAGTAAACACTATTCCCCATTAATTTGTAAACAACAATAGGAAACAGTTCTGGGATTCAGTGACGTGCTGCCGGAACATTCTTGAATTAGCTCGAACCGCCATGTCAACACCAAATATCACAACACACTGCTGGCTTCATGGTATTTTTCATCGTGCTTCCAGTATAGTAGAACGAAGGGGCGTTTCCCCAATCTGGATCATAAACCAGAAGACACGTACGTCCGCAAAGTCACCAATATTTAGTTGCTAGTATCTATGGTTGAAGTAATTCATGTTGACTAATAGGAGACGAGACTAATTCACTTAATAAGTTAAGTTTATTTTAACAGCATGGCATGGTCACTGTTTCTAAGCGCCCGCGCTCAGCACAACTGGGGTTTATATACTAAAAGCCCTCTGGCGATCGAATCCGGTCACACTTCGTGTTGCCAGACCCAATCGCCACACTTTTAGTTTGGTTTGGTTGAATTAACATCTGATTAAAATTACAGGTTCCACTAGTTCTCAACACATATCTTTTTAGGAGGCTGTTCATTTTGATAGGTTGTTGCATTATTTTTACAAAACTTGATGTTGACCACCAGTCATATACATAACAATTATTGTATTTTGCTTATTTATGCAGGGTAAGTATGTAAATATATATTCCGGCTTGTGTGCACAATCAGAGACCCGCTTATAAGCCTTCGTCAAGTAAGGCAGCCACAGAAGGAATTTTTACCCACATTGAGAAAGAAAGTACACCCAAGGTGAAGGCGGGAATCGAACCCGTACCCGTTACACCGCGCAAACTGCTATTGTAATGGTCTGCGATCCAAACCACTCGGCCATCGGGCTGCACATGCCACCCTATATTGTCTCCGTGTTGGTCCATGGTGTGGTTGGTAGGTTCAGTCTCTACCCAACCATAGAACTCTTTGGTCCTAACACATAGGGTCAAGTGGGGTAAGTGTGATTGGGGGTAAGTGTGATAAACAGCTCTTGTAACTTTGGAAATCATTCTAAAAATCTGAAAGTTTGCAATATATAACATTAGACCACTTATAATTAAACTAAAAAGAAATATTGACCTTATTTTTTGTTTAAAGAAAGTTTTGAGCTTTTGAATTTAAGTGCAACTGTCTTCTTTTTATGTGGGTTTTCCTATGTGGGGTAAGTGTGATAAAACAGCAATGGTTTTGAAATGCAAATTTTGTACACTTAAAATTGGAATTCAAACATATAATTTTTTAACTACATATGTATGTTTCTTATAATAATTCACTACCAATTTTAGGATTTGGAATTTACTTGAAGCAGAGAACGAATTTTCTTAATGAAAAATGCAGAAACCCTATCACACTTACCCCACTTGACCCAACACATTTCGACAAACTGTACGTTTCTATTGCAAAACGTTTAGTGTTGATTGAATTTTCAAATATTCTGCTAACATTTGAAACACCAAATAATTTAAAATGAAATCCAATCACAAACATTCAATTTTCGTAGTTACTAATCATTTTTAGTAGTTTTAGAAAGTGATGTAACAGAATCTGTTAATTGTAAAATTACCAGACAATATGTCGATTAAGGGGTCATAGGAGTCTTAAAAATGTGCAAAGAAGGTACTACAAAGTATAGTTTGATCTTTCATGTAATTTTTTAACTACTCAATATAAAGTATAACTTTTTTATATGTAATTCTACAAGATTTATTTAATCTAAAACAAATTTTAAAATTTACGAAACTTTAGCCAAAACTAAAATAAATGATATTAAACATAAAGCTATTTGAACTCATTGGGATTAGGCTTGAGCGGCAAATTTTGAGGTCAAAATTGAAAAAGTGACAAAGAAAATGAATTCAAATAGCTTTATGTTTAATTTCATTAACTTTAGTTTTGGCTAAAGTTTCATACATTTTAAAATGTGCTTTATATTAAATAAATCTTGTAGAATTACATATAAAAAAATTATACTTATATATTGAGTAGTTAAAAAATTACATGAAGGATCAAACTACACTTTGTAGTAGGGTAAGGTGGGGTAAGTGGGCCACCTTTTTGGCATAATTCGACTTTAGACCCTCATTCCACTCGATGTAATCGGCCTAACAACTTATTTTTTTTGTGGTCCATTCTCTTTTATGTTATTACTATACCCATGTCAACCTTAACACAAATTGGCAAAAAATAAATTTAAAAAATATGTTTTTCTTTTTGGTCATCCGAGTGGCCCACTTGCCCCGCAAGGTGGGGTAAGTGGGCCACCCCCCTAATATGTTTTTACACATAACTGGTAGAGATATGGTGGGGCAAGTGGAATAATCTGCATGATTTTTTGAGTGTTTGAAAAAAAAAGTAATGATGTATCTTTAATAGTTCCCCCATAGCAACTTTTTCTGGCATGCAAGCTTACTACAAGAAAAAATACGTTAATTCGCATCTTGTCATTTTTGCATGTAGTGTTAAAAAAATGTTTGGGCTACAGATTTTAAACTGGCAGATGTTTATGAATAGGACTATGAATAGTGAATATGACTAACCCTATGAATCAGTGAATTTTTAATTTTTTTTTAAGTATATAAAAGAGTTGGGGCAAGTGGGCCACCCCTGGCCCACTTACCCCGTCTTTGTGGTGGCCCACTTACCCCAAACGCGGGGCAACTGGGCCACCCCAATTTTCTTTTAACCTTATCAACATTACAAGTACATGACACTACAAAAAGATACTATGTTTTATACACTTTCAAAGTATATTACATTTTGTTTTGTATCATGAACCGTTTGGAAATAAATAAAAAAATAGTATTATGATGGCTTGAATTACGAAAAGATGCAATTAAAAAAAATTTCACAAAAAGGTTTGTACCTTGTTACATACTTAAATGAAAATGATGCCATAATGTTTCCTGCATCTATTGGGGTAAATACGTAAAAATATTGTAACAGATTTTTTTTTACGTCCATAATTCGGGAAATGCCAGGGGGGTGGCCCACTTGCCCCAATGGCCCACTTACCCCACCTTACCCTACCTTCTTTGCACATTTTTAAGACTCCTATGACCCCTTAGCCAAACCAAAGTCAAAACGAGTGCATCCCTTCTTCTACACATTCTCGTACTGCTGTTCCATTTCCGGTCAATTTTGAAACGCCCTGTAAAATGCAAATGACTTTTTGTAAAAATGCTAGGGTAAAAAATTATATTAAAATGAGAAAAATATTTACTTTGGGGTAATGAAATATTATTTTTTGTCACCAATTCATCAATTCAATGATGCTAGTGTCAAATTGTATTATGATGATGTCTCTTGGTTAAGGCTACTATTAGAAATTAACAATGTATGAATATTGCCAATAGATTCTTAGAAATTGTCCGTGTCCCAAGGTACAACATTCTACCCTATATCTTTTATATTATTCTTTAGAACTTGAGAAACTTTAAAACACAGAAATAAACAAGTCAAGTATTTTACACGAGAATTAAAATTTATTCATGCTTATATTTGAAAACAAAATCTTCCAATTAATAAATAACAAATTACATTGGACAGTCTTTTTTAGAGGATATATTCATAACAATTACACATTTAAAGTATCATGAACAAGACATATGGGTTCTTCTAGACTTAATTAGAATTTTTTTCTACTGTTTTGTTCACTTTCACATAATTTATTTTCTCTCTCTCATTTTATTTTCTATGTGAAATGATGGCTTTTTCTCTTATCTCCTTAAAAATGTATTTTTAGAGAGTTATTCAATAATTATTGGATTCTAATAAAATTAACTTAGTTGATATTTAGAACATTGTTTTCTCAACGATTTATAATAAATACTGGATGGATTGCTCAATATTAAGAAAACATGGCTTCTTCTCCAAATTTGGCGCTGGTGTTGGCTCTTTTTAACCCTCTTTAAGAACTTTATTACCATTATTTAGTGTTTAAGTTCAAAATGTGTCACAAATAAATGTCGTAACCTTTTGCGCAGACGCTCGCCATTTTGCCGGAGACAAAATTTGTCAAACTTTTTGAGATCCTTTCCCACTAAAGAGATACTTCCAGAGTTATATGTATATTTCGATGGAATTTTTTTTTCTAAACTATCGATTTGATTTGAAGTATTTTTGAAAAATTTATTGCGTGATATTTTAATTGGAAGTATGATCGCGTGCTTTTGTACATACTATTAAGAGTAATGGTTTAAAAATTCTGCTTTAAGTTTTTTTTAAAAAAATATCCCTATAGAATATTCAAGACCTTTTTTTCTCCATATTGGTCTTAGGGTTTGATGTTTTTTCCCAACATTTCTTCTTAATGTTTTTGTTGATACATTTTTTTAATGTGTACATAATTCTTTGCTTCAATGAACGAAGAATCTCTAAGGTTTGTATTTATGTTGTGTCTGAAAATAGCACCAAACTTTACTAATACAATAAATGCCACATGACATGTTTACATTTACGAATAGTCCATTCAAACAAACTTCAATGTTTAATTTATAAATTCAGGCATCATAATATGTTCTCTTGTGTGTTTTATGCTTATAGTATTTTTATTAACGTCAGTGGTACATGCTTGAAAAAAGAAAATCAAAATATCGTCAAGATGTATAAATTTCCAAAACATATAGGTACTTGATAGTTTAACATCTTGGTAAAAAAAAGGAAGACCATTGTAATCCTCCCCCTAAGAGAAAAGTAGTTATGCAATAAGAATAAATTCTATTAGGAAATAACAAAATGGCCAGTCCAATTGTATTTTCCCTATCAATATCAAGTCTTATTGTAACTACATAAAGTTGAAAGACATCTGTACTCCTTTCCTATTATGAAATGATGTATCAGAAACATTTTGTAAATAATTCTTGAGGCAAAAACAAAAATGAACACCCAATCGAAAATTAAAATTACCTCAAACTCATAAATTTTCAAATTCAAGAGTATTTCATCCGCTAAAAACACAAAGTACAAAACGTGGCAACTTTCTGTGTAGCAGTCGATGTTTTGAGGTTAAAATACATGCACTGCTAAACAAATACCGTCAATTTTGCCGTTTTAAATTAGTAGCCAGAAAATAACCGTAAAAATAACGGAAATTGTGTAGATTAAATATCGTAATTTCCATTTAAAATGCAGTTTCCCTCCCGTAAAATAACCGTCCGAATTGAGAAAAGATTTTACACCAGGCATAACTCGAAATGCAAGTTAAGTGAGGTGCCATCAAAACTCTCGAAGGATAGTGTAGCTGGCGCAATTTTGTTTATGTTGGAACGTCTAAGTGACGTTGTTGAGAAAAAGTTTTGTAAAGTTTGACTATTACCTAAACCGGGGACGAGTTTAAGCAAAATGGTTCAAATCCATTAAGTAAGGGAAACTCAAACTGTCCTAAACCGTTGCAAGTACTGGGAATTTCCGTTAGGGGTTTTGGGTTTTCGTAGTGAGGGTGTTTCTTTGCCTATCTGTTAAAAACAGCAAGTCAGAAAGTCGCTCAGTTTCTTCTTATATTTTTCGCAATATTTTTTTTCTTTTTGTCCACGATTCTTTCTTAGGGCTTGGACAGGGTGTCTACCAGATTTGTCAAATCTAATTTCTTGACCTTTTTAGAACATATCTTGACCTTTTTCAGAAACTTTTACAACCGTTTAAATGACAAATCCGTTAAAGAAAAAATTACAAAGACAAACCAAAAAATGCTTGATGCTATACAGAGCAAATTCAAGTATCCATTGCACCACACACTTATTAGGGAAACAAATTCGAACACCTTTGAAGGACTTTCCCAGAAAAATTAAGGAATAGAAAATACTAACAATATAACATCTGGGGAAAATTTGTCTTTTTAAAATTTTGTGACCTTTGCTCTAATTTCATGCTTTCCTTTGCTTTTTTTAGATTTTACACAAAAATTTCATGCATTTTTGGGGACATTCATGGTCGTTTTTTTAATTTCGTTACTTTTTCTTAACCAGTATTAGACACCCTGTCGGATCTACACTCTTGGAAATAAGAAATAACACTTTCCTTTTTGACGATTCATGAATCCTCAAGCCTCATTTCGTTAATTTTGAGGATTGTTTCGTCAAACTATTACTTGACTTTTGAGTAAACGCGAATCCTCACTTTTACGATCGTGATTTGACGATTCTGTATCTTGATTTTGAGGAAACTGAATCTCATTGTCGTACTCACATGCTCAAAAATGACGAAATATTTCTTTAGATTAGACGACATTCAAATCCTCATAAAAATGACGATTCAAACTTGCTCACTTTGAGCAAACGAAAACTCGGAGCATTTGCCAGTAAAAGAATCGTCAAAATTCAGAAAAATTTCGTCGTTTTTGAGCATTCATTTTTTAGAGTGTACCACAGCGCTCTACAAGCCGTCTTTACAAAAAAAAAAGCCATCTTTCCTCCAGAAAATAAAGGATCTCCGGTGTGTGTCCTACACGCGTATGTTGGAGCAGCACGGGTCGTCCGTGGCCGTGTCGTGGTAGACGGACCTGTCCGCGAGCAGGGGGGTGCAGTCGGTCCGTCTGTCGATGAGGGCCCGTTCTAAGATGGGGAAGGAGCCGCTCTTGGTGAGCTTCATGGACTGGTGGACCCCTTTCGGGCGCCTCGTCACCACGGTGATCTTCATGCGGAAGAAGGCCACGATCTGGTAAGAGAGAGGGGAAAAAATATATATACAGTGGAACGACTCCAATTATCCGCACTACAATCATTCGAAGGGTGAATGCTCTTTCACATCTTCGCAAAACCATGACGTCAGAAAGGCATAAGCGAATTGCAAAAATTGTGGCGCCATCTATCTCATCGATACTTAAGCAGAGACCGATTTGAAAATGTTCGATTTAAATTAAATATATATCCCTTTATTTACACCTACTCTCCAGTATTGGTTAATTTAGGACGTTTTTAACTGTGCAAATATTTTTTAAGTAAAATATTTCTAAACTAAATATTATATAAAATACTGGAATTTGTTTTCAATCAATAATTATTGACTATTGTATTACATATTTAGTAAATATATATATCAAAATCTAATATAATGAAGGATTTTACTTAAAAGTACATTAAACGTAATTTGAAGCATTTTGCAAATTTCTCTTTGAAATCGATATTTTGTTTAATTCTTCCATTTATTTGGAATAAAATGAATAAAACAGTTTGCATATACAAAAAATAATTTATTTTAGTTATTTAATTTCTTTTTTAAAAATAAGAAAATGGAAATCGTACTAAAAAAATGAAGTTATAAAAGATTCATTAAATTTGAGTAGAATTGTGCCCGCATAGTGTAATACATTTTATTTCCTACAGCTAAATAAATTATTAAATGATTGAAAAGCCTACAGCTAATTTTCAAGCAAAAAAGGTACACAAAACTTTAATTTAAAACAAATTTCATATTTTTTTACAACGAAAATATTTTCATGATCTTTATGAAAAAATATTAACTGATCATGAAAAATACATATATTTCAGTAGATTCGTTAGTACAATAATAATATAAAATAATTATTTGCACAATATGAAGATACAAAGAAAAATTCTTTTAAAAAGGAAGGAATAACATTAAATTGATGGCCTTGTAACAATTGAAATGAAACTTAATAATCTAAAAAATTTCAATGAGACTAAAATTTAAGTTTTTTTTAGCTGGATATATATCAAGCTTGAAGTTGGTGAAAAAAAAATATAAAATGTTACTATTTATGTATAGATTATGTGGAAGATTTCTTTATTCGCTTTCGTTATATATTGTAAATAGTTGTATTTCTTAAATTGTAGTATAAAGGGTCGTTAATTGTGCAGAACGATCTGTTTTTACATAAATATAGAAGACTATTGTATACGTATAGTTGTCTTATATTTAAAATAGGGTTATCAAAATTTTCTGGATCGCACTTTAACATTCGAATCAATCTGGATTGAGTATTTATTAAAGGTCTGATATTATTTATGTAGTCGCCACTCCATGAGGTTATGCCGTATTGTATTATTATTGATTGAATAAACGCAAAGTATAATTGTTTTTAAATTATTTTACTGATACTATTTTTTAAATAATAAAATGCATAAATACCAAAATGTAGCTTATAATTTACCTTTTTTTACATGTAATTTCCATTTAAATATTTGATCGCCATACAATAGGATTTTTTTGGCATGACATCCAACCGAGACGAACAGCAACAGGTAGGTCGGGTATAAAATTCATGTGTCGGATAAAAACTTTGGTACTGTCGAACCTCGATAACGCGAACTAGCTTGACACGAAATTTCGCTTAAGAAGAACCGAAAGTCCGCCACAAATAAGCCCAAGATTGCGAGTTCGAGCCCCGACTTTTTTCTGGAGGGGAAATCGTGGAGGGAAATAGTACTTTTTGGTGACGAAGTAGGCATTTGTGGCACAAGTTGAATCGTCATAAACTTTGTGGGAAATATTTTATATCTACTCTGAGTTATTTTATGTATTGAAGTATATTGCATTTCAGATTTCTATCTGTACTATAAAATGTTTTACAATTGAAATATATTGTGACTGTAATTAGATAAATATACTTACATTTGCATCCATCAAGCAAAAGAAAATAAAAGTCAGGATCCCCTAAGAAAAAATAATATTTTTAGAGACACTAAATAATCAAGATGGTTTTTAAAATGTTTTAATGAAATAGTAAGTAGCTCAAAAATACATTTTTTAATCTTTAGACACATACTGAATTTGTAAATCATTCAAGAATCAAAGTGTTCGGAATATTAAAATACTTTAATGGTACGTGAATAACCTAAATGTATTTGTGAGGGTAATACAAACTATTATGTTCCAAACCCATTTTAATAATTTCAATTATTTAATTTTCTCTTCATATATAACATTTAATTTTAATAAGCATTTACATACATTACCAAGAACTTGCGAAGCAATTTCTATGCTTTTGGTTGCGTAAGGGACTAACAGTATTTGCTGAAAAATACAGTATTTGTTTGTGTACACTTTTCCAAAGTTTTTTTGCAAAATATACTTCTAAACACATAATTGTTTGAAAAATATGTTTATAAAAAGAGTATGCATTGAATTTTTTGGGGAGTATGAAGAGGTTATAAACCAGACAAGGACAGGGCTGAGGAGTGAGGAGGAGCACAGGCGTTTTGGCTCTTGCCTGTATGCAAAATGTTTCAGGTTCGTGTCTGAGCATTGCCAAATGCAACTACTGACCCATAAATGTCCTAACGATCTTTGCAGCAAAAAAAGTCCAACAAACAATACCCCGTGTCTCTCCACGGGGTATTGTTTGTGGGACTTTTTTTGAGATCACGTTAAATATGCTTCTAAATCACGACGCTTAGTACGATGTCGTCTCTTAAAAATTGAGTATAATGGTTCTCGGGTGGCTTTGGTTTTAAATTATGATGCTCGTCCCCAATAGCTCTAGTGTGACGATAATTCAGCCTAACCTGACCAGACGCTGCCAACATTTCTGGTAAAAACAACATTTCTGCGGTAAAAAATCGCTGGGGACCAATTTAGACATTTTGAACACATATATTAGGGCCATAAAACTTTATTGTTAGGGATTTCTTGCAGACCACTGTCGCCCTGATAGCAGCCATAAAATTTTAAAAAAAAAAAATTGCTATAGGCTGTATAGACCAGGGAGACAGTTTTACAAGTGCCACGGTTGGGGTACCAATTAGCAATTCCTGGAAATCGAGTTGTAGGGAGTGATTTTCTTAGACACTAGGATTGGTAAGGGTTTGGCTAAAGGAAAACCAGGATGACCTATGGCGGGGTAAAGGAACGTCCCATGGGTGGATCCCGGGTTGGACAACAAAAAGAACATAAGCAACGTCCAATGTCAGAGAGGATGCGAGAGGATTTTAGAGAAGTTGTAAAAAGATAACGAAAAAGTTTTATGGCCCTAATCACTGTGTTCAAAATGTCTAAATTTGTCCCCAGCGATTTTTACATCTCGTTCCCACGACAAAAACATCTTTCAATAACAATTTCCAAAACAAGTGATATTGTCGGAATTTTCTTAGTCCTCCGACAACATACCGTTTATAGGTCGACAGTTTTTTGGCAATGCTCGTGGCCGAACCTGGAACCCTTCGCCTGCATGGCAAGGTATGGTAGAATTAACGTCGCACTAGGGCAACGTGTCTGAATTTTTATTACAACTATCGATTTCTTACCTGCATTGCGTTAGTGAAACTGAATACGGTTTGCAGTAGCAAGTTGTAGGAATCCTCGACGGCAAGGATGCCGAAAAACCAGTTGACGGCGAAAAATGGCAACAGGGTGATGCCGGCTCGCAGAGAATTTCTGAAGAACATGAAAAAATATAATATTAATTTTTTGCATTTTCATCAACTTATCTATTATGTAATGGGGGATTGTCTTTCATAAGTGGGATTATTCTTTGCATTTCCCCGTACCTCATTAGCCGCTCGTGACGTCACGGGGTTGACGAAACCAGGGTATTTACTCCTCCTGAAATTCCTGAAAAACTCCTGAATTTCATTTTTACGGGCTCTTATAACTCTTGAAATTTGTATAATTTCCTGATTTTTCTTCTTTTTCAGTTGGTTTTCTTTCTTACTTTATCAGGATGTCTACCGGTTGAAAATGCCATGAAATTAAAACAAAGTTAATGAAAATTTAAGAAAATCTCCAAAAAAGGCGATTTTTCTCCAAAATAGGGGTTGGCTTTTAAACCGAAGCCTCTACTTTTCCACAACCCTTACACCCCTTGTTTACTTCAATCTCGGTCTAAGTCACTAGACCAATACAGTAATAAACGCACATATTCAAATTCATTTCGCGGTATACCTCCTGAATTTACATCGCTGCACTACTGGAAAACTCCTTCAAAACTTCTTAATTTCGCTCCTTAGAAAATTCTGAATCATAGATGGAGCGCGAACCCTGCGTAACATCCTTTCCCTCTCTCTCACTGTCACTTTTGCAAAGATACTATTGGGGTTCTACTGTGTTTAAGGTTACTATGTGGTTGCGTAAAATACGCTCTTCGGAGCTTCACCGAGAGGTTCTAACAAATTAGCATCTGAGACTGGATGAAAATACACAGATACAACATCCAAGCACACACCACATATTACTACAGTAATGTATCAAACAATGTAATAATTTTGATGAAAAGTATTTTACATGAAGAAAAATTTAGAGATTTATCATTTCTACTTTTAAAACATGTAAATACTGAAGCAAATATTGATTATCTATTTATAAGGAAGGTTGCATGGGATCGATTGCCGTCAAAAAGTTAATTATATGAAAGAATTCTGTTTCCAGTCAAATAAGTTCTCCATTTGAAATTTAAATCGATTAAAGAAAGTTAGTTTTTAAGTGCTATTTTTTTTTAAGTTTGGGAGTTTCTTCATTTACATTTTACAATGAAGTACTTGGAAAAACAATTACCTCGTTTTGCAGATTTCCAATCTATGCGTGACAGAGAGTTGCTCGTTGAAAGTTTTCAAAGCAAGAATCATCACCACGGTGTTTACCTAAATTTTAACATAAAATCAATATAAGTGTGTGGCATCACAAAAACATGGTGTTTATACAAACTTTTTAAAGTTTGCAGTTCGTTTGTAAGTTCGAAAAATACGATTGTAATGGAAGCACATTGCGATGACTAACTAGAAAAACTAACTATAAAATTTAGCTAGAAACTAGAGACTACTTATTTACTCATTAACGATCAGTTAGCAAAATAATTTACTACACGAAAATGATAGTTAGTTTATCTAAATAAATAATATATACATTCTCTTATACAATTTATGTGGAACAAAAATTTTACACGAAAAACGTATAAAAAAACCCTTTCAAGTAACGTTTTTACACGGAAATTCCTCGTTAACGGGTTAAACATGAAATTTTATATTAAATATTAAATCTTGATTTTGTAGTATGTAAGGAAAATTCAGTTTTTTTTTTACTTACTAAAATCAGAGCAGTAACTGGAAACACGAAGGACCATAAAATTCCCCGTTCGATGTTCATCCAACAGCTAAAAATTGTGTTTTAGTATTAGTTCTTAAAGTAATTTTTAAAAAAAAAATGCATTAACAACTACAGTGCTGTTTGAACTGAAAGAGTATTTTTAGGCATATAAAGCGATTCATTATGCAATGCAGTATAGAAAATAAAACATAATACAGCTATATGGAGAATATACACTGCTCAAAACAATTAAGGGAGCACATGGTTTAACCCCTTTGAAAGCTTTTGCAGCTCAGAGCTTAAAACGATCGCATCGCAGAGCAAACATAAGCTAATTCGAAGCGTTTTACTTCAATTTCAGCCTGAAACACAGGTCATAGTTGCCAAGGAGTGATTAGAGGCACTATACACCTGTCATATTAATATTGAACTATGTCCGAGTATATACAAACTATACATTCTTAAAACAAACGAGCGATTTTAACTCAGTCTGAGTAAAATTTCACTCCTTTCGTTGTCGAAAATGCACTTCCCCTATAGGAGTGGATTTCACTCTTTTGTTTTGTTAACCCTTTCCTTACTGAAGCACCCCAAAACGCCCGAACAACCAAGGATTCGATGATGTTATTCCTATCAAATATTACGGGGAAGCATAAATCCTTCGTAGCGAAAGGGTTAAACCTCCGACAATTTTAAGAACAAACGAGCAATTTAAAGGCTATTACACTAAAAAAAAAAAGAGTAAAATCCAATCCAGTTGGAGAAGTGCATTTTCGACACTGGAAAGGAGTGAATATTAAATCAGACTGAGTTAAAATCACTCGCGTTTGGAGTGATCCTGTTGGAGTTTTAACACACAAAGGATCCACTCCTTTCGGAGAAGTGCATTTTCAAGACTGGAGGAGTAAAAATTACTCAGATTGAGTTAAATTCGCTTGTTGGTTTTAAGAGTGTACAAGCGATTAGGAGCGATTTAGGAGTAAATTTCACTCATTTCCAGGGTCTAAAATGCACTTCTCCTATAGGAGTGGATTTCACTCTTTTGTTGTAAGAGTGTACGACTCACTAGAGCTGCGTCTCGTATCCGTCCGGGTTGAGCGCGAACGCGACGGTGAGCATGAGCCCGGGCGCGAACCAGCAGGCGGCGCAGTAGTCCCTGGGCTGGCCGTCGTACTCCCAGTTGGAGCGGAGTCTCCGGAGCAGGTTGACTCCGTACGCCAGCACCCAACAGCACAGCACCATGAACAGGTAGTGGAGCATGATGGCGAAGCTCAGGCACACCTCCTGGTGCGCACATGCAAAGGGTATGAGAGTTACGAGACAATTACATGCTTAAAAGTGTACTGTAAAACTGAAACATGTACAGGGTGATTATAAAATAACGAGTGGTCTGTAGTTTGAATGAATCACCCGAATGCATCAAAAATTGAGATACTTACTAATCAAGAGGGGGGGGGGGGGAATGGAATCGTAAAAAAATATAGAATCTTAAAAAATAATCATAAGAAAGAATAATCATAAAAAAAACTCGTATCTTGACCAGGGTTCTAAATTACGAGGGGTCGTCAATTATGGCCAATTACGGCCAACACAGCCAATTACGGCCAACACAGCTAATTACGCATCGTAATTTATAACCCTGGTCAAGAGACGAGTTTGTTTTTTTTTTTTCAAAAAAGAATGGAACCATAAAGAAGAAACTCGTCTCTTGACCATCGTTCCAAATTACGAGGCGTAGGCAATTGTGGCTAATTACAGCCGACACATCCAATATCGCCTCGTAATTTAGAACCCTGGTTAAGTGACGAGTTTGTTTTTTATGATTCCATTCTTTTTCCCTCTTCTTGATTAGTAAGTGTCTCAATGTTTGTTGCTTTCGGGTTATTCATTAAAGCTACAGACCACTCCGAATAGCGATCGTTATTTTATAACCACCCAGTACTATAAAACTGAAGGCGCGTTCACATGAGCCATCGAATACATGGATCGAAGAGCAAACTCAGCAATTTTTCCCTTTTGAGGATTTTCTCCCAGACAGAACCGGAATTGCAAGGTTCATTTAGGGGGGGGGGGGAGAGAAGGGTTCGCAAACCCTCCAATGAAGGAGGGTTTGATGCTTCATACCATGGATTCGGCTACAGACTATCATTTGGGTTAAAAATCCTGCTCGACCTCTTTTTCCCTTAACCCTCTAATGCATACTGTTACCGTTTGGCAACAAGTAACACAATCCACTTTATTCTGTTAAATTCGAGCTCCCTCTCGACAAATTTGTGTTTTTTCATCCATTACATTCCAGTTTGAAGTTTTAGTTACTAATAATCCTCATAGATGACAGTAGTAAAAGTGTGTTCAAAATTAAAGAGTGAGGTTATTAACTGTTGTGAAATTACGTTTTTGACAGTATTCAAAATATAATAGTATATATATAAGTACTAAATACAAATAAATTGTTTTGAAAAATTATTTATAGTTAAAAGGGGTTATTTTGAAAAATATTTAGTAGTTTTCTAGTCATTATTATCAAAATTGGAATTTTGTAGTTCGTTTTTGTCATATGGAAATTTTTTAAAAAATTCAAATCATTTAAATTCTAATGTAGTTCATTTTTTTCAGTATTTTTCCCAAAATGTATGAGTATTAAAGATACATATATATATTTTTTTGGGATGACAATAAAAATTTATGCATTAGAGGGTTACATGATTATAAAGTGTACTATACAACTAAAACATATAGGATCAAGTTGTGTCGGTTTTAGCTTATGTGACCACGGACAATGCGTTGCATTGTAGCAAATATTATTTGGGTTATAATTATAACTACAACTACTACAAGGCTATTATATCTACAAAAAAGACGATTTTCTTAGAAAAATAAATACTACTAATGCTTCTTCTTCTTTCTTACTCTCCAAGCAGACCTAGACAAAGTCTATAGGATAAAGACAATTGTTCCCGTGGGATAACTGCTCCCAAAACCTTGTCAACTCTCCTATCAGCCTGCTATCCAATGTAGATAAATGCATACTAAGATGTGACAAGGAAAATCAGGTGTTCCATAGGGCTCCATAAAGGCAAGAGCCATATCTCTCTTCTCCCGCTCTGTATCTTCGGTTCCGAACATACGACATAACACGATAGTCAAACTCCCGACAGGATATAAAATTCTGACATTGAAATAATGCCGACGTAGACAAAATTCCGACGGTGTCGTTTACCGACAAGTAATAAGTAATGCCTTTATGCTTAATTATGGGCAAATGAATTACTAATTTTTACATTAATATTTTTGCATTTTTGCTCTCTGGATTATTGTCTGTCGTGTTTCGGCTGTCAGGTGTATATGGTTACTAGCATAATAAACTATTTCCAAGAGCATTTGTTTCAGCTTACGAGACCAAGAGCAATATGGTGCAATAGGCGCGTTTACATGAGCCATCGAGTCCATGGATTGAAGAGCAAACTCAGCAATTTTTCCCTGTTGGGGATTTTCTTCCAGACAGAACTGGAATTTCAGGGTTCATTGGGGGTTTCACAAACCCTCCAATGAGGGAGGGGAGGGAGGATGGGGGGAGGGATTGATGTTTCATACCTTGGATTCGGCCACAGATTATCATTTGGGTTAGAAATCCTGCTCGAAATCTTTTTCTCCCTAATGGGGATTTTGGCATTCCATCGATTCGATGGCTCATGTAAACGCGCCTATTGAATCAGATATTTAGGTGTATAACTATACAAACATACATAACATGTACCGGGTGGTTATGAAATAACGCTCGCTATTCGGAGAGGTCTGTAGCTTGAATGAATAATCCGAAGCAACAAACTTCGAGACACTTACTAATCAAGAAGGGGGAGGGGAGGAGAGAATGAAATCATAAAAAAGAAACTCGTATCTTGACCAGCGTTCTAAATTACGATGCATTATTGGCTGTGTTCTTCGTAATTGGTCATAATTGGCCACGCCTCGTCATTTAGAAACCTGGTCAAGAGTTTTTGGTCAAGACTAGTTTCTGGTCAAGACAAGTTTTTTTTTATGGGGGGGGGGGGTTTCATTCCCCCCCCCTTTCTTGAATAGTACGTATCTCAAAGTTTGTTGCATTCGGATTATTCATTAAAGCTACAGACCCCTCCGAATAGCGAGCGTTATTTTATTACCACCCTGTATATATGCGTATACGTTACTATGCAAATTCATTGTTTTATTTAAGGGGTCTAAGGAGTCTTAAAAATGTGCAAAGAAGGAACTACAAAGTATAGTTTGATCTGTCATGTAATTTTTTAACTACTCAATATACAAGTATAATTTTTTTATATGTAATTCTACAAGACTTATTTATTATAAAACAAATTTTAAAATTTATGAAACTTTAGCCAAAACTTAAAAAAATGATATTAAACATAAAGCTATTTTAACACATTGTGATTAGGCTTGCGCGGCAAATTTTGAGGTCAAAATTGAAAAAATGACCTAGAAAATGACTTTATATTGTACAAATATGTACAAACAAAGACTTATACCTAAATTCTCAGCTCAATTTTAATTAGAAATTATTTAAAAATGAATTCAAAATCAAAATTTAAAAAATTTTATTAATTTTTTTAGAAAAAAAGTTCTTAAAATAATTTCTATTTAAAATTGAGCTGAGAATTTAGGTATAAGTCCTAGTTTGTACATATTTGTACAATATAAAGTCATTTTCTGGGTCATTTTTTCAATTTTGACCTCAAAATTTGCCGCGCAAGCCTAATCACAATGTGTTAAAATAGCTTTGTGTTTAATATCATTTATTTTAGTTTTGGCTAAAGTTTCATAAATTTTAAAATTTGTTTTATAATAAATAAGTCTTGTAGAATTACATATAAAAAAATTATACTTGTATATTGAGTAGTTAAAAAATTACATGACAGATCAAACTATACTTTGTAGTTCCTTCTTTGCACATTTTTAAGACTCCTTAGACCCCTTAAATAAATATAAACAATTGGCTTACATTTTGCCCTCCTCGATTTACTCCGTACAGTAACATTAGCTGTACGGCTAGCAGACATGTGATCATATTGACGAATATGAATATCGACAGATGCTGCTCCTCCCTAGAATACAGTTCAGATTTCAACTCTCTAAAAGATATACAGACTTCTCGTCCCTGCCTATCAAGTTATATGTCATAAATAAATTTTTTAATTTATAAATGCTATAAATTTATTTATATAAGCTAGTTTAAAATTTTAAAACTTGAAGCATGAAGGATTCATTTATTATCATCTGCTATAGAAGAATAGTTATTTAAAAGAAATTTGAAGAAATAAAATTTTTATTCAAAATCTTTAATTTTAAAATCATACTGGGACAACAAGTTTCCATTTCAGTCATTTTTCTCATTCCCCAGATGATATTTTTTTTAACTAACTTGAATTGATCTTTTGCTTATATAAATATTTTTCCGGACACTTACCTATGTAGCAGGAAATAGTAGGTTATCAAAGTAAGTAAAGTTGCGAAAAGCGAAATAACACAACTGCAAGAAATCAATTTTCCAATTGGATATACGGCAGGAATGACATCGACCTGTAAGAGTTAAAAACTACCATAAAATCAAGATGAATTTGATTATAGTTTATTGATGTCATGTATTTAAATCTAACCATTTAAGGGCGAATGAGCCTGATCGACCGCGGGTCTTCAAATCAAAGTGTCTCTGCGTTAATACAATGGAAAAATTATTTTCTAGCGACATTTCTACAACTGTATTGCAAGTATATTTTAAAAAACGGCTTTTTTTTAAATGATACATGTAACTCACTTATAGGGAGGGCTATATAATCCAAATTTTTTAAATGGGTTGAATACATTTTAATTTTTTTTCAACTAATGATTTTACACTAAATATTCGGAACAATTTCAAAAAGTGGGATTATAGAGGCATGTAGCTATGCCAGCTACATTTATCAGAGAAAAAAATCGTCTGTAAAAAATATTTAATACATCCGGTGAAATGTGTGTTAGAAAATATACTTTTCTTCCATTGGATTAACACAAAGGAAATTTGGTTTGTTGGACTCATTCGCTTTTAAGTGAATGAGATAATGTAGTTTTAACGTTTCATACAAAAAACACATTTAACTTTAAAACTAAAATACAATATTTTTATGACATCCTTTTTTACTAATAGCTGTAAAATATATTTGATTATTTCTGTGTTAATTCTTAATTCTTAACTAAAAATAAATTTTACCTGGGAATTTTCTTCGAGTAACAGTGCAATGCTTCCAAGATGGTGGCATCGACAGGTCACAATGTCTCCCTTCACACTCAATTTTGTGCAGTCCTTGGTGTTCCATAACCTAGCAAAACAAGAAACGAATTCCTCAAAATAAACGTATAAAGACTTTAATGAATGGTGTCGTTGCAAAATTTACATCCGCCAAAGTATAACTAAGATATAGGGTCCGCCCCGTTCATTGGCGAGTTCGTCTAATTGAATGTATTATTGTCCAAAGTCACCAATGGAGAAGCCGGACCCTATATTTTAGTTACTTTAGATAATGCGAATTTTGAAACACACCTTTCATATTCCTTTTATTATTGATTAATTTTCTTAAACATGGCTCAGCTATAAAGCCTATCGAAGCCTATCGAAAGTCAATCGAGACTATTAATACAAAAAAATTATGAAAAAATAAACGAATCATCAGTAGTGTAACAATAAATAAAATAAATAAATCATAAGTATAAGGGGTGACTCTAATTTAAGTAGTAATGTAGTAATGAGACATTTTGAAACACATGACTAATTAATTTTTTTTTTGAAATATAAAAATTTTGATGCAAACTTTTATTAAAAAATATCTATTACCCATTAATAGTGATGGGCAAGAAAGTTTTACAAGCAAAAATCGGCTTTTTTTACTTAAATTTATCTAAATAAACCAAACATTAGACAAATGAAACCCATAATACTGAACCTTTTATGCTGGGAAAAATCAAGTCACACGAAAAACAAAATTTGAAACCTATATGTTAATGTTTAAATTTTGTTATGAAGGTGTTAATAATATTAACAAAGTCAAAATTAATGGGTAAGCGTTTTACTGTAAATATGTTGTTAGTTTAATTTTTTATTGTTACATTTTTTAAAATAGGTAACTTTTTTTTTACTTGAAAGTAGTGTTGTTTATGGTATAATGGTACTCACAAAGTCATCGCTAATGGGATGAATGCTTTACTGTAAATATGTTCGTTCAATTTATACAGAGAAAATTAAGTGATAAGAAACCCGAATTCAATAAATTTAAAGTTAATTTTTGTATTCAAAACTGACGGAGTCAATGGTATTCACAAAGTCATTGTTAATGGGTTAAATGTGTTACATTAGATATGTTATTGCAATTTATGTAGGAAAAATAAGTTACACGATAATTAAAAAATAATAATAAATTGATTTTTACTTGGAAATAGTGGTGTTAATATTAAAAAGTACTCACAAAATCATCGTTAATGGGATGAATGTTTTACCGTAAATATGTTCGTTCAATTTATGCAGGGCAAATTAAGTTAAACTATAAACACATTTCAAACACCTAAAATTTGTGTTATGTATGTTTGTAATTTTTTCGCGCAAATTATTTTTCGCACAGGAATTGAAACAACGTATCTACAGTAAAACATCTAACCCATTAACGATGACGTTGTGAATACCATTAACACTGTAATTTATAAAGTTTTTTTTTTATTTTAAACTGACGGCGTTAATAGTATTCACTAAACCATTGCTAATAGGTTAAATGTTTTACTGTAGATATGATGTTTCTATTTATGTATTACAAACACTCACGAAAAACGAGTTCACAAATTTTAAGTTGATGTTTTTTATTTGGAAATGGAGATGTAAATGGTATTCACATAGTCGTCGTTAATTTTTTTAATGTTCACTGTAGACATATTGTTATTTAAAACTAAAAAAAAGTTGTTCAAAAGTACTTACTTTGACACATTCCATAGCTGACCGCACTTCAATGTATATCCTGGTACTTCAGCCTGGAATTATTTATTAAGATTTAGTTACAGATATTTATGGTTATGTAGTTCTTGCAGTTGAGATATAAATTTAGATATTTAGGACTTTCTAAACATAAGAAAAAATAAAATTTAAATTAATTATTCGTAAATATATATCTGCTATAAAATCAAATGAAAATTTTTAAAAGAGATTGGATTTATTTAATATTTTTAGTCAATTATAAGAATTTTTTGGAACATATACCAATCATTATAAAAGTAAGCGAATTCATTCTCCAAAAACAAGTATAAATGCTTTGAATTACTGTAATTTTAATATCTATCATCGTTATTTATCCAACAAATCGTATCCATCTAATTTGCAACAAATGAAAAAAATCCTGGGTTTAAAGAAAATGTATATTAAAATGTTAATAATAATTAACAAGCATTAGCATTTAACGTGTCAATTATTGGAATTTGTGTCTTTAATTATAAATTTATTATTACATTTTGATTTTATAAAAAACTATATTTGTATACCAGGCGTTGCACGTTTGTACCCTTAACAGCCGAAATTCCGAGAAAGACCACAAGTCCGACAAGAAAAACCCTTTAAAAATACTAATGCAAAATTTATTAATTAATTTACCCTTAATAAAGTATAACGGCATTAATTTATTGATTTGTCACGATTTCGATATTCCTGTCGGCATTATTTCGTAGTCAGAATTATGTCTTGTCGGGTTTCCGACATGTCGGGTCGGTATGTCTTGTCGGGTCGGGTGGCTGTCGGAATTATGTTCTGTCGAGTTCCCCGGCTGTCGGAATTACGTCCGACTCGCACCAAATGAAAATGTATCGTAATTCGATTTCACCCTGAATGTTGTCTTTTTCCATATACGGGTATCACAATAACAAAAACGCTTCTACAGGGACGCAAATAAAGAGGTACTTTTTAAACGTTGTACAACACATTTTTAATTGAAATTTTTGTTCAAATTAGTTGAAAAATTAAAAGCAAAACTTTTAACTTGTTTTTATTTAATAAAATTAATAAATTGTTCTCTGAACTTCAAAAACGGTACCAGACATACCCGACAGTCTAAACTCTGACAAGCCGAAAACGGACCGGACATAACGAAATATGACGGGGTCGAATTACCGAAAAATCAATAATTTAATGAATTTAGGGGGAATTTAATTACTAATTTTTGTTTTAAAATGTTTGCATTTTTTGTATTCGAGTTAAAAACAAAACTTTTAACTGGTTTTTATTCAATAAATTTTTGCTTTATACAGTGCGATTTTAACTCTCATATATACAGTGGTGGACATAATTATAAGACACCTATCAAATTTGACAAATAATGAACAAAAAGATTCAGACCTTAAAAATGTCTTACCAAATACGTCAAAAACATAAATTTATTCTGTTATTGTATATAATTATTGTATAATAATGATATTTTCTTACAATTTAATGAAAAAACTTTAAAACATAATGGACAAAATTATAAGACACCCTAATTTTTTTTCGAAATACAAATGTAAACATAGTTTGCCGACACTAATGTTTTAAAAGAAAATAATCTAACAAGGTTATTCGATATTTGGTGGAGTCTTCATTGATTTTTATAACATGAAATATGCGATTTAGTATCGAATATATTGATTCTAACAAAATACCGCAAGACAGTTCTTCCCAAGTCCATTTTTTATGTCTTCACCACATGCAAACTTCCTACAAATTTTGGTAAACTGCAAGAGCCACGATCTCTTACAAGTTTTCGATGAGATTTAAGTCTGGGGAAGGGAGAAGGCCAATGATGAACATTGATGCTTTGCTCTGAAAGCCACTTCTTTGTTTCCTTTGATGCATAAATTACGTGTTATTGTGCTGGAAAGTGTAGTTTTCGCTGCAAAGAAGTTCACCGTATATTTCTAGTTGATCTTTAAAAGATTCTTATACGCTTCGGAATTCCTTCTTGAACGGACAAAAACAATATCGGCTTTCCCTTGAGTCGAAAAACCAGCCCAAGCCATTACTGAGTCTCCACCCATTTGGTGGCTCATTAGTACATAAGGAGACTTCCGTAAATCATGCCAATAATAGTGAAATCTGTCAGTGCCATCCAGGTTAAAAAAATTTCATCCGAAATCAGCAAAGAGTTACCATTTGGCAGTCCAGGCCATAGTTTGTTTCGCGAAGTTTAGAAGGTCCATTTTGTTCCGCCTTAGAAAAGGTGTTTTTACCCCCATTTTTAAAATTACTCAAACAAAGCATTATGCAACATCCTGCGAATGATTGCCTTGCTGATGCCATGATGCCTGCCTTGATCAATTCAGTTTCAAAGCAATTTTAATGGCTATAGGTCACCTGATTCTGTGTTGCGATCGAAAGCATATGGAGTCTGTCTCTCGGGGACAGGCAAGGAGTACGCCCAGATCTTTTAATCACCGATTAATTAATTCCTCTTTTCAAAAGATGTTTAACTGCACATCTAGAGTGCTTAACAACTTTTGAAATATTATTATTCGAAGCACCAATTCTATTTAATCGCCAAAGTTAGGAAAATTTCATTTTTTAAAAATTCTGTACCTCGTGGGATGTCAGGATGTTTGTAAATGCTTGTAGACGGTTATTGGCTGTTTTAGTGAACTGCTGACGTCATAACAGCGCGGCAGAAAATTTGCATATTGAAAATTATTTAGGGTGACTTATAATTTTTTCCACGGGAATTTTTTAATTTTTTTTAATAAAATCTATAAAATATCATTTCTGAAATACAATTATGGGTGATAACAGAATAAATTGTATTGTTTTATCATATTTGACGAAGAATTTAATGATTTAAATCTTTTATTTCAGTGCATTGTCAAATTAGGTAGGTGTCTTATAATTATGTCCACCACTGTAGGTGTGATAAAGGTAATTAAAGTACAAATGCTTCTTTATTGTAGTAATGCTTCTTTACTAATGCTTCTTAGTTCAAGACCTGTCGGGTTTTTGGATGTCGGACATTTCGGCTGTCGAGTTACGTCCTAGACCCTTTCAAAATATGGAATGACATACCTTTTCCATGCGCAGTTCGACGTCAAAGGTGGGAGGATGTGACATGTGGTTGATCGAGTTGAGCGGCGACAGTATGGTAGTCACGGCCACGTCGCTGTTGACCACGAGCTCTTTGGTGGACAGAAGTCTGCGCAGACCTTTGATCCAGATAAGCGCGTACGCACTCCGCTCCAGTGTTCTTTCTGGAACATAGTTGGGGGCATACACTGTAAAAAATTTGGCGTGAATTTACTAACGATTACTTAGTAACTTTACAGGTATCACACCATTTACTAGAAAATCACCTGTAACCAATCTCTGATATTAGGTATATTAAAGAAACTGCTGTATACCAAAACCGACCTAAAGTTTGCAGCAGAGAAATGTACTACGCGGAGGAATGTTCGTAAACAACGCGGCTGGCGCCGAAGCTTCACCTGCTCCGATTGGTTGATAATTTGACCCTGATATTCGTGCACCCTGTTACGTCAAAATCGAAGGAAAAAAATAATTAAAATAACACTCTAACTGAAGCTAAACTAATAAAAAAAATAAGAAATTTATGTCTTGAAATAACAAATAAATTTGTTTATTGAATGTTAAATACCTTTTTGTATTCGATTCTCGCCCTCAAAAATGAGAACTATTTACCCTCTTTCTCGTAGAACATTTGTATACTGCAAACTTAAGGTTGGGAGAGGTATAGTAATACTAAGCAATACTAAGTAAATTGATGTAACGCTTACAGCGCCACCTGGCTATCTTTTCGAGAGATGCGTAGTTTCCCTTGTTGCATTGTTTTGTTTCTAAAAATTTGTTCGATCTGTCATCGGATTTAGCAAAAATTAACCGGTGATCGCGTCCGTAAATTGAAAGGGCACGAGACTAAAATGGCAATTGGTTTGACGAAATTCTATTAATAAAAGTCTGATTCGATATCGGTCAAAGGTGAAAATTCAATCAATGTACGTTTCATCGAAAAATTATAACGAATAGATATCGCAACGATAAGAAACCGAAAAACGTGGCTTTTTTTTTTATTTTAGTACATACATACAAATTATTTCTAAAACTTCATATCCGAAAGCTTTATATCCGATCAGGATTTTAACCTCATTATTTACACGCAAAGAATCTGTATGTAACGTTGCCGCGTGGACGAATGCTCTACTTCTCGTTGCGAGACGAGCGAGCGGATCTCGAGGTTGCGAGTTCTGTCCTGGTCCGGAAAAGTCGATAGAATACCTGACTAACAGAAAAATTAGTGGCGCCCTCTTGTTTAACATTTTTAAAACTGCTAGTTACTAACGTTTTCCTAGTAAAGATATTACATAAGTGGATGTATTGATTACTAGATAATATCTTGTAACGTTTACTGAAGTTTTTATAGAATGACTGCAATTTAAATGATTGTATTGGATACTAAGTTTTAATTAGTAATATATACACGTATTTATCATGTAACATTACTTAAAACCACTTATGGAAGCTGAGTTTCCTAGAGAATTCTTAGTAACCTTACAGATTTTTATAGAGTGTAGTTATTGAAAATATCGTCACTTAAGTTCCCACATGTGTTATTTAACTTTGCAAAATAAAGAAATTTAGTGGGTAACCCTTGGCAAACTTTCAAAAATCGCGCCAAAAGTCGACCGAAAACCCAACATAAATTATAGGATAGGTTAGTATAGGTTTGAATTATCGTTGCATTTGAGCCACACGAGGGAGAGCCGAAAAACGTGTTTGTTTATTTAACACCGGCTGTTCGGAAAACGTCATCGTTGCGAAGTCAAAAAATTCGAATCATCAGTCGAAGTCTGACGGTCGCCACAAAAAATAATTTATCGCCAAATCCGAAAAAAATCGCGCCAAGGGTTACTGCACAGTAAATATGATCCTTTCACAACAATTAGATAGCACATGTTGGAACTTAAATGACGATATGGAGAAATTCAAATACAGAAGAAAAATCAACTTTCATGCCGAAGAAAAATCAAAATTTAACATCACAAAAAAAAAAATGATCATAAGATTGTATTTTTCATAAGTGCGATTTAGGGATTGCATTTAAATATATTTTTGTTGTTGTTGAAAAATTCTCAATTTTTAGTATTCAGTAGCACGTCCACCGACCTATTAATACAAGGGTTAATTTCACGACAGTCACAATAATTCGATTTTTCATGGTTAATACAATGTTTGTTTATTAAAAAAAGCAACAGATTTTTTTTTGCATCAAAACCCACTTACTTTTAATTTTCAAAACAATATGAAATTAAATGTTATTATGAAAAGTTTCGCTTTTATCTTTAGAGCAAAAAAATTTCATCATTTTTTTCGAACTTCAAAAAAAGTTAGCAAACGATAATCACTACCAATTAAATCTGCATGCCACCCCGGTGGCGCAATCGTTAGGGCGCTATCCTTTGGAGCTGCTGGGGGTTGGGCTTGAATCCCAATCAGTCATGGATGTTTGTGACCGTCAATAAATGCTGTTATTTGTCTATGCGTTATTCCTTTACTTGTGACCATTAATATTCTTTCTGTGTCTGTCCCACTTGACAAAAGCTTATAAGAGGTTCTCTGAACAAGCACACAAGCTGGAATATATATGTACCATACCATTCCATACTAAATCTGCATAAGAAAATTAATGAAAATGGTTGTTGTTTAACTTTCAAATCATCTAAAGGCCGTGTTTGGCCATTTTCAATCTATAAAGTGTAAAAGTAGAGTGTATAAAGCGGTTCTAAGTAATATTTACTGTTAGAAAGATCTGCTTGTTACATTTTAAAATGATGTTTAAAAGACCAAGTATATCTTTGAAATATCGAAAAAGACTTCTAAAGTTAAATTCTTTTTTAAAATATCTTACCCAAATTGTAGCGTGCGACTTTGGCTTTATTGAAACCTCTTTCGTATTCAGACGTAAAATTCTTCCAAGTGAGTTGCCCACTTAGCTTTCCCCTGTATAAGTAAAGAACTGTAAAAAATAAAATTATTAGTAAATAGTATCAAATTTTTTTTTAGATATTTTAATTATCTTAATAAATAGATGTGATTCCATTACATGTAACATCTGATAGTTGAAAATAAGCCATAAATTGCAAATTAAAATGATTATTTTTTAAAATTTGTCTCAATATTGGATTTTGTTTTAAACTAGTAGTTTTAAGTAAAAAAAAATAGGACCAATGCTTTTATCGCATACGTAAATATGCTTAATAAACACAGACCATAGTTAATTATGAAATAATAAAGAAAATACTAATAGAATTCAAGTAGAGTAGATATTATTTCCCCAAACAATTGAATTGTAATTTCGCTATTTTAGGTTTTGATCTAAATGCAACTTTTTACGTGTAAAATCAAATTTGCAAATGAAATTGCGAAACAAAATTATTTGCTAAATTATAAAGTTACAAAAATGTCAAAAAATGACTGAATCACAGACGGTTCCCAAGGCCCACGTCACTGCTTTCGTAACAAGTGCCAATCGCACCGCGTTCCTAAGTCGAGGTTAGTGTACTAGCCTTTGGAGCTGCTGGGGTCGGGTTCGAATCCCGGTCAGGCATGGATGTTTGTGACAGTCAATAAATGTTGTTATTTTTCTATGTGTTATTCATTTCTTTGTGACTGTAAAATTTCTTTCTGTGTCTGTCCCACTTGACGAAAGCTTATAAGCGGTTCTCTGAACAAGCACACAATCTGGAATATATATGTATTATACCATACCATACCATACCTAAGCCGAAAATTCTATTTGATTCTATTTTCTTTTCAGGCGTGTTGGCCTGTGTTGTTGGAGATGAATAAATGTTTGAATGATCAGAAGAGGTTTTTTTAAAGACATTTAATATAACTAACCACAGCAGAAACTACATATTAATAAAAATAAAAGAATATCGTGGTTCAGGCCATCACAGGTAATTTTGGCTTGAGAGTAGGAGCAAAAGTGATGTCTTGTTCGGTTTGAATCTCACTGGGAATGAATATGTCCCTCCTTTATGATGCAGTGATTGGTTAAAAGAATATATAAGAATTTATACTATTGGGTGAGAAATTTGATTGACAGAACTTGAATTTTAGTTCGTCATTTTGAAGGATTGAGGTGCAAATGTATGACCTTATGCAAAAGTTTTATTTCCGAAAATGGGGTGTCGAAACAAAGAAAGTTAATAGAAATTAGATTAAATAAGATTCACCACACTTTGTTTTCGCGGGTTTTCAAAATCCACTGATTTTAAGTCTCTGTAATAATAAAGTACATATTGTGCAGAATAAAGACATATTAGGATTTTAGAAGTTTCTCAGAGGGCAAGAAGACATTTTATTTAGACCTGTTCTAAATGCCAAGTTCACCAAGCCTTCCCCGAGCATATTTTGGACTGCGTCGGACTATCCAGAGACGAAGCTTTCTTGTTCCTTCTGTTCGTAATAGACTTTCTTCGGGTCAACAATCTTTTGGATTTGGTCTGACGAAGTCAGACCAAGGAGGATTAGCCACAACACAACAACAACAATAGAAGTTTCTCAACATACTGATTCGATTTAAAAATATAATAATGCTGAAATTCCGCATCATGTACCCATTAATGCAGGTAGACTTTTACTCTTCAATACGGAAACTTACCCACATTTGGCGAGGAACGGAAAGCAATCTGCTTTTTCTGAGTTTTCAGCAGACCTCTTAGTGATCGCTGTGCGAAATAAGTCAGATCGAACACCATCTCTACAGCTTTTTCCGTAATGAGTTTCTGAAATAGGAAATTAGTCGTTGTATGTAAATTTGTAAATGGAATACTTATTGATGTATGTTAATTTTCATCAAGTTCATAGCTATTTATTTCAGAAATCAATCCAACATTTAAAAAAAGTTTTATATTTAGCAAATTTTACCAACAACAAATCACTTATCTTCACCAAGCTTTGTTCCGACGTAATTAATGAAATTACAGGGAAATGTGGAAAAATGTGTCATCAATAAAACTACTTGAACCATCACTTACTATACGACGAAAAAAGTTTAAAATTAAAACTTAAGAAAGTGTTGGCAACTTGACTGAATAAGATATTAGAGATTTATAGAGATTCTCCAAAAGAAACATGCAAAGCTAGGTTTATTCGTGTCCCATTAGACCCCACAGTTTCTGTAAAATTAGCCCCCACAGTGCTATTATTTATAAAAGATCCAGCACAGAACCACTTGCATTTCATCACAATATTTGACATGTAATACCTTAATCTATGATACGCCTTCTACCTAAAACTATTGTTTAATTCATGAAGCGTTTTTACTTAATACTTTAATAGTGTAAAAAAATAGATACACTTTTAAATTACTTTGGGTTCTCTAAAAGAACAATTCTTCTCTCGAATACAACACATGCTTTTAATGGATAATCTTTGGTTGTTAAAATGTGAAGTCTGTTACACTGTTGTAGTGTAGAAATATTTGTAAAAAAATATATTTTTCTCCGCTTTTTGCTAATTGTCCCATTATCCCCCACTCTCCCCTTAGTAGAATATAACCAACTGAAACTATATAATTTTTATAGTTTAAAATTGTAGACTATTTAAATGTCATTGAAATAAATTATAGGAAAATTTATTGCATTTCCCTAGGTTAAAAATTAAATTAACCAATATTTATTTTATTTACTCACAAAACATATATGACATTTGAATGCAAACAATGTATTTGTAAAAAATATAAAAGTGAGAAAACAAAACTCACATTTTCTTGTGACCCTGGAGTAAATAAGACAGTTTTCTTTTTTATAAGTTCATTGCAGGAATGCAATAATGTCTGAAATGAAAAACAGAAAATAAATAACAGGCTGGGAATTGATTATCTCTCTTATACATTTACATGGCAAATAAATGGCAAATTTAGACAATCAATAGACGCAATTAAATATCTTTCACAAAAAATCACTGTTCCTGGAAATGGAATGTATTCCCTGGAAAATGGAAAAAAAGAGATTATTTTATTCAGTTATTCAAGTCATAAAACATGGAGACATGGAGGGCTTAGGTTTTACCTTAAATAGCCGGACCAGAAGACATGATCAGAAATTGAATAAATCATGCTTTAAAAGAGAGGTGAGGAAACATTATTTTTATAATAGAGTCGTCAATAAGTTTGATACTTTACCAGAAGGCCGCCCCGGTGGCACACTCGTTAGGATTCTAGCCTTTGGAGCTGCTGGGGTCGGGTTCGAATCCCGGTCAGGCATGGATGTTTGTGACTGTCAATAAATATTGTTATTCGTCTATGTGTTTGTGTCGTATCTTTCTTTGTGTGTCTCTTGTGCTTGTGTCATTTCTGGGGCTTAGTACAATAGACTTAATGTCGCAGTGCTTGGCGATCTTGCCCCCACCAAGAAATTCATAAGTCATCAAAGTCATGCTTTACCAGAATATGTTGTGTATTCGAAGTGAGTGGAAAATTCTAAGAAAATCTCAATAGATATTGGAAACTGGTAAGGAATTAGATATATTTTCGACCAACCTTGCTGGGCCTCTGGCCTGTTGTTGGTCGACAATTTTTGTATTTGTATTTTTTAGTAGGTAGAAACACAATTAAAACAAACGCACTAAATTGATTTATTAAAAAATATTTTTGACCAAATTAATTACCAAAATAGCATAATTTATTCGGTAATAAAATTTTCTCCAAAATACTTTAAATTTCATATGCAGTGACCATATTGACACATTGGCCAGTTTTTAATTATCCCTCAGAATGAGCCCGATCAACCCCGGGTCTCCAAACCGAAGTGTCTCTGTGTTAATCCATATCTTAGAAAAAAAATTATTTCCTACACTCTTAAAACAAAAGAGTGAAATTCACTCCAGTCGGAGAAGTGCATTTTCGACACTGGAAAGGAGTGAATTTTAACTCAGACTCAGTTAAAATCACCCGTTTGGAGTGATCCTGTCCGAACACACAAAGGTACACACACAAAGGTTCCACTCCTTTCGGGGAAGTGGATTTTCTAGACTGGAGGAGTGAAAATTAACTCAGACTGAGTTAAAATCGCTCGTTCATTTTAAGAGTGTAAGTTATACTTCTCCGGTTGTATTTTACATTTTTATAAAACGGTTTTTTATGATAAATGTAGCTGACTTACAGGCCGCTATGTCCAACTTTTTGAAATCAGTTTAAGTGTTTTGTGTTAAAGTATTTATTGAAAATTTAAATTTTCGAACCAATTTCTAAAAGTGGGATTATAGAGGCTTGTAAGTCAGCTACATTTATCATATAAAAAATCAGCTTGTAAAAATATTTAATTCAGCCAAAGAAATGTGGCTTAGAAAATATTTTTTCCATTGGATTAACATAGGGCCTTTTGTTTTGGAGACTAGAGGTCATTAGGCTAATTCTATGCAAAATTATCCTTTCTGTAGTGTAAGTAACGTTTGTAAAAAAGTGATTATCACTACAACTTTTATTATTAAATCTAAAAAAATATTGGAATAGCTTATCTACTTTTATTAAAACTAAATAATGCTATGGGCTTTGTGTTTTTTTTATTTTTTTTTCAAATTCAAAAAGGTTGTATTCTCCTCTTAAATTGTGACTTACACTACACTTCCTTAAAACAAAAGAGTGACATCCATTCCTGTGGGAGATGCGCATTTTCGATACTGGAAAGGAGTGAATATTAACGCAGACTGAGTTAAAATCGCTCGTCGATTGGAGCGATCTTGTCACAGATTCAACAGACAAAGGATCCACTCCTGTAGGAGAAGTGCATTTTCAACACTGGAGAAGTGAAAATGAACTCAGACTGAGTTAAAATCGCTCGTTTGTTTTAAGAGAGTTCAGTTACATGGAATTACCCTTTAGTTCTCTCGCCCTTCAACTCAAAAGTGAACCATAAATTTACCTACCTGTATGTATTTTGTATCCCTCGATTTGTCCATCTTTAGGTTCATGTCTACCTTGAGAAGTGTATTCAGGATCTCAAAGGCTTCCAATCGATCCATGGGACTCTTCATGTCCACCGATGAGATATATTTGGAGAACTCTTCGGCCAATACGTACATGTTGCCCAACATTCCCTTCTCGACTTGGTGGACGATCTATTTGAACAAAAATACAGAAAAAATATAATGTAATTAAAAATTTAAAGACAGTTAGGTTGAATATTCTTATACAAAATAAGTTTCATTGTGAAGTGAATGGTTCTTTAAGATTCAGATTTTGTAATGCTGTTGAGTCAACTTATGACGATTATGAAGGTTAAGAAGGTGAAATCGTCTAAAAATTGTAGTTAATCACAAAAATTCATTATTAAGTGTATTTTAGTTAAACCACAATTCCTTTTGAAAAAGTGTTTTGCAGTAAAATTGAATTAAACGTTTAACCATAAATACTTAACACATTAAAGAAGATAAGCAAATCAAAAATAACTTATTGAAGAAGTTTTTTTTAAAATTTCAACCTTTATTTATGCACAGTTCCACGAATTTTCTACCTAAAAACCAGTCTTTTAGAGTAAGTATATTTTTAATTTGTCGTAATAGTCTTTTGAGACTTACTTAGGTCGGAAGTGTTATGAACAGGAACCACGAATTTCTATTATTTCGATCAATTAAAAATATTTTTTCTGGGTAATTTTAGTTTGAAAATGTTTACTCCCGACTCCATGAACTTGCTCTTTAGAGAATAAATTGACTGGAACAAAAACATTGTTTAAGAAAAAAGATTATTCAATAACTGTAAAATTAAATTATAATATTTATTTTTTCTGTGAAATCTTAATGCATCCCCGGTACTTCTGCTGCCATAACAACATTTTACTTGATTTAATATGTGTTTTTTTTTGTGTGTAAATAAAAAGCATCTACTTTTTTTATGTTCGCCAATATGGTCCTTGTGACCATAAATGTTCTGACTACATATTATTATTATTATTATTATTATTATTATTATTATTATTATTATTATTATTATTATTATTATTATTATTATTATTATTATTATTATTATTATTATTATTATTATTATTATTATTATTATTATTATTATTATTATTATTATTATTATTATTATTATTATTATTATTATTATTATATTATTATTATTATTATTATTATTATTGTCATCATTATCATGATCATGATCATCATTATCATTATTATTATTATTTAAATTGCTTATTTCGATTAATGTTCTTGTGTTTCTTCAAGATGTTTACGTTCAATCAAATTATTATTATATTAACTTTACATCATTGCTAGTAGAACTAAAAATGCCTTACCATGTGTCTCATTCTTCCAAAATGCTCCAACCGACACTCGCTGTAGTCGACATTTCCCCATTTTCCGCTGCTGAAGCAAGGTCTGTACATGCTACCCTGGTAACCTGGCGGACATGATTTCAAGGCCAGCATCCCACCATCCGTGTCGTTCCAGAGAATGGAATCTTGGAATATCTTGTAGCACTTGTGACCGACCACGATTTCCATCCCTTTGTCCGAAGTGGCATCTGTACTGACGGTATCTATACTGGTGGCATCTGTACTGACGTCCGATTCGTGGTCAGTGTTCATTACAACGTTGTTGTGCTCCTCTTCGGTCCCTTCTTCTTCTTCAGACGAAGTTGTCAAGTTCTCGAACGTCATGGAAGGTAATGATGGCAGGGGAACGTCTTCGAGAACTTTACCGTCACTGACAGAAGGTGTTTTGGGGGTGTCTTCATCTGTCGATGATGCCGTCGTCGTAATTGGTTGCTTTGACGACGACAATTTTGATTCTTCTGTAATTCTGAAGGAAATGACGGTTGATTTGGGGATGTATTCTGTGGAGATCTCAGGTTCTTTTCGGAATGAGATGGACGATTTCGTCGATGGCTGCGTGGTTTTTTCTAATTTCTTCCCTTCTGTAAATCTCACCCTCAAGCCTATGGTTTTCCTCACCGGGCCTGAATACGATTCTGGTCTTTTCTTGAATGTGTTTGGTGGTTTCGTCGATGCCTGTGTAGATCCTTCTAATTCATCGTCTTCCATGATCGTCCACGATACGGCAGTTGTTTCTCTCATAGCTTCTGAAGTGGAAGATTCTGTCGTCGCAACTTTAACGATTTCTGGGGCTATTCCGGAAGATTTCATCGATTTCGTAGACACATCAGGATCTGTAGGCTGAGTCGTAGACACAAATACCGTTGTTGGAGGATCCACTGTTGATCTATTTCTCGCCAACGATTTTGTGACAGTGGTTTCTGTGCTAATGTCATCAAGGGACGATTCTTCTTCAGGCATGGCAGGTGGAGTTGATGAATCGGTCAAAGACTGAGTCGTCGTCATCGAAGTAGTTGAAGATGAAGATTCTGACATCGACAGCATGGTCTTGAGCAGTACAGATTGCTTCTGCTGAGTTGTGGCTGTGTTCTTTTGCGAAGAGACATCGGGAACTTCTGTATGAGCAGGGAGAGGCTCGGCTTCGATGTCTGGCTTGTCGGACGTAGTTTCAGTTTGAATATTGGGGAGACAGAAGGCCAACAGGAACAGCGAGAAACTTAGAAACAGTTGCATGGTTGCTGAAATAGATTGTTAGGAATAAGTTTTTCTGCAATAATAAACTGTGGTAATAATTAAAATATCATTTTACTAGTTGTCGCAATTTCCACGTTAGGAGAAAAAAAAGTATAAGATTTTAAAGTAGCTAAGATGGAAAAAAAATGGAATTTCTCTTCGGGATTAAGAGCCGGTACAAAATTATCAAGTTCCTCTTAACATTCGAGTAACAAATGAAAAGGTTTATTGCAAAGATTTTTGCAAAGACTGTTTGTAGAGAAAAAAAAATATTTTCCATCCCTTAACTACGATTTTTCTTAAGTATTATTTTACAAAGGACTGTAAAAACTCTAATATTACTTGTAATTTGAATAGATAAATTAAATCATCTAAATTCACAATATAGTTAGCATATTATTAACAAAATTTTACAATGATATCAAACTTAATAAGTTTAAAAAAATAGAATTTAAAAATCATTTAAATGTAAATATCCCAATCTGTAATAAATTTTTGAGTATAAATATCATCATATTAGTTCTGAAATAAATAAAATTCACTTTTTTTTAAACAAAATACTCCTAATGTTTTCGATTAAAAGATGTATTGTCTTAATATTTTCAATATTTGAAAATTTTCTTTCGTATTAAATAAAGAAGCTTTCACCAAGAACGGACACATTATATTGCGTAACAAAACGAGAAGCACTAAAATTGATACTGATATTTCTCAACAAAAACAACGAACAAAGCTAAATAACAACAAAAATTCTGTCGAATAAGCCATACCAGCTATAACATGTACAGTTAGTATGTTTTAAGTTTTACCTTTAAAACATTCATAATTTTAAACTGACAGTCCCAGGATATATCAGTCTAAGTCTATTTTGCTAAGGTCCTTTATTACGTTTTGACCAGCATAATATTTATATTTTGCTTGTAAAAATTATCAAAATGAATTTACTTTAAACTTTTCCAAGCCTTACTTGAGACACCTATTTAACTAATTTGTTATTTCATAAATAAAAATATTTATTTTTACAAACTAAACATTCGCTAATATTACGAGCTAAATCCTATTTTCTCTCACAATTTTTATTATTCCTTTCGTAGAATTTATTTTTAATTAAAATCCAGTTAATCTCAGCTTTAGGGAAAGTTTAAGAAGTTCACTTGAATTATACGCATTTTTTATTTTAAAAACAAATATTTCGAATTTTTTATATATAATTTGTCCGCATATGTATAGTAAAAATAATATAATGAATTTAATTGGTGGATTTTATTCAGTCAAGCTTGCAAACTGACTTAAATTGCACATAAATTTCGTTAATACATAGTTGACTCCATGTAAAAATATTTAACTAAATTAATAATTTAGCATTTAATATAATTATGAAAAGCTTAGTAGTCTCAAAAAATGTAATAACATTAGTAAAATAATGTAACACATAGCAGCTGTTACACACTACAATTTAAGCAATCCTTTAGCAAAAAATTCTACTTTAAATAGTTCTTTTGTTAAACTATTTTAAGATGCGTACTTTCATTTGATATATTTAAATCTACCATTCCATGTTGAGAAACAGCACAAAATTTTAATATTTTATAATTTTCGTAATACATGTATACAAACAAATATGCTTTCACTAAATGCTAGAAAAAACAATGCTTGAATATCTTTTTTGTTGCATTTTTTTATTAATAAGCAGATAAATACCCGCTCTTCGCACGGACAAAAAAATATCAAATTCAATATATAATAAAATATCACTAAATAAAATCATATTTCTTATATTGCCTTAAAATTAAAAAAATGATACTGCATCAATGTAAAATGCACATCCTCATATCACAAAAATCGTCCTTAATATGAACTTACTGTCATCGTAATTTTAAAAAAAATGAAGAATAATTCCATAATAATGTGATTTGAGGAAAAGTGGTGTATTTTTTTCAGTTATTTCGAATTTTCTCTAAAAATAGAACACATATGAAAAACCTTAGCCTCAAGAGCACACGTAGGTATTAAGAGGAATCTATGTTAAAAATTTCGATTTTGTAAGCAGTCTAAGTAGGTCTTTCACGATCCATAGACACACAGACTCTTTCTTTTATTATTATTATAGATAGATAGTCACTGAATAACGTATTTTGGTTGATTTGCTACTGCTTTATGTAAATTTTTAATTCGCGAATGTAAATATCGTATGATTAAAAACAACATATTTTGTGTCGATGTTTAAAACAATTTGTTTTTGTTGCTACAAATTCTTGATATCACTAAACAAGGATAAAGGGATAATTAAAGTATAACTAAAGTTATAAAAATTCTTTTAACAATTTGAAAATATATTAAGATTGCTCATTTCGGTAAAGCAATGTTGCATAGAAATGTTCCTTAGCTTTGAAGAAAAAGATTAAATTTGCTAATAAAATTTTCACCTAATGATTTGGAGCATGTTTTGACTCCAAATGAAAAATATTTCTTCATAACAAAAAACATTTGTAAATTAGTTCACATTATGACAAAAATAGTTATAAATTACTAGTACAATAATTTAAGAATGTTTTGTGCATAAATGCCAAGTAAAATTTCATTTATTTTCTGACGTAAACAAATAAACTGTTTCTTTTGTTTGTATCGATTGTCATTAGAAAAACTTTTTAAATCATGACATTAAAAGCGTCCTGAAAGTTTAATTCATATATATGAATTTTAATGATATTCAAATTAAAACTACATTAAAAAAAAGACATTGATTTTAAAATGAATTTCATAAGAAAATTCAAATTCATTTCAAGTATAAGTATAAGTAATACTAAATACATATGGTAAAAGCACCAATACCATAGCACCAGCACCAGTTTTTACCATATGTATTTAGAAACACATCGTACAATGTACATGCACATAAAAAAGTAAATACACACATTCCATATAAATACCCTATTAAACCTAAATACCGTTTGAAAGTTTAAATATAAAAGTTATCAATGGTATTAAAAATACATCAAATAAAACTTGTATAAATTAAAAGCTAAATAAAAAGAGTTTTATGTTGTACTAAGCATATAATTAAAATTACAAGTTCTCAATGAAATCTACTTTTACATTTTCCCTAATGATTTTTTAAAAAATATATGCTTTTTTAAGATTTGTATGTAATATTTTACATAAATATATGACTTGAATATGTAACTCTCACCTCTCTATTTCAAAAACTCAGCTATCATTTCATAAAAATATCCGACATTGAAATCTTCCAATCAGAATCGCCCCAGAAATGAATCGGAGACACACAAAAATAACTTCGTTCTTCAATAAATATAAAAATAAAGAACATCCAATTGGCAATCAACAGAAAAAAAGATCTCGAATCTTCACATCACGAATACCATCGTATTTATCGTCGATAAAGAACAGCAATTTTCCCGTTTCGCTGTTAATATGTGAGCCATGGAGGATCGCACACCAAAGCGTTTCTGCGCAGATTGGACTGCGCAGAAAGGGACGATCGCATTTTCCGGAAAAAGGAGGATTCGGGATAAACGGGAGAATGCGGAGAAACTATTTATAGAAAGGTGGAATGCGAAATCGGGATTTTTATCGGGAGAAAGGTATGAGTGATAAAAGAAGAATCTGAGTTATGGTGATATTGGATAGAAGGAATACTTTCCATTGGTTATAGTAGTTGAATATGTTAAAGAAATATTTAAAATATAATAAATAATTTTTTATTGCAGTTAATAAAATCCAGTAGTTGTTTTTATAATTAAATTAAACAAATATTGAAAAATCGCTTCATTTATTTTATAAGAACTTTTATCTATATACGTTATTAAATATTATACTTATTTAGACATACCATTAAAAATCAAAAAATATATTTCCATAAAGCTTGGTAAAGCGTTGATGTAAAGGGTGATAAGGTTTTCAATTGCTTCTAGAAATCAATCATAACTGTATAAAATTAAAAAAGCTAGAATCATTAGATGATGATTAATATTATTTTAGAGAAAAGTAGATATTTTAGTACGTACAAAATTTGCTTTGTGTTAATTGTAAATAATATTTATTTTAATTAAAATTGAACTTATTATTTTACTTTTATCACTAATAATTATCTTTATTTATCAAAAGAAATTAGCAACTGTCAACAGAAAAAGAAGTATCGATTTTTTAGAAATTAAGCATTTGTACAAAAGTAAAGTGTGAAGTCTTTACTTTCAGTTTGAGCAGATGGGAAAATTATTTTGCTGATGTTTTTAATGCATACAAAAGTTTCGTATTTCAATTGTGAATATTTAAGAAAAACTTTTCTCCATTCAATAAACCTTTAATTTCCAAGTCAGTCAATTTATTTTCCAAGAATATATTTGTGGACTGTGGACTAATTTTTTGAAAACTAACCGTTGAAGCAAATAGACTTCATTTAACTTTTATAAGGTTCGTTATAAACACTCTTAAAACAAAAGAGTGAAATCCACTCCTACAGGAGAAGTGCATTTTTAACACTGGAATGGAGTGAAAATTAACTCCTAAATCGCACGTAATCGCCCTAAATCGCTCTTTTGTTGTTAAGATGATTGGAGGTTTAATAAAACAAAAGAGTGAAATCCACTCCCCTATATGGGAAGTGCATTTCCGACATCGATAGGGGTGAAAACTAACTCAGACTGAGTTAAAATCACTCGTTTGTTTTAAGAGTGTAGATCAACGCTAAAGGGCTTGGGAGCCCAGTCGGTTAAGACGCTCGCCTTGCATGAAGAAAGTCCCGGGTTCCCATCCGAGCATCGCTATAATATCTGCCGACCTAAAAATGGCCAAAAAATTGCCTAAGAATAATATGCCTCGTAGATGGGGTGCACGTTAAATATGCCTCAAAGAATTGCGTACGATATCTTCCTTAAAATATTCGGGGTTGCCTACTTAGATGTGGACTCGTCACTTGAGGGTGGTTCTAAATTACGCCGGCTTCGCCAAAAACCCTCGTGTAGCTCTAGTGCGACGATTTCCAGCCAGACCTATAACGTAGATCAACGCGAAAGGACACGACCTTTTTTTCTAGGACATCAAGTATGCAGTTTAAAATATTTAAAATTTCAATTTACTAGCAGTTTATGATGTCCGTCCTTCGCACGGCAAAACACATTATTTATTATAAAGTCATCCAACATTTTGATTATGAAATTTGAGCATAAATGACCATTTAGGCCTTGTGAATTTTAGGGTTCTTGATGTATGTTAACCTATCTCCATACAATTCCATTGGGGAAACTTAAGACAACGTTTAAAAAAAAACTACATATAATCACGAAAACTTACCAAAAAATACAGAAGAAAGCTATTTTGTCATTAAAATAATTACTAAGCAAAATTTTAAAGGTATTAATTAGTTATAATTATAACAAAATTTTAGTTTTAGATGATAAGTTAGTTTTTACAGATGACAGCACTAACGGGATGTAAATATCTAAACAAAAAATTGTTTTAATTATAACTAATTAATGACTTTAAGGTTAATGTCTTATTGATTACTTTAATGACAAAATAACTTTCATCTGTATTTTTTGGTAAGTTTTCATGAGTACATTTTGTATTCATTTTTTTAATTAAAAAAACTAGGTTAAAACTTTCTCCATTGGTATTGTATAGAGGTCTGTTACAATACAAGACCATTAAATTAAAATTTGTGTATTATTGGTATAAAAGTACTAGTATAATATAAAGTTAATACATGATTGCACATCTTTACTTTGACTGAGCTAATACATTTATGCATTTTTCTAGAAAAATATAAAATTTTAGTCTTGATTTTTTTTTAAATATTCATTTTATCCTTTAATTACAGCAATTATAAATTTATTTGTATTCGAATTGGCTTTTATCTGAATAATAAATGAAACAAAAATTAAATATTTCACAAATTTTATATTTTATAAACAGTAGAAAATTACTGAAACATAAAATGGCAAATTCGAAATAAAGTCGGGGACTGTGATAAGTTGGTCTTGGGAGTTGTTCCATGTGTTGAAAAATGTCTGGCTCTTGCAAAATTGTAGAATTTTCTGTAAAAAAACTAACCAATTTTAGACAATTTCTTAGTACAAATTTCAATTTTCACAGATCATAAATCCGTATGTACCCATGCATGTAAGGAGAAGAATTTTTTTTTTCTGATTTAATAACCGCCAAACAACTATTTGCACGTTTTACATCGATTTTTTTTTTGTCTCTTTGGGTTAGAAAATATTTTTGGTTGTTAGTAAAATATATAATCAAACAATTCTCTAAAATAACATTTATTATTGATAACAAAGAATTTGGCAAAAATTCGTTAGTCACACTCAATTGAAACTTCATATGTTATATGAAATGTTTTTAATTAATAATAATTATAGAATTTTTGTAAAAGAATGAAACAAATTACAATACTTCCATTTAACGCTATGTGTTGGACTGATTTAGTGCTGCCATCTATTTCCTTGTAGTGTAAGCTAAACCTAACCCAGTTAATTCTTTAAAAAAAAATAATAGGTAATTTTGTAATTTCTTTGTTTCCGGCTGCCTATTTCTTGTCTCTTTTATGAACTTTAACATCGCCAATAACGTCTCGTATACAAGAACCCTGGTCAAGTGATGATTTCGACACTTGAGCGGGCACCCAATGGAACTTCGAGAGATATTTGTACGTTGTACGCTAACGCCTTGGGGACTTACGACTCCACAGATTTAACGAGCACGTATATCGCCGTGTACTCGGGCACCCCAGTGCTTTTCTGGTTCACACAAGTTATTCCACTAGTTATTATGAAGCGTTTATGCATAAAATGAGCATCTAGATACATTTTATCTAAACGTTGAATTTTTTTTCTAATTATAAATGATCCATTGCTGAAAGCTGTTGCAAACAGACCACTAAGTTATTTACGTCACTAAATTGCTCAAATTCGCAATATTAATCAAACCAATTATACTGTTTTTTTTGCAATTTTTCGAATAGTGATTAAAAAAAATATGTAAAAAGAATTGCAAATTTTAAATAAATGTTCATAGTCTATCGAGCCAGACAGAATCTTTGAAGACAAACGGATTTTTTTTTTGGCGACAAAACACAGCATGCACAGATAAATTACTACATTATATTGGAACTATTAAATTTGGCGTTAGATGTACAGTCGTGGAGAATGGACCGTCAGTTTCGAAATAGAAAAACAGAATCAATTTATAAGTGAAATAATATATAATTTACTCAGCCTATGGGCAATTGATAAATTACAAATTTGAATATTAGTTCGAAGTATTTCGTTAATGTTTACCATGATAAGAAGACCTATTATATGAATGATTCATTTCAAGGACATTTTCATTTTAAGACATTCCTATTCCTATGATACTACACTTGACAAAAGAACGCCTAAAAAAAAAAAACATTCTCACTCGATTCGAACACTAATCTCTTCACTTCACGCGTGCCCTTGACCTTAAATATCGTTTGCAGAGGAAACTGGTCCTTATTATTTTTTTTATCTTCTCTTCTTTCCGTCCTTCGTCTGCAAGCTGAATCCTTATCTGAAAGCCCCGTTGAAAAATGAATATTATCCATGTTCACTTTTAGAAGTTAATAGGTAACGGTTAACAAAAATTTGAACAGAAAATGGGGTGAATTATTTTCGTTTTTCCTCGTTTCTATTTATAACTAGCAAATAAATACCCGTTCTTCACACGGACTAAAAAAATACAAATCGAGCCCAGTATATGTATCATTAAATCCGTTATAGGACAATAAGCAATAAGCTTATGTTTATTGTTTCCGCTCGAGTGTAGAATCCCGTTACTTATATTACCTTGAAATTCAAAATTAAAAATACGCTCTAAAATTCACGGATAAATGCCATCGTAATTTCACGCATAAAATCCTTTTAGCTCATTTGGCGCGTTTTTGCTAATTTGGCGAGGAAAAGATATAGCTACAAACACAAACATTCAGCTATACTATTGCAATGACCTACGCACTACCAACCAGTTTATAAATTAGTTTTAAAAAAAAATTCTCAATTGCTTTTTTTTGTAATAACTTGGAGAGTTTAGCAAAGTATTTGGCAAAAAATTAAGATATAAAACCCTAATATGCAGCTCTAGTGTGATGACTTTGAACAACCGTCATAGCTTAATAATAGCTTAAATATGCATTTATTGCTTAATTCGTACAATTCATTCGTACTTTGCGCTAAAATCTTACAATTCAATCAAGAAGTTTACCCTGCCCAAATTTTCTCCAAATAAACAATGGAAAGTTAAACGGCTGCATTTTTAGTGATACTAATAATAATCCAGGTAGCACAGCAATTTTGGCCAAAGTCGCATGAATATTGGCCAAACCTGGAGAATATTGAAGGAAACTATTGTAGCGAAGTAAGACTTGAACCGATAGGAATCCGTAGCTCAGTGGTAAAGAACGATACTGCAAACCAGAAGATTGTGGGATCGATCCCTGGCATGTCTTATAAATTTATAATTTCATTACGTCTTAATTTGAATTGTTTCTCTTTATTTCTCTATTTATGTAAATTAGTTAATTTCTAGAACCTTCTAGGCCAGAAGGTTCTACCGCTCTATATAAAGGAGTGTAATCATCCAGTTGGGTTTATTAAAAAGTCTCGAGCTGAGATATAGTTGACTGGTCGTTTCTTGTATACAACTAATTACACCAGTTACCGTATTTCCCCCTCGCCTACGCGACACTATCATTTTCTACCGATTTTTCTCATTAATTGAGGTTTCATACGGGGAATCACGAAAAGAGTAATACTTAATTTTAATTCAATCTTATATAGTATTTTACGAGTGTAAAAGGCAAATATTATGTTTGGCAATATTTTTCAATCAAAATTTTGAATTGTAAATTTTTTCAAATAATATTCAAACAAATATCGCACCCTGATATTGCCCAGCGTAAAACGATACCCTTTAAAACGTAGTCCTTTATTCATTGGGCGATGGGTATGAGCCGAGATTGGCCAATAGTGCTGTGCTACATGGGAAGTAGCGTCATTATGCTGTCCTTGTCCATGAGGACACGGACCATAAAATCGTGGCTTTAAGAGTATACATGCCCCTCCCTCTTCCCTTAAGATTTATTTTTCAATAAAGACAATATTTAGTCATTTAGTTCCATTATTTTTTAGTAGCGTTACTCAATTTATTTTCCAGGTAAAGACAAAAGTTTAAATTTCTTAGAGGTAGAGGTTTACTTATAGTTGTAAGTTATAAATCAAATGATTTATTAAATTTCATTTAGGCATTGGTGGATATTTTTTTATGATAAGTGACACGGAGAAACGTAATTGGTAAAATATCTAAATTCCATTGTGATCAAAAATTGAAAAACCGATGCAAGAGACAGTCGAAAAGCACTGTAGTGCCAAATGCCAAAATTAAAAACGTAATTATTTATCTTTTAAAAATATTTCGCTGGTGAAAACCAAGGGTGAATTTTTGCTCTCCGAAAATTCAAATGTTAGAGAATGTGGGAGGCGTTATCTCAGTTTATTAAGATAATGCCTCCCACAGATCTCGAAATTGAAAAGCTGAAGTTAACATTTATACAGTTACTAACGATTACCATTTATACTAAATGGGCAAACTCTTGAAACTTCACCTGGTGACCTGGCCTTCTCATTTGGGGACATTTTTTAAAACCTCCCCACAAGCAATTAATATATTAATTAGTTCCGAAATTAAGCTGGTCCAATAGAAGAATATCCAATTATCAGTTTTCAGTCTTTTGAATACAGGTATCAGTCATTTATTTCGATAAAAAAGGAAGTTGAAAAAGGGTTAATAAGATATTAGAGTTCTTTAAAAAGTTATTAATTTTTTTTTCAAACTTTTCAAAAAGCTCTTTCAGTAGTTAATCTTAAAGGCATTTTGCGTTAAAAACAATGTTAAAATAATATGTTAACTACAAATAAGTAATAAGGATTTTTGTTGCATTTATAGCTAAAAAAATGTGTATTTTTAGAGTTTAAGGCGTGTCCTTACTAACTATTAAACATAATTTTTTTAAAAAAAATTTCTTTGAAAAACATACTTATTAGCATATATTTGCATGAAAAGTGGGCTTAGATTATAAGAATATATGTGTATGATTTTGCTCGGGTCTTAGGAGGTTAACTAATAATATAATGTTGCAAATTTGTTATATAGTACTTTATCCTAGAAACTTCCTTGCTGAAAATCCCTTGAATACAGTTTTCAAAACATCTTTGATAGAAATTCCTGAGAACAGTTCCAGAACACAAAACTTTTACAAACTATTCTATGATAATCTTAACTACCTCATCAACATTCTGCAAAGGTTTCAAAGATTTAAGAGTAAAATCGTGGCAAAAAAATAGTTTGGCTATAAATTATATTGTTCCACGTAAAAGATGATAACTCCTTATATGTGTAGGTGATTATATTATAAAGAAATATGTTGGTATTGCAAGGCAAATTTGCAAGGTAAAACTCTCAGCTAAAATACTATAGACAAATTAAGCATTTCATATAAGAAAAATGCGTAATTTTAATTCGAATCGTAGTTAGATTAGTCGTAAAATTATCGACAGTAATAAGGCTATCCAAACAACTACACTGCTCAAAACAACAGGGAAGCCAAAGGTTTAAACCCTTTCACCGTCAATGATTCCATTTGGAATCATCAGCTTGCAATTTTTTCTCACAAAGTCAACCTCTCATATCGTTAAATGAAAAACTCATGTATTTTGAAGAATTAAATAATGCTTTTTCAATTAAATGAACATATGAAAAAATGGTAAAATATAATTCACTCAGAAATTTTATAAAATAAATTGATTTAAGTTCTTCACACATGCATTCTTAGATGTTTAAAAATTGATTTTAACTGTTTTTTAACAAATAAATTTTGAAAAACCACTGTTATAAATTATTCAAATGTTATGATTCAAATTCCACCCTCCCTTTAAATTTTAAAACATGAAGTCCCCCCCCCCCCCCCCCCAGGATGCATAGGGTCAGGGAGGGAGGGTAAAATAAAATAGGACCGTTTTAAAACAAAATTCCTGAAAAACATAGAAGATTATTCTTTTTCTCCTGATGCTAGTTTTATATTTTATTGATACCGTTTATCATTTTATATGCGAAACTAACTCTAAATTCTACTATGCAGTTAATTTTTTTTTTTTGCAATTATATAGTTTTGCCCAGGTCGAGTTTTTGGAAATAAGACCAAGAAGTTATTTCTTGAAAAACCGTATTTAATTGGTATTCTTTCCCAAACTGAAGAAGACTTATACACAGCAATATTTTCAAGAGAAAAAGAAAGTTTCTGTTTCATTTTCACTGAAAGAGATGATGTTTCGGACGGAGATGCTTCTGAAAACATAAAAATCCTTCCAATCCAGAATTGATCCTCAGGAAACTGCATTAGTTCAGGGGAAAAAATCTTTATTTTTTAATAAAATTTAAGGGGGGAAAATTGGAATCATAACTTTTGAATAAATTATAACAATGATTTTTAAAAGATTTATTCGTTTTAAACATCTACAAATGCAATAGTGATGAATTTAGGGCCAATTTATTTCATAAAGATTTTTGGGAGGGAATTTATTTTACCATGTTTTTCATATTTTCATTTAATTAAAACAAGCATTATTTAATTCTTCAAAAGATATGGTTCTTCCATCTAACGATAAATGAGTGCCAGCTCAACTTAATGATACTCCGCACTAGAATGTCTCCTCACTATCAAAAAAAATCTCAGACTGATGATTACAAATAATATCAATGGAGTTGAAAGGGCTTAAACCGTGCGCTCCCCTAATCGTTTTGAGCAGTGTACTTTCATTTTAAAGATTAAAAGGCTGTATTATTTTGGGTATAATATCTAATTATTTCACTAAAAAATGCGAATTTGCCTTATAAAATGACGTTTGACTGCATAAATTATTACGTAATTTCAGTCATAGTTTGGCGCAGTATATATTTTTTTAAGATTTAAATATAGCATAACTAAAAAGTCCATGAACCTTATGTGTGTTGCTATGCGCAGTTATCTTTTCATTAGAGGTGTGTCAAAAAACTCTGACCCCGTCACCATTTTTCTTTTACATAACGGATTATACTCTGTTATTGCAATCTACAAATCGATCGATGAACTATTTTTATCAATCTCCGATTACAACTTTGCTAACTTTAAATCCGGATAGTATAGATAAGCATCAGGCCAAAACAAAACACACCTCCGTGTCTGATAGCATTAAGGGCCGAAGTTCGAGTTCTGTGTTTCCGCTTTGGGAATCGAGAGTTTGCGCCACAATAGGAAAGTTCTTGGCTTGGAATGTCATCAGTAAAGTTCGTGGATCTGTCATCAGAAAAGTATTTGCTTGGCAAATACTTTTTCGAAGAATTCAAATTTAACTGTTGGTAGCCTCTTATTAGCTATGAAATATAAAATTATTCCACACCCAGGGCTTGTTCTTCCATAAGGCCCGTTAAGCACGGGTCTAGGGCACCCAAATTTTAGGGGCCCCTAAATTTCAATCTCTATTATATTAAATGCTGTAAATAAGCAAAATATCAGTAAGCTAAAAAAAATCTCATACTCCACAGTGGTTTTTTGCTCAATTTTGACTCAGAAATTGACCTAACGTGATTGTTTTGATCGATGTTTTTAAGGACGCCTATAAAATAGCAGTACAAATTTGATACATAGATCATATAGTACCATCATTAATGGAAGTCATGCGCAAGGGGCCCCCAAAGGGGCTCTGAAGGGAATAGGCTGTGCCTATAGTCTGAGATTTCCCAGAACAGGAACCTAAGATTTGAAATTACGCTCTGACATGGTCAGCTTTGCACAATTAAAGGCCTGATATAGGAAAACTAAAACTGTAGGCACAACAAATTTTGCGGCCCCTTTACGGAAAATTTTGTGTTTGACGTTTGACGGTCCGTAATGACAATGTCAATTGACTAATTTATGATATTTTTGCTATCATTTTATCGGCTTTCTTACATAAGTTCGATCAAACCAATCACGTTAGGTCATTGTCTGAGTCAGTCAAGGTAAAAATGTCTGAAGAAGTCAGGTCACAGATTTTTTTAAAATTTACTGAAATTCTGTAGGGTCTAAAGTACTAAGTATAATAAAACTTACAATTTAGGGGATGTAGGCTTGGACCTAAAGGGCCTTATGATGGATCAAGGCCTGAGTGTTCCGAAGGTTCACCCGAGACATAATTTTCGGTTACCCCTGTAATAAAACATTCTAACACTGCCTTTGCCATATAACGTCATGCGTCATGTCCAACAAAACGTTTTTTTTTTAATGCTTGACCTGTCAGGGAAGGAATTTATGCCCTGGGAAAAGTACTGCAACAATGTAGTTTGGCCCCCACACCTGGATTGAGTCCAATCAAAGGGACCAAGGGATGTGAGGGGCGAATATTGCAGAGAAAGAATGTTGGCTTGGAATCCTAATAATATGCCTATGTGTGTTTTTCATTGGAATTAATAAATATTTGTCTTGTGTTTAACATCGGTCAGTCTAACTTCAATGATTCAATTGTAAGTCCTGAGTTTTGGTTTACAAGTATTTGTAATTTGTGGGTTCACAACTAATGGTTTTATTTTTCTGCATTACTTGTGATGTTTTTTTTATTTTCATGAAGATATAAATTTGTGCTGTACCTAACTTTGTTTTAGTATTTAATAGATATTGCCATTGTGATTTAAAATTACTGTTGTCCCCTAGCTGTTACACCTTCCCGGTATACAAATTATATCTTAATACATATTTTAAATGAGAAATTAAATATTTTTGTAGAAAATAAAAAAGATGATTTTTATTAAACTTACTTAATTTATCATTATCACTGTAAACTAAATTCCAAACTTTATTTTTTTAGAGAGCATCTTTGTTCAAGTAGCTCTACAAATATCAAACAATTGTATTTTAATCAGGCACCTCATGAAACAAAATACGCCGAAATGCTATTTGATTACACTAGTTTATCACTTACATCATCACCTTCACTAATTACACGGATCAGACTGCTGAGTAGAGAATAATTCGTTCCTGAGTCGACAGAAACTTTGAAACATTGACCTTACTTCATCATTACATGCTATTTAAAATCGATTTACTAATACGGTATATGCACAGCTGGACCATAAAGCACATATCGCACTGTACGCGGGAAAAGATAACTATCGTAAAAATACTAGTTTTTCAGAAAAATCGTCTGAAGTTTATTTTTTTCCCATTGAATTGCATTATAGAATAAATAACGATTCTCTCACTGCATTCCAACTATTCTACCAATTGATTTAATTTTTGATTTAATTGCTAGATATTAAAATTTTGAATACTATAGCATTTACAACTCGAAAAGTCATATTTGTGCGATAGGTCATTTTTCCGCTTACAAGAAAATAAACAAGTTAGTTAGAAAATAATCTAGTTTAAACAAATACAAATTAAACGGTAAACTTATGTCTAGCAAATATACCTAAAACCAAAACATTTTATTTGAAAATTAAAATTTTTATTAGAAGTCGAAAAAAGATGAGTCAAGAGTCTGATTTTCAAAATTTTTACGGTGTGTCAAAATGATTAATAGGCCAAAACAAAGTAAAAAACAGATTACTAAAAGTGCTTAAGTATATTTCCTAGACAACATTTTTTTTTAATTAGTAGAAAAAAGAATCTTTAAAATTACTCAATAACTTTTTGAGTTATCTTTTTCCAACTGCAGCTATTTTTTGAAAAACTGAAATGCGAGAAAAACGCATTTAAAATTAATCAACTTCTGGTCGATTCTAGTGCTACTGACCTTATTAAATTAATCACTACGTTTGTTCTGATTGCGGCACAGTTGAAATGATGACAGTTTTAGAAACAAAAAAACATGGTATTAATATAAACAAGTAAATAAAAATTATAATTTTTTTTTTTTTGTCATTGTGTCAAAAATGTCATTTTCAACGTGTGCGGCCACCTTAACAAAATTTGCTTTGTGAGATGTAATAAATTACGAAGCAGCGTGGAATATAAACCCCTTCCAATAATTAACCCAATTTCCATGTCCAAAGTTTTCCTGGAGTCACCCTATTTGGCACGGAAAAAAGTTCTTGTTTCATTTAATTAAATTTTAGTTTAATACATTTATTCTTTTTACAAATAAATATAACTTTAATTCAAAGTATTACAGAAATGGTTTACTAAAGTTGAAATGCTCTAAATTATTATTGAAATATAATAATTCGATTACTTTCTATAGAATAAAGTCAGTGACGCGTTTATGGATGTTGGGGCCATAGGCGGCTTCAGAATTTGCCTCCCAAAACCAAACAGAAATTAGAATTTAAAAAATCTTAATACTTGTACAAATAATAAAGCATGATGAAGGATGAACCAGTTTGTAAATTGGGATTCTCCCCCTTTTTGGAGCATGAAATGCTAGTGACGCAATCGGGGCTGAAAAAAAGAAATGGTCGACTAAATATTACAAGAGACAAGAATTTCACTTTTACATACTTTTAATGCCCTCACATTTACAGACTTATTTTTCATTTACAACTTTTTCTTTCTGCATTTTCTTTCTGAAAATTCGTTTATCGCCTCGTCGAACAGTTGCATTGTCAATCGGAATTGTTAGATACTTATGCAACAGCGTTTCCATCTTGGAAATGTCGATTTACAAAAATGGATATCTATTGTCTAAAATATCCCGTCAAAAACAGATTTTGTAATTTTTATTACAATAAAAGTTTTTTTTTTGGTTTACAAACAAATCGGGGGCCAACAATTCGACAAACAGAACATAAATATTTGAAAGAATTAGGATTATTAGGAACATTTTATTTTCGTAGTATTAAGAAATTTTGAAATTTGGGGGCCCTCACAATCTTGGGGCCACAGGCGGCCGCCTCTAACGCCTATTGGTAAACGCGCCGCTGAATAAAGTCGTTAAAGTACTATAATTTTCAAGGAATTTATAATTTCATTTGAATAAAAAAAATACCAAATAATTATAAATTTAGAATAGTAATATAGGGTTATTGCAATACATTACATTGCACAGATGTAATGTATTGCAATAACCCTATATTTATCTCGTTATTAGAAACTATGTTCTATTGTAGAGTTTTCTTCATTTATCTGTCAAATCTGTATGAACATACTTTTATTTTATTAGGGTATTGGGTCCACAATGAATACTTTTTAACAGCTAAAACAATAACACTCTATTTGAAAGTAAACCATGAGGAAAACTTCTACGAACTGTAAATCCCGCACGTGTCCATTCGATTTTCCTAAGCATTTTCTTTAAAGGACTCCAATTACAATTCAGTGGTCGGGGGGTAAGAAAATAAATGGTCACGACTACACTCCTGTCAAGTTCCCCATTAAAAGGTTAACGTTGAAGTCAGCTGCATTTGGCGCTTTATCGTCCTCCGTAAGTGTCGCCTAGATACTTTTCTGTGTTCCTACTTTGTGGTTTCGTTTTGCTTTTGGCTGGTTTAGAGTTTGTTGTTTATTCGGAGTTTGACAGTTGTGGAGGACGGACGGACATGTCTGTGCGTTGCGCTGTGGGATTACTCAGAGGGGGCCGGAGGAGGGTTTTAGGGGGCTTGTATTTCTGTTCGGCGAACAGAATGTCGTATCAGTTTTCGAGACCCACATTTAAGCAGAGGCCTGTGTCGCTGAGTCAACAGTCTGTTCTGTTACCGGTAAGTAAATGTCGTTTATTTTATTTACTAAAAAAGTTCAAACAAAAAAGTAGAGAAAACCTTTAATTTATTACATATATCATTTAAGGAAGACGATACCTACCGATTCAATAAAGGCTTTTAGTTTTTAAGTTTTAAAATTTTTAAACATTTTGTAAATTTAAACATCTGTGCAATGTAATGTATTGCAATTACTCTACATTACTTCTCGAAAATTATATTTTTTTATTCAAATGAAATTATAGATTCCTTAATTAAAAATTATTCTTTACCAACTTTATTCTACAGAAAATAATCGAATAACTATTTTTCAATATTAATTTAGAGCATTTCAACTTTAGTAAACCAGTTCTGTAATACTTTGAATTAAATTTATATTTATTTGCAATACATTAATAAAACTAAAATAATTAAATGTAAGAAGAATTTTTTCTGTGCCTAATAGAACCTTTTCGAATCATATGGATGCTTACATAATAATATTTGATTTCTTGGGACCATTATTTTTGGGCTCTAAAATTGTCTATGAACCTTTACATTTCGTTTCACACATCACAATTGTGATTATTTCATAGCAAACTCAATTTTTGCATTAATCAATCATATACTTAAGTTATGTACAACTATAAACACTCTGATATATTTTTAAAAATTATATTTAATGGTGCACCTTACTTACAAAGATCATCAATTTGAAATGTTGTTTTTGTAACAATATCGTTAGGAAATAAGGGCCCTCCAAGTGTCTCCAGGCCTCGGTTCCCTACTTGTCATGGTCAGGCCTTGGTTGAATCTGGATAGTGAAAAACATATTGAACGGATTGTGATTAAAAGCTTAATTCTCATCTCATCAAAAATAATAACTGGAATTTCGTTTGGAAAAAACTACTTTATTAGTACAGTTCTACAATTAATCGAACTTCAAATTCGATAATTTTCTCCTATATATTTGAATACTATAGGTGTAAAGTTTATGGTTCCAGTGGAAAGAAAAGCTCTTGATAAATTCCTTTACATCCCTACTTGTTGCGATGCCCACGCACTTACTATGGCCCATTGCCAGTTGAGACCGTGGGCTCAAAACAAACAAATTTACCCTTTGTTTATTTTCATTTGTTTTTGCTAAATAATATCATCAATACTATCATCACCATCACTATTTACACTTAAGTAGACGCGGTACCCAAAAATTGGTCAAAATATCAGTTTTGGTCAAATTTTTCAGTTTTTACTTCTTATTATTCACAATATCTTTCTGAAAGTTTCATAATGTTTGAAGAAAAAAAGTTTTTAAATATTTTTTGGAGTCGTTCCTTTTAGTTTGAATGCGTATTTCATCTGCTTCCATCCTATTTTCTCTGTTTCGCGTTTTTAAATTCTTGTGTTTAGTAAATCCCCAAGGCGTTTTCGCGAATTAAGTTAGAGTTTTAAAATTTTTAACATGTGTTCTTACATATATGGTGCACAAAATTGATCATGGAATTAGGTCTGTTATACATAGGTTTTTTTAATGTGGAATTCTATAATTTGTAATTTTTTTGTGAGTTCAGTCTAAACGCATGTTACTTTTTTGTACCATAGTTTCTGCATTATTACCCCAGATGTACATGCATTATGAATACATTTGGTTAAGTATTGTTTAAGAAAATAGAAAGAAAGAAATCTTTTCATTGTGAAATGTATAATTTTTTGCGTTCTAAGAAACGTGCGAATAATGGTGTAAAATAAGAGCTATAAGTTAAGATACGTTTGAAAGTACGCCTTTTAAGCTTCAGTTTATGTTGTTATGTTGAATTCATTTTTTTTATTATTTAAAATATAATCAAAATTAAAAATTAAAGATATATCAAACTTAATGATTTAGAATTAAAAGGCTTCAGAGCGTGAGTAGCAACAGAACTGCTGAATAAAACCAGCTTAATAAATCCAGCTTACGGTTCAAATGAAGACATTTTAATCTTGCAATGTGCAAGACATTTTGCAGTACAAAAGCAGAAAATTTTATATATTTTTGACTCTTTGAAACAGGCTGGGCAAAAACCTAAAAAGTCTACTGTACTCTACGAAATGCATTTTCGGCTGGTCATCCTATATAACATAACTATTATGTTATTGTCTTCAATGCAGGCGAGAGAAGACTCTAATAACGAATCTATCTTCATTTCCTGAACTACATGTTTCAGATTTAGTAAAGAGTAGATTGCATGACAATGAGGAAGTAAACTGTACATGGAGCATTCCAGCGTTCCGTGTGTTACATTCGGACCACATTTTCAGTATATTTGTTACATTTTTGGTTTGAAAGCAGTATAAAACAAATAAGATGACAACTTATATCTTTTCTCAGATGTTTAATGATCTTATTAAGCCAATCGGAATCTTTTTAAACTAAAAAGTTACGCAGATATAATTTTTTCATTTCGCGTCACGTGTGTTTCCATTTAACAGGGTTATTTTCTTTTCTTCTTCTATTATTTGCATAATTCTGCGAATTATGCAAAAACTCATGAAAATAAAAAATATCAATAGCAAGCTAAGTAAACAAGCTTTAAAAAAAGTGGCGTTGGAAATCTGAGTTACAAATAGTCAGACTACAATAAAATAAATAGCGCCGTCACGTGTGTTGCACTCAACGTTCCGTGTGTTACAGCCTGCGAATTGATTTGCAGTTCAGTTTTTAAAATCCTAATATTTTTAATGATAAACACTTTGGTTAGCAAATAAATAAATATAGGAGTTTAGTGACATATTTAAATACACAATTATTTATTAATTAACTTTGGTAAAGCACATTTTTTGATATTTAATTTTTTATAAAAATATAAAAGTTCAATTGCTAATTTTAAATATTATTCTTAAATTTTCAACTACACTAAAACCGACCTTAAGTTTGCAGCAGAGAAATGTACTGCGCGAAGGAAACTGGGTAAACAACGCAGCTGGCGCCGAAATTTCGCCTACTCTGATTGGCTCCTCCTTTGACCCTGATATTCGTGCACCCTGTTACGTCAAAATCGAAGAGGAAAATAATTAAAATACCCTCTAACTGAAGGTAAACTAATAAAAATAATAAATTTATGTCTTGAAATAACAAATAAAATTGTTTATTGAATGTGAAACACCTTTTTTTATTCGATTCTCGCACTCGAAAATGAGAACTATTTACCCTTTTCCTCGTAGAACATTTGTATACTGCAAACTTAATGTGGGTTTTATTGTAGTTAAAAATGATTCCTACCATATTGCAAATTACACAACAATAGCAAGTACAATTTTTATATAACTGTATTGAACAGTTCAATGTGACTGCCAGAGTCACATTTAACATGGTGAATTTTTCGTATTCCTGGTACCGGAAACAAAGTAACTCAAGGGTTAATATCCGTTATTTTGGATGTTATATCCGATTGTCAAATATGAAGGACTTTGGTATTCGGAATTAAGTTTCCGACAATATCCGCCAAATCCTTTGAATGCTGGACGATGGTCGGATTTGTTCTTTTACTCATAACTTCTCTCCGCACGAGAGATTTGGCATTGCCACCAACTCCGTCGACAATGTCTTTCCTGGGAGACGTTGCGAAATAATTACATTCAAATGTTTTTTTTTTCTTTTTTAAAATTGTAAATGAAAGTTGTTAAAGTAAAACAATTCACTTTCGTTAAAACTAATTTTGTTAAAACATAACTGTTAATATCAATAAAATGCTTAATTTGAAATAATGATTTTGCAACACATAACTTTTCTAAAGACAAATGGTCACAAGGAAAAACAAAATAACGTCTGAAGCACTCTATATTTCAACTACTAATGATCTAAAATGTAAACATCCAATGCATCCTCAAATGTGTACATCTGCCAGAGCAGGTGGCTGAAACTTCCATAGCGTAAATGATAACGTTTTTAGTTTTGCAATTGTTTTTAATTTTTTTAGTAAAGGATTTTTTTTTGTAAAGGATTTTTTTTTTGTTTTATGGTGTTTTATAAATATATACATGCATGTTTCCATAAGCACGCTTTTCAATAAATGAATTTCTCAGGATAAATCTCGTTTTTTATACTACACGTCAACTAGCTCCCACTCCCGTTTCCTTCATCATTGCCAAAATCGTTCCGTGCGTTTCAAGAAATAAATTGTTAAATTCTTGCTTAATTTTTAAAAAAAAACATTTTGAAATTTTTTCTATATGTTCCCCATGTGTAACTAGCTTATAATTAATAAAATAAGCTTTGTTAAGCTTTTTTCACAGTTTTTATATAAAAAGTTATAGGTTTTCGTTCCGTGTGTTACATTGAGCATCAAGTAATTCATATTTTACCGAGTAATTTTTTTAAAAAAAAGCGACGCACAAAATATCTGCCTAAGATACTCAGAAAAGATGCATTTGCAACAATATGCGTAAAAAAATTCATTTTACATGTTTTTTAGCCCTTAAACGTTTATCATACATCTGGCAATTATTTCATTTGAAAGATCTATTTCTAAATCGGTCTAGTTTATTGCATTTTTTCACACTAAAATTTAATTCAGATTCGAAAATCAGTATGATTTATTTGAAATATAAACCTTTAACTACATGTGACAATTTTTTCAGAGTTTTATTTGCACTTTAATTTTTTGGCACTTCAGGACCACTTTCCTTGGAATGCTCCACATCCGTTGTTATTTTTGTATCAGAAGGGTATTTACTTTCAGTACACTCTTAAAACAAAAGAGTGAAATCCACTCCAGTTGGCGAAGTGCATTTTCGACACCGTAAAGGCATGCATATTTTCTCAGACTGAGTTAAAATCACTCGTTTGGAGTAATCCTGTCGGAGGTTTAACACACAAAGGATCCACTCCAAAAGGAGAAGTGCATTTTCCAGTCTGGAGGAGTGAAATCCACTCAGACTGAGGTAAATTGGGAGTGTTTGTTTTAAGAGTGTATTCACTTTCAGTATCTGGCCTCTAGATTCTAAGCACTCGATTTCAAACATTAACCTGACTACAACTACTTGATTTAAACGTAATACCATTATGTTTTTAAGTAATAAATTAAAAAATTTGTTTTACATTTTGTCAAAAAAATTTATGAACTGCTTTAACTAAAAAAAATATACGAATAAGTTCTAAAATATGATGGCTCTGTATAAAGCAAAGAGAGCAGCCAACATATTTTACAGCTTATTCGTTATTTTTTTTTAGTTAAAGCAGTTCAGTATAAGAGAAATGAGATGTACTAATAATATAGTATTAAAGGCCAGGTCGGTTCCAATGGTAAACGGCTAATGCTAAATTGACCTTTTTCATGTTTTTTTCTTTGAAATTAACATACAAAACAACACAAAATAAACCAGAATTTGTGCATTATATACACTTTGACGAATACAGTAAAATGAGATTTTATCTATATATAAAGAAGTTTTTTTTTTTAAATATTATCTAAGTTAATGTGTTAGGTTTTTTTTTAAAGCATTTTTACATCACAAAATTACCCAAATTTCCTTCAAATTTTGAGAAATGCCCATTTCAATAAGCAAAACACCCTAAAGCAATTATCCTATTAAAAAATGTTAGATCTATACATGAAATAGTTTTTAAGAAAATGGTACCTAAACCTGAAAAATCATTATTCTGAGAAAAATGAGATTTAAGTTGAAAACTTACATTATGAAAATACTGCTGATCAGTATCCAAATTGAAATTTAACAAGGTTAAACTTGTCTGAATGACACAAAAAGGGCATCGTTTGAAAGCTCTTGAAATGTATTTTACATAAATACTAAATTAAAAAAAATAATAAATTACATGGTACTGATCTGCCTAAGGAGAAAAGGTAAGTTTTCACATATCTTAATAATACTATGATTTGAAACAATTTTTAATTGTCCTTTGCTTTTACATTTTCTCGGATCTTACATATATGAGGAAGCATGTTTAAAAAACATCATTAACTACTGAACTATTACAAAATATTTAATTTATTTTTAAAGTTACACTTTATTCTTTAAAAATATAATTTGAATTAAAAAAAAATTTCAAACGATATGTTTTAGAAGTTAAAAAACGTACCGTGTAAATGAATTAATATATAAAAGAAGAACTTTGGAACTCTGGGTAGTTTTTATTATGAAACTATCGTTTGTCATGTTATTTTAAAGGGCACGTTTTAGGTCTTGAGTGGCATCAAACTTTCATATCATATATCTGTCAAAATATTTGTTTATCTCCGATCCCGCTATCGTAATTTCAGAATTCAGACTAAACGGGGAAATCGAACTTTGAGTTTCGATCAGTTTTTATCATTTGTTATGATTTTTCAATAAATGATCATTGTAGTAAAGTTCATTGAATATCGTACTCTTTTAGATAAAAAAAAGAGCACTAACTTATCATTTCCGATTATATCACATCCGGATAATAAGAAGATACGCATTATGAAACTTTCCGAACGTTACGTACGTCTATAATGGCGGGAAACAAGTAGTGGGTAGCAAAGTTTATTATTTTAGTGAAAAATATGATAGTTTAAATTAAAAGGGTTATGGTTATGGACATAAGACCGACAGCCGAAACGTGACAGGCCATAGTACCAATAAGGACGAAATTTCGACAGGGTCCAAATACCAGCAAATCAATAAATTAATTGCGTTGTTCCTAATTAAGGGAAATTTAAGTACTAATTTTAACATTAATATAATTAGCATTTAAATGGGAAGAGTTTCCTTTGATTGGTTAGTGCATCAGTGTTAATCCAATGGAGAAAAACTATTTCCTCTGCCACATTTCTCCGGCTGCATTGAATATTTTTACAAACGAATTTCTTTATGTGATAAATGTATCTGACTTACAGGTCCCGACAATCCCACTTTTTAAATTGGTTCGAATATTATATTAATTTTTAATAAATAATTTTACAAAAAGTATTCGAAGCAATTTTAAAAAGTGGGATTATAGAGACCTGTAAGTTATCTACATTTATCATTAAAAAAACCGTTTGTAAAAATATTCAATACAGCCTGGGAAATGGGGCAGAGAAAATAGTTTTTCTCCATTGGATTAACACAGAGGCACTTGAGCTTGGAGACCCGTGGTCCAGCTCACAATTCTCCCCTAACTCTATGATTAACCCTCTAACGCATGAACGCATTTTTTTCATCCCAAAAAAATATATATGTAACATTAATACACATACATTATTGGGAAAATACTGAAAAAAATTTAACTGCATTACAATTTAAATAACTTAAATTTTTTAAATATTTTCCATCTGACAAAAACCAACTACAAAATTCCAATTTTAACAATAATGACTAGAAAACTATTAATTTTTCAAAACAATTCATTTGTATTTAGTACTAGCATTATTATACTTTGAATACTGCCAAAAACGTTATTTCACAACAGTTAATAACCCCACTCTTTAATTTTGAATACGCTCTTACTACTGTCATCTATGAGGATTATTATTAACTAAAACTTCAAAATGGAATGAAATAGATGAAGAAATACAAATTTGTCGAGAGGGAGCTTTAATAGAATAATTTAATCGAATAAAGTGGATTATGTTACTTGTTGCCAAACGGCAAGAGTATGCATTAGAGGGTTGACAAATGACAGTGATTGCGCCCTCTAGAAGGGAAGGGCGTAGGCTATATAGCCCATTACCCCGCTCGCCAGAAGAGAAAGTCACAAGAGACACACAAAGAAGGACGCCACAAACACATAAACAAATAACAACATTTATTGACAAACACAAACATCCATGCCATAACCGGGATTCGAACCCGAGCCCAGCAGCTCCAAATGCTAGTACACTAACCATTGCGCCAGTGGACCGGCATTAAAGGGTTAAGAGGGACTGTCAGTCCTATACACGTAATGCTTTATTTTTCAAATCATAGTTTCTTGAAAAGTATTTTTTAAACGTATGATCTGTTTGCACCAGATACGCAAATAGGGATGAAAGACAATTTAAAAAAGATTTGAAGGAACAATATCAATCAGTTTTTTAATTATTAATTTTTTTTAAAAGCTTCATTTTGAGAATCGTGGCGACATCTGTAGGACAACTTGGCTTAATTGATTAAAAAGATTTATTATTAATTTAAATAATTCACTCATGCATTATCTTTGTATGTTAATACAGAATTTAAATGATGCTTTTACATTTCAAGTACTTTTTATGACAAAAACGTTCATAACAAACGAAAATCTATGATTTTAAAATTTGATGACACACAAAAATAAATGTCGCCAAATCGTAGAAGGAAAAAAACGCCAATATCTAAATCGTTCAAACTGTAAACCTAAACCACATGGAAAAGTGGGCGGAGCTCATTATAAATCCAGCCAAAGAATTTCGTGCGACTTTTAAACTTGACTACTTTAGTTGCAGTATAGGTTGGATACTTTTAGATTAGATTTGGTTTAAATTATTGTCGCACTAGAGCTACACGAGGGCTATTGGCGCTTGGATACTTTTAGCTATTTTGATATGTACAGCTGTGGAAAAAGTTCCCACTAGTGATTATTTCGAACGTTAGTCATCCTATAGAACCTTTTTGACTTTGTGTTTATATAACATCATGAGTTAATTGCATTACAAAAAAATTGCATAAGGAGCCGTCTTCATATTAAAAATGCTATTAACTTTAAAATTTTCAATGGCAGCACCAAATTTTATAATTAAGAAATGTTAAGAATCCTCATAAACCCTAAATCTTAGTTTTTGTTACATTTGGCTGAATATTTGACGAGTTATTCAATCGAATCACTTAGTGACCTTTGGTTTGCCATTTCTAGAATGCGGCCGTAGTCTGTGGGTTTATTGAAGGGAGAAATATAAATGTTTATTTAAAAATGTTTAGGGAGGGGTCCTGGGATGTATAGTCAATGAGGATGAAGCCCTGACGTTATTTTTAGAATATTTTATAATCTTTTTTAAAATTCGAAACATTTTTTTAATAGAAAAGAAGGTATTGACATGGTAGTCTTCCCAAAGTGTCCCGTTTGTCTATCCTTACTTCGGTGACGAAATCTGTTCTATCCATCAGATCTCAAGAATCATTTTTGTCATTGAAAGATAGGACAGCAGGGACCTAACTTCATACTTTTTGTTCTTCTGTTTGTACGTCCATACGGACATCTGACATCTTGTCATGTCGACGAACGACCCATTAAAGTAGCATTGGAATTTAATTTTTAGTCATTTAAATTACTGTTGCCACATCAGCAATATCACGAAAAACCTGATTTGAAATGTTAAAGATTATTAATTTTTTCTTTGTAAATCGATTTGGAATGGCGTTATAAAAAATATACCACCATGTGATTTTTTTTTTAATGTTTATTATATTTGTTTACTAAGAAAGTGGTTCACAGTGTAACTTTTTTTTTTGCTTAAAGAGCTAATTGGTATTAATTTACAATTAAATTCCTTTAATTATCAGTGCAATTTGGAGTTATTTCATGTTTATCATTGCCAAATGTTCTGGATATATCAGGTTTTTTTTTTTAAATATTATAGTTATTGATAGTTATTTAATTACAAGAATCTCGTGTAATTTAAGGTGAGATTTTCAAAGCATTGCCAAAGATCACGGAAAGGATGCTACAGGATGTGACTCGTTCAATTTTACATAATTATTCTTCAAACTGCAAATAAATTTAGCAAACTATAAAGATTATTTATTTAATTTGCGGAAGAAAAAATGTAATTATAGTGGCCAATTTTTAGAGTTGAAGATTCAAATTGTAACTGAATGCTGGGTTAGTCTATATTTGTTCTGACGTTATAAATCTTGTGCGGAAGTGGTTATAGGTGGCAGTTAATGTTATTATAATACCCTTGCATTTCGACGAGAATTTCATTCTAGTACTTAAGTAACTGCACATGTAGGCTTTTTAATTCTTTAAGAACTTCTCGAGCAACATTCAAGAACATGTGTCGTTTGGGGGCAGAGTACTGAAAGTTTAATGTGCCAATCACTCAGTCCGACGCTATTTTAGAGGCCTTGAAAAGTTGCAAAAAACACGTCAAGATTTCCCGGCTCCAAAGGTGTGCAATGTAGAAAGCTTCGTTCAGAACGAATGTACACTCTTAAAACAAACACTCCTAATTTAATTCAGTCTGAGTGAATTTCACTCCTCCAGACTGGAAAATACACTTCTCCAACTGGAGTGGATTTCACTCTTTTGTTTTAAGCGTGTACAGATTAGTGGCGGGAGTAAGACTTGTAATAAAGAGACCAGTGTCTAATTAACAAGAGCAACCGAATGAACAAATTGACAAACTGCCACTAGCAATACAAAAGGTTCCTGCACATGTTTTTGAAGACCATAAACCCGCGTTTGTTTGTATCTTGCTGACCTTATTATTGCCTTTAAAACTGCTAATACAACAGATTCATTATACATTGGGGTTTCTACTTTTGCATTAGTATGCCATTAGTTTTAACAAACATAAAGATTGCTACGCCAACAATTAAAAGTACGGAACTAGATTTAAGGGGTCATAGTCTTAAAAATGTGCAAAGAAGGTACTACAAAGCATAGTTTGATCTTTCATGCAATTTTTAACTACTCAATATAAAAGTATAATTTTTTATATGCAATTCTATAATATTTACTTATTAAATAACAAATTTTAAAATTTATGAAACTTCAGCCAATACTAAAATAAATGATAACAAACATAAGACTATTGAAACACATTGGGATTAGGCTTGCGCGCGAAATTTTGAGGTCAAAATTGAAGAAATGACAAAGAAAATGATTTTATATTGTACACATATGTACAAACAAAGACTTATACCTAATTTCTAAACTCAATTTTAATAAGTAATTATTTTCAGAGCTTTTTTCTTAAATTTTTATTAATTTTTTTTAGAAAAAAGCTCTTAACATAAATTCTAATTAAAATTGAGCTCAGAATTTAGGTACTAGTCTTTGTTTGTACATATTTGTACAAAATAGTCATTTTCTTGCTCATTTCTTCAATTTTGACCTCAAAATTTGGCACGCAAGCCTAATCCCAATGTGTTCAAATAGTTTTATGTTTGTTATCATTTATTTTAGTTTTGGCTGAAGTTTCATAAATTTTAAAATTTGTTATAAAATAAATAATTTTTATAAAATTACATATAAAAAATATACTTATATGTTGAGTAGTTAAAAAATTACATTAAAGATCACCTTCTTTGCACATTTTTAAGACTTCTATGACCCCTTAAGAACAATACTGTTTATGTGCCGAAGCTAAACTAGTATTCCGAAGTTAACAGGGATGACTTTAGAGCAGTTCATAGCGGTATCAAATCTCGGTAATTATAAATAGAAATATAAAGTATTAGTACGAGCAAACCAGAAAAGAAATCGTTTCCTGAAAGATCGTAATATTTGCAATATATATATATATTATTAAACAAATAAAAAAATTAAATGAAAGAGAAATAACCAAACAACACAATTTTTTTTCCCTCCAGAACATCGTCCGGGCTCGCAAAAGAGTACCGGAACCAGTTTTCGTTAGTCTAAACCTGATTACAATCGAATAATCTTTATCTTGCGATTGAGAAAGCTTGCTGTGCTCCACCTCCCAGAAAGAGAAACGTATCCCTTTTTTTAAATCGCCAGACGTATCATTTGGCGAAAATTTGTAACGCCACCTGGCGAGTCAGAATCAAAATAAAGTTGGCTGATAAATCCTCTTAACAGTCACTTTTTTTTTTCTCAGGGCCCCGAGAGGATTCGTTCTTCTCAACTATTAGAAGATCCCAATGAGCTGATAAGTAAGATCCCGGGATCCCCTGAAATCGAGACTGTATTCCAAGTTCTCGAACATGGACGACAGGTGTCGGGTAATACTTCTTATTTTAGGTCCACTTTTAAAAAGTATTTCAACTGACTGTATAAATAATGCTTTAAAAATTTAAATTCTTAAAAATATAAGGGTGTCTTAAAATTCTCCTGAGTTTTTCCTTGGTTCTTAGAAATATCAAAATTTATGTGATAAAACTTTTTTTTAAAAAAAATTAGTACATTTACAAGCAATTTGCCTCTTAAGTCTATGATTTTTTTTTATCTTTTTATAAGAATTTAATTTTTATTGTGAAGAAAAATCTATACTAAAAATTTTTACTTGTTAATGTTTCTGAAACAAACAATTTGATTCTTAAGTCTATGATTTTTTTTTTGTCTTTTTATAACAAATTTAATTTTTATTGTGAAAAAAAATTGATTTAAATAGTAGTCGGTAATGCCACTGAACAGTTTAACTCTATATATGCTCTTTGGGTTTCTTTTTTTTTCGATTTTTTTAAATAAACGTCTAATTCCGTTTTACAAAATATATTGCTTTTTTATATAGGAGATGCAGATTGCATTGGAACGAAAGTTCCAAACACCAAAGAATATAAATGGCTAAAATACTCAGAGGTGAGATTTGTATTTGTTTTGTATGAAATGTAAGGTATCTGATCATCTTTTTTTCAGCAAAAATCGACTACATATAAAACAATTGTTTTTTGCCTTTTAATATAAAATAAACGTTCAGCTTTTTAAATCTGTTTCATTTTAGTTTCTAGTTTTTAATAGTTCCGAAGTTAAACCGACCTTAAGTTTGCAGCAGAGAAATGTACTAGGCGGAAGAGACTGCGTAAACAACGCTACTGGCGCCGATATTTCGCCTGATCCCATTGGTTGCTCCTATGACCCTGATATTCGTGCGCCCTGTTACGTCAAAATCGAAGGAAAAAATAATTAAAATAACACTATAACTGAAGCTAAACTAATAAAAATAATAAATTTATGTCTTGAAATAACAAATAAAATTGTCTATTGAATGTGAAACACTTTTTTTATTCGATTCTCGCACTCGAAAATGGGAACTATTTACCCTTTTTCTCGTAGAACATTTGTATACTGCAAACTTAAGGTCGGTTTAGGTATAGCACTTAAAAGCTTTTTTTGCATTTTTTTTCAAAACGCATTACGCATTACGCAAAACATAAAAACTGAAGTTCTTTATTATCAATTGCTTCCAAATTTTTACAGTAGTTTTGTAACAGTATGAAGAAGGTTTTGAACTAGAATCGTGTAAAACTATTTAGAATTGGATATTTTAAAACTATTTATATGATTTTAATCTCTTGTTTCTATGTGTTTTCGATATAATGCTATAAACTTTTGCCGATTAAAAAATTTGGGAACTGATATCTTAATGATTTTAGTTCATGACCTATATTAATGTTGGTTAAGCATATTTAAATCTAAACGATGGAGAAAAATTTGTAAAGATATGTTTTGCGTAAGCGGGATTTTTGAAGCATATTTTACTATAATTTACAAATACTTAATTTTTTTATGATTTTTTTTCTTTAAACTATTTTTATATTCATAGCTAATAATAAAATCCCTCAACTTCATGGTTGGAATAGATTTTTCCTTATTGATTTGCTGTCCAGAAAATTGCTGTCAAAGGTGATCGGCCACCTTAAACCCAATCCCCTTTTATATAAAGGGTGTAATTTTAAAACTAAAAAAAACAAAAAAAAACCAAAAAAAAAACGAGGTGCACATTTTTACTTAAACATGTGCATTAATAAGGTTTTGAAAGATAATAGTATATTTTGTGCAACAAATATTTATCTTGTAAGCTTGTTTTTAAAATCGGACCTTGAAGAAGTTATTTTCCCTAATAGGTTATTTCGAAATCTCAGTCAATTGGATCAGGATTGATTGAATTGGGCCTCAGTCCTTGCAATGATACATTTGTGGGAATATATGCTGCCAATAGGGAAGAGGTAAAAAATCCTTCTTTTTTATTTAGTGTCAAGTTAAAAAATATTCAAGTTAAATTGTTTAGCCTTATGAGTACCTTAACACGATTGCACATCTATTTTATGTGTTATCGCATTTAATTTGTATTTTGAAGGCATAAATTGTGCTTTAAGTGAACCAATAATACAACTAATAAGCAAAAAAATTGCTCGAAAATTAATTAAAAAAAAAAACAGTTAACAAATATTGATGAAATTAATTATCAAAAATAACCTATTTTTTGTAATTTGAATGGAATAATAAAAGTTATCTGCAAAAAATACACGAAAATTTAAAATGGAATCGTAGGTTTAAGTATTTAATTATTTTTAAATACATATATACATAAGATCCACCAATATATTCACACTCGTTAGTGGAAGCAAAATTATAAGCTTTTTTACTAATAACTTATTTTTATTGTTGACTTAATTTCATGTCGTCTTTTTTCCTTAATTTTAATTCAAGCTTTTAAACATTTGAATTTCAATAGAATTATATCAGTATTCAGTACATTTTTTTTAATAATATTTTTTATGTTTTACATATTGGTGCTAAACTAAAATACCGAAGCTTTACGTTCAAAATTTTCCAAAGATAAATAATCGTTGAATACCTTTAAAATAAGTGCAAAAGCTAATTCTCTATCTCTGTTTTATAAATCACAAGATAAAACAACTAAGTTGCAAGGATACTAAGTTGAAGAGAGGATTTGGTTTATCAATATTGCTGCAAAACATTTTTATTTTTGCTAGCATACATTATTAGCAAAGAAAAGAACTTAAACTAAGGAGTTTGAACTTGACATGCAGCACTGACAAAAAATTATGGATTAAAAGCTTAGAAAACAATTTTCTTCAGGCGGTATTTATTAATCTTATCATATGTTCGGTCTTCTTATTTTCGAAATTTAGCGCCATGTAGGCGAGAAAAGAATTTTATAAAAAAAAGAGAAAAAGTCCATTACCTAATTTTAACACACATCTTTAACCCCCCAAAAGAAACATTTAAAAAAAATTCTCAACGGAACTGCGTTTTGAACTCTGTACTTACAAAAGATCAGTTTGAATTTTAAATAATTAGGGGTCACTTAATTAAAATATTTATGAAAATCGTTTTTAAATCACTGTAAAATCATACAATGTTTTGATTGATTTCCGAAAACTGAATGCAAATAAATATTGTTTGATTTTCTAAAATATAAAATTAGCAAGTATATCTATACCTATAGTACTGCCAGGTCTATATATGGATTATGCTACATATCAAAATAATACACGAAATTTAATTTAATTTAATTTACCAGTGTTTTTAGTGCTAAGTGACAAAAAGGTGAAAGCGAGAAATTAAGCTTTAAATTTTGTAGTTTGCAGTATAAAACGGTACTTGCAAACGGTAAAAAAAAATAGGCTGAAATTTAAAGTTTCTGAAAAAGAGAAAATTGTTTTCTTTAAAGGATGAAATAATGTCATTGACACAAAATTCTCAACTTAAAAAAAATGTCACTTTGCATGTTCTTCCACTAAGCTCTTCAATTATAGTATGAATTTATTTTTATTTTCTACAGTTTCTCATTACATTGTATGGCTGTTCCGCATATTCCATGGTACTGGTCCCTCTGTACGTTTCTTTTGGACTGCAATCTCTGCTCTTTATCATCAACCAAGGTGAATAACTGGTTAAACTAAAGAATCGTGGCCGGATATTTTACGCCAAATCTGGGAACGCCGACTTATTGGTTAGGGTGGGCCGAAAAAAACTTTTTATTTTATTTCGGATCGCTATAGTGCGGAAAAGTTGCCATTGGTAAAGACATGAAAAATGCACTAGTTATTATTTTTTATGACTATATCTTCCGTTCGCGCAATGCCATCAAAGTTGGCAGAAATTGTCAAAAACCGTAATTTTTCATAATTTTTTTAAACTCGATATATGATTTTAATTGCTTTTCTATATCATGTTGTATGATTAAAATTTACTAAAAGTAAAAACTTTGAAATTTAGCGAAAAATACGAATTTTCCTAATTTTATACTACGTTGAGTGGTCGGAAGATCCGACACAAATGTATAATAACTTATTATACTTTATATTATAGCATTTATTATTAATAAATGCTATAATATATGGATTTTACACACTTTTAGTAGTTAATTAATGATATAGGAGCGTAATTAAAAACATCTGCCGTGTTTTAAAAAATTATAAAAATTACGGTTTATAACAATTTTTCGCCAACTTTGAAGGCATTGCGCGAACGGAAGATATGGTAATAAAAAAATAATAATTAGTGCATTTTTCATGTCTTTACCAATGGCAACTTTTCCGCACTATAGCGATCCGAAATAAAATAAAAAGTTTTTTTCGGCCCACCCTATTATTGGTATCATGGCAACCTCTGACAAAATTAGAAATAGGAAAGTTTCTTATCATGTCACGTTCTCCATACTGTGGGCATTCATTGGTTGTCTCGGCCGCCGGGGTTTGTTGTCATTCGACCTGGCGATATTTTTGAAAAGACGCCAAATAGGGCCATGATTCTTTAGTTTAACCGAATAACTTTTTTTAATATATATTTTGTATTAGATTTTGTCGACCATTTTCGCTATCGCTAAACACGATCTATAACTATAATAATTGATAAACTATAAGAATATAAAAAATACACCAAAAAACCTATTTTGGAACATCGGTCCGTATGTCAGGTTAGGCTATTTTTGGTTTTAAAGGTATTTCTAAAAAGCAAAAACAAAAAGATACTAACTTCGAATTTAGCACACAAATTATCATTACCGGTCAGATGCCATAAGATTTTTGAGAAAATTGCGCTTGAGAAAATGGTTGATGCCATTAAACTTTTTAGGGTTTGACTGCTATTCGAAGTGTAGTTATTTTGACAGACATCAAACTCCACGAAGATAACTGCTCGTATTTACAAGTTCATCGAATTAGTTATTAGCGATTTTTAGCCTACTTTTCTTTTTTTTTTAATTCGAAGAATTAAAAAAAATAAAAAAGTAGGTATTGACATGCGGTCGATGTCCGTCCGTCCGTCCGTCTGTCCGTCTGTCCGTCCGTCTGTCCGTACCCCCCTTCCAAAATCGGTTCTATCCATCCGATCTTAAAAATTCTTTTTTTGTTGGAAAGCTATGACCTCAGAGACCCAACTTTCATACTTTTTGTCCGTCTGTCTGAACAATCGGACGGAAATAAATCTGCTATCTGTCGACGAATTTCTCATTGAATTAGCATTGAAATTCAATTTCGAGTCATTTAAATCGCTGAATTTAACTACAAATGCTACGGACAAGTGACATACGTCAAAAAATTCAGCGTATCAAAATGAGAATACATTGAAAATTTCGGAAAAGAATTCGAATTCTAAGTACTTCAATTATTTAAAAAACTGCAAAGTTTAATGCTCATTTAAAAAGCATAGGAAGCTATTTTTTATTAGAATTAAATCATCATTGCCATCACAACAATCGCTCAAGAAACTTTGATTCTTTTAGACAATAAAATAAAATAAATTTATTTTTGCGACATCGATCAGTTTGAAATGACGTCAAATATATTTCACTTTGAGATTCTGTTTGTTGGTATGCAATGTTTTCATTCTATTTAAAAGCGAGAACTATTACATATTTATTCCTTGAAATATAAATTTTTGCAAACGATTTAAGTAATAATTATTTAATTTTCGAAATAAAATAAATGAAATCAGCCAAATTTAGCGCATAAATGTTTAATATAGAATTATTGTTGTGTTTGGTGCCTTTTTACCCGTTAAACATTTCTGTTGTGTTGAAGCGGGTTAAATGACAGATTCTGTTACAAACCTATTTGTTAATTTACATTTCCTATGTTAGGTGCATTTTGGAGTATTTTTATGGTGTTTGTTCTACGAATAATTAAATATTTATTTATAAATGCAAATCATCATGCGGATGATAAATAATATTTATTTTATTGGCGATAGAAAATTAATGAAAATAATTGGCTTTAAGAGGTTGAAGTTATAGCTGGATGCTGTGTTTAGTGAAATTTATTCTAATGTATATAAATTTAATGTAGAAACGGTTGTTGATGTCACTTACTGTAACGAACCTAGTTTTTCAAGATAAGAATTTTAGTAAGTATTTAAGTAACAGGAAAGTAGGCTATTTTAGTTCTTATAGAACTTCTTGTTTTATATATTGCTCTATTAACTGCTTGCGCCATTAGTTAATCCGTGGTTTTCACTTTTGTATGTTTGTTTTACCAGCACATTTGTCAGTGGTAATAGTAAACAACGTCGAGAATGGACTCAAAATTCTCCGGAGCGCCAAACAGTTGCCTACCCTGAAGACAGTAGTGACGATGGACCCACCTTCTCCAGAACTCGAAAAAGTCGCCAAGGAAGTTAATCTCAAACTGATATCGTTTGCTGATTTAGAGGTGAGACAAGTTGACAAATGACAGTGAAGGCGAATGCGCCCTCTAGCAGGTCAGAGCATAGGCTTCATAGCCCGTTACCCCGCTCGCCAGAAGTGACACAATCACATGAGACACACAAAGAAAGGACGACACAAACACATAGATAAATAATAACATTTATTGACAAGCACTAATTGCACAAACATCCATGCCTTACCGGGATTCGAGTTAGAACCTAGAAGCTCCAAAGGCTAGCTCCCTAACCGTTGTGCTACCGGATCTGCGGTAAGACAAGTTACTATAGTGTGTAAAAAATATTTTAGAAAACAGAATATTTTCGCGAAGAAAATTTCTGTTTTCTAAAACTACAGAAATGTACTGTAAAATTACCTCTCCTTTTTTCAAAAGACACAATTTTTCTTTAAACTGATAAAATCTGTAACCACTGATACAGATTATTTCTGTTGATAAAAAAAATCCTGTTTTTATTGCGAAATAAATTTTTTATTTAAAAGCATCGCCCGTCTATCGTAAGTCGATTTTAATTCTTTAAATTTTTATAGGCATCTACTATTTAATTTTCTTTATAACTTAATGTTACTAAAAAGTTTTATGATGTAATATTGTAATAATTTTATAAAAAAATTTGTATATTATATTTTTATCAATTTATTAATCCTTGTAATGGTATTATTGAGGAGTATATTTTTTCTTTCAGAAATTAGGTGAGATGAATAAAAAGGAATTAGTGGTAAGCAGATTTCTTTAAATTATATGCTGTTACTTTTTGTTTACTGACGACATTATTTATTTTGTCAAGCAACTTATATTTTATTTTCAAAGTCTAGAATAAGCAGTAAATTACTAAACCTTATTATTATAGCAGGGAAACTGCAAAATATTACAGGTTTTTTTTAGTTTTTTTTTTTGTAGTTTTAGTAAATTTTACTGTCGACATTTATCCTGGTCAACAAGGAATTATATTTGGTTATTTGTTTTATAGACATTAGGCTCTTGAATATTTTATTTTCAACGATTTAAATATTTTTTGGACACTAAACTTACGATTTTGAGAATGAATTTACAATCTTACTTTAGTCAATTTCCTCGTTATCAATTATTGTTATTGTTATAGTAAATAGTTCATGGCATTTTTTAAGTAGTTTCTTTCGTTTTTCAAAAAATCTTCTTGAAACGATTTTTAATTTTAGCTACCGAAACCTGATGATTTGTTCTGCATCCCTTATACAAGCGGCACGACAGGTATGACGTCTTTTTAAAAAATACAACAATTCATCAAATGCAGTAGGGGAAGGTGGGTTACCTTGGACCTATTTTGACTTTTTAATTTTTATTTTCTTAATTACTTGCAAAAAGTGAATAAAAATATTTTTACTGAATACTTTATGTTGTTATATACAACATATATTTATTTTAACATGTTATTTAAATGATTTCAACTATTAAAAAAATAAATACAGAAAATTGTAATTGGGACCAAGGTACACCACCGGTGGTGTACCTTGGTTCAACCGGTAGTGTACCTTGGACCAATTATTAAAAGGTAGATATACTCGATTTACAGTCCGAAAACCAATATTTATTAGCCACATAAAATTCAAAAATACATTTTACAACCTACTCTTATTTCTAGCCAAGATTGTACTAATTGGTTATGTTAGGTCAATTGACTCAGTAAGGGGTTTTATTGCCTTAGTTTTTTTTAGTGCCCTTTTGGCTTTTTCAGCTGCAATGCAATCTTTCTCGGGTGTATTCGTTAAAATGCAGCATAAAATTAAACTGTTATTTCATGCCATAGAAAAACATTTGGCTATCTTTCTGTCTTAAATTTTAAAAAAACAACTCAAATATTTCCCCCTATGTTTATTCAACTAGGCCTAAGCGTAAACAGGATGTTCTGCTTAGATATTTATTATAAAAAATATCTTTTTAGATGAGCATGCAATAATTATTTTCTATATTATATCAATATGGTTAAAATTTTATAGGCTTCCATAAATCTAAATAATTAAGTACAAAAAAAAATTCTTTATCACATCATATCAAAATTTCTTACAAATTTCCATTTTTCTAGATTTTACAAATCAGGGTTGCATATTAATAGCTTAAAATACATAATTCTTCAAAGAAAAAAATTTACTTGAATTTTAAAATGGGTTTTCAGCAATCTGAAGCATATAAGACCTATAGTAGTGTACCTTGGACCAGTCCAAGGTACACCACTTGTATTAGGTTCGAGGTACACCACTTGGATATTAAAAACAAAATAGTTAATCACCAAGTTAAGGTTAGACTTAACTTAATTTCAAGCACACTGTTTTATAGCTCAAACTTTGCTTTATATTGCATAACCATCGTTTCTGAATAAACACTACTGTTTGAGTAAAAAATTACACTAAAGAATCTGACAAAAATTTACTTTTGAACTGTGAATTTAGTTTTTCGAAACCTCTTTAATAAATTGACCTTTTAAACAAACAGATAGAACTTCACTGAGATCCCTGGTAGCAAATACTTTAACTGCATGTGGTGTTGTTTCAATATCTAAGCTAATCGAGCTAGAATTAGCATAGGTTCGAGGTACACATACGTCCAAGGTACACCACTTACCCCTACGCAACTAGGGGTATAGGTACATATATATTCCGGCTTGTGTGCTTGATCAGAGACCCGCTTATAAAACCTTCGTCAAGTAAGACACACACAGAAAGAACTTTTACTGTCACTGAGAAGGAATATCCACCCAGGGCAAAGGCGGGAATCGAACCCGCACCCGTTACAGCGCGCATACTGCTAGCGTAATAGTCCAAACCACTCGGCCATCCGTTACCCGTACTACAACTAAAAAGGGTCTATTTGAATTGAATTTTGAAAATTTGAGCAAAGTCTTATGTGTACATTGTACATTGCTAGTTCCGCAGCCTTTACTCCTAACTACTTTATTTGCATGCCAAGAAGCCCATAAAGATATCTATAATACAAATTGTATTAAGTTTAGATATAGATTGATCACTACATGAAATTTCTTTTTTAAAAAAACTTGTAATTAGCTGATGTGAAAAATAAGGTAATGAAAGTATTGAGATGGGGAATATTGGTCTGTCTGTCTGAAACCACTCTACACCTTGAACTAATAAATGAACTACGGACATTTTATTTGGTCACCTGTTCCTAGTACCTGTTGAACATCATAATAATTTTTTCCAGAAAATGTCGTATGCGCAAATGGTTGCTGCCATAGAACTTTTTAGATTTTAAAGTCTTTGAAATCGTCTTTTGGTGTATGTAAATACCTTTACATATATTAATTAGTAAATTGAAAGTCATGAAACGTTACACACCCTTAGTTTTTTAAGCAAATTAATTCAGATTTTTATACAAAAGTATATTGTTTAAGTAACTTAATCGACTAAACATCCAAAAATATTTTAAAAAAATCTTTTAGTCTTTGAAATTTCAATACTAAGTTCTGTTAACTTTTTCCCATAGGTGTTCCAAAAGATTTTTAAGGAAATTAATTAAGATTTTTATGCAAAAGTATATTGTTTAAGTAACTCAATCGACTAAACATCCGAAAATCTTTTTTAAAAAATCTTTTAGTTCTTTGAAATTTCAATACTAAGTTCTGTTAACTTTTTCCCATAGGTGTTCCAAAAGGTGCTATGCTAACGCATAAAAACCTGATTTCTTGCGTAGCTTCGCTTGTGGTGGGATATGGAGTAAGTTCTTAAGTACTTATTCTTTTGATAATTCAGCATTTTGTTTTGGTCGTAAGCAAAATATTCTAAAAATCTGCTCATGTTCTTGCAGGATGCCGGTGTATTCGGTGGAACCATCATATCCTTACTTCCTCCGGCTCACATCTATGAAATAGCAAATGAAGTAAGTTTTCCATTTTATCATAAAACTGAGTCTTACCATGTAGCTTGTCTGTTTCTGAGTTTACTGTCTGTCTAAAGGAAGAAGGTATATTGATGGAGATATTTATATCATCATTTTTCATAAGAGCTTGTCTGACTGTCGATCATATACTTTTGACTGTCCTGTTCACATCTACGTAAGAATTTATAAGCATATCTAATATGTTATAATTAATGATTAAAGTGAATTTTTTTATTTTGGTTTTCTTGGAAAAAAAGAACCAATTTTTATTACCAATTTCGCTACAATAAACTTAGTTAACGAAAACTGGGGATGTCTATTGGACGTATATAGATAATTAACTCTTTATTCTGAAAGATATTAGGCGCGTTTATATGAGCCATTGAATCCCTGGAATGTTAAAACCTCCATTAGCAAAAAAAAAGTGGTCGAGCAGGATTTCTAATCCAAATGATAGTCTGCAACCGAATCCATGAAATGAAACATCAAACCATCCTTCATTGGAGGGTTTACAAACCCCCCAATGAACCCTGCAATTCCGGTTCTGCAAGGGCGAAAATCCCCAAGAGGGAAAAAATGCGGAGTATATTCTTCATTCCACGGCTTATGTAAACGCGCCTATAGTGGATTTTCCAAATAACGTCCAATGGATGTCTACTAAAGAATGAATGTCAATGTTGGTTATGTTTTAATTCATACCCTCGTTTTTTTTCCTATAGGTATGCAGTTTGTATTTCGCCCGACGGATCGCGTTCTACAGCGACGACATCAAGAAACTGATAGACGAAGTGAAAATTCTGAAACCCGCCATCTTGCCCTTTGTTCCCAGGATCTTGAATGCTGTCTACACCAACGTAAGACAGCCATTATTTTCTTTGAATGATTTTAATATAGTCAAGGCTGTTCTAAATAGGCTAAGTAGGCTGTAGCCTAGAACGGCCAGTTTTCAGGGCCGGCAAATTTTGTGTCAGTTTTCAGAAAATAAAAGTATCTGATTTTCTAATTATATTGTATTTCAAACAAACCTATTTTCCAACTTTTATATTCGTTATGGTGATTTTAAACAGCAGACACACCACCCTATTTTGCAACCAACTAGTTAGTATATCTTTTCCCGAAGTGGGAGAATAGTGAATACTGTGTCAAGGGCGGCAAATTGATCGTAGGCTACAGGCGGCATATCTTTAAATTCGGCCGTGAATGTAGTTTAGAATTTTCGAATTCCTCTTGGTGCGAAATCGTAAATATAACTTATCTCCTTGTATTATTCACTGCATGGACCACACAAAATATCTAGTACTTTATGGTACCTGTTGGACACCATAATAAGTATCTGATGGTTTTTGAGGAAACCGTGCATGCGTAAAAGGGTGCTACCATAAACCCTTTTTTGGTTTGGAAGGTATAGGAATTACCTATTAGCGTACCTAGAAATGCATATTGATTTATTGTGTGGTAATTGAAAGTGGTGTAGTGTTACTCATCTCTAGTTTTTTCAAGTGATAAAACCTACAAGGTACATACAAGTTCATTTTGTCGCCCCGGTGGCTTAATCGTTAGGACGCTAGCCTTTGGAGCTGCTGGGGTCGGGTTCGAATCCCGGTCAGGCATGGATGTTTGTGACCGTCAATATATGTTGTTATTTGTCTATGTATTATTCCTTTCTTTGTGATTGTAAAAATTCTTTATGTGTCTGTCCCACTTGACAAAAGCTTATAAGCGGTTCTCTGAACAAGCACACATGTAGGAATATATATGTACCGTACCATACCATATATGCCATACAAGTTCATTAAGCATATAATATACACTGCTCAAAACAATTAGGGGAGCACATGTTTTAAACCCTTTCGCTCTCAATAATTCCTTTGGGAATCATCAGCTTGTGATGTTTTTCTGACTTAGTTAAATTCGCCACTTGTGTATCGTTAGATACATCGTTAGATGGAAGAATATCGTATTTTGAAGAATTTAATATTTTTTTTATATTAATAAAAATATGAAAAATATGGTAAAATAAATTTCACTTTAAAGCAGTTTTAGAAAATAAATTGACCCTAAATTTTTCATGCTTGCATTTTTTAGATGTTTAAAAATGTATTTCAACTATTTTTAACAAAAAAAGTTTTGAAAAAATTATTGTTATAATTTATTAAAAAGTTATTATTCCATTTCTCCCCTTTAAATTTAAGTATTAAAAACTTAAGATTTTTTTCTCCTGTTTTTAATATTTCATTTCGAATGCATAGTGAACCTATTTAACAAATTTTAAATTTATAGGACAAAAATTAAAAAGTTGGGAGTGAAGTTAAAGTTGGAATTAAAAAGTGCTCCCCTAATTGTTTTGAGCAGTGTAGAAGGTTGAGATGAAATACATAATTTATTTTTTCAGGTGATGGACAGTGTAAAGGGAAGTTACCTGAAGTCCCTGTTGTTGAAGACTGCATTACAAAGAAAAAAGAAATTACTTCAAAGGTATAATACACTCCATAAGTTGCTCAATTCCTTTCTTTATTACTTAAATGAAGTATAATAACTATTCCAGGAATCGGTATATGTTTAGATTTTGAATCCAAATTTCACTTTCAGTATTTGGTAAGATACACTGTTATTTTGGGGTTGATGTGATTTTTTAGAATTTTTTTACTACATACTTTTTTTTAAATCGCTGTTAGAGTATTTTTTATACTGTAAAATATCCTCAGTTTACATCAAAGAGCATTTTCCGAAAGTTAGTAAAATTGACATGGCCATACATTGCTCAGTGGCTGAAAGGTAAACGGTTTTCGCCTGACAAGCCCAAGATCGCGGGCTCGAGCCCCGGATGAGTCGCCGGATTTTCTGGATGGGAAAATCTTGGGCACTCATGTTATATGATTATGTGGCATGTAAAATATCCCTTTAGGACCCATTTGGTTTGGGTTCTCTTGGCAAAATTAAGGGGTCATAGGAGTCTTAAAAATGTGCAAAGAAGGTACTACAAAGCATAGTTTGATCTTTCATGTAATTTTTTAACTACTCAATATACAAGTCTAATTTTTTTATATGTAATTCTACAAGATATATTTAATATAAAACAAATTTTAAAATTTATGAAACTTTAGCCAAAACTAAAATAAATTATATTAAACATAAAGCTATTTGAACACATTGGGATTAGGCTAGAGCGGCAAATTATGAGGTCAAAATTGAAAAAATGACTTTATATTGTTCAAATATGTACAAACAAAGACTTATACCTAAATTCTCAGCTCAATTTTAATTAGAAATTATTTTTAAAAAAATTTAAACTCAAAATTTTAAAATTGAGCTGAGAATTTAGGTATAAGTGTTTGTTTGTACATATTTGTACAATATAAAGTCATTTTCTTGGTCATTTTTTCAATTTTGACCTCAAAATTTGCAGCGCAAGACTAATCCCAATGTGTTCAAATAACTTCATGTTTAATATCATTTATTTTAGTTTTGGCTTAAGTTTCATAAATTTTAAAATTAGTTTTATATTAAATAAATCTTGCAGAATTACATATAAAAAAATTATACTTGTATATTGAGTAGTTAAAAAATTACATGAAAGATCAAACTATGCTTTGTAGTTCCTTCTTTGCACATTTTTAAGACTCCTATGACCCCTTAAATCACTTCATACTTTAACATCCACAAAGAGCTCAGATTCATTGTAATCTGGAGATCAAAATTGTGGTAGCGAGAGTCGCCTAGATGGTGCCACAAAAAATGACCTCAGTTCTGGTTAATATGCCGAGTCTGCAAATTTCTTGACCGCCAATGTTATAGCCCCATTAGAGGGGGGGAAAAACCGCTTGTTAAGAACGGCTATTTTTTTTTTATAATTTTAAAACCTATTGTTAAAATTGTCACAATTGTTTCATTTTTAATTGCATTCATCCTTTGATTCCTTTAGTGGGCAAGTATTAACAAAAAACATCTGGGACAAGCTGATATTGAAAAAAATCCAAGACGCCCTTGGGGGAAACTGCCGAATGCTGATTACTACTTCGGCCCCACTCTCCCCTGAAGTGATGAGATTCTACAGATATTCTCTAAGTTCTTACGTAAGTCTACGGAAATATTTAAAAGTTTTTCCGCATTAACGCTTTTATGGGAGAATTTGAGCAGGTCTCCAAAACGAAGACATTTCTCTGTGATAATCCAATGGGGAAAAATAATATTAATTGGATTTATTAAATTAGGTTTTTTTTCTTTGGATTAACATAAGCAGAATAATTTGGTTGTAGACTGGGCTACCGGTCCCTATTCTTCCTTAAATTTTTAAATATATGTAAAATAAGTCGACAGGGAAACGTAGTTTAAGTTAAAGTTCTTTATTTAACTGCGATATAGGTAAGAAATTACTTGAACGTCTGAACTCGACTAGGGTTGAGGATGGAATGTGTCAAAGATGGTGAAACATTTATGAGACTCAACCAGACTGACCAATGAGAGGCAAGCGTTTGTTTTGAGAAAGTTGTAAAAAATGTCAACGCGTGGGTAGATGAATCACTATAGTTCTTGGGAAAATGACTGTTTCTCAGGATAGGGTGTGTTTGGGATGTTATAGTGCTAAGTGATATTAAGAATGTTGGGATGATAATTAAGTTATGAAAGTGAATTGAGGGTAACAAAAGTTAGTTTTTTAGGAGTTTGAATCAGGATCTGTCATATATATGAAAATTCCGTATATAATTCTTTTCGAGTATTCAAAAACTGTTTTTGACAATTGAATCGTTGAGTGCAGAAACCACTTCAGTCCAAAAAATCCGAAAACGCGTTTTCAATGAAAATAAGCGTAGAAAGGCAAGATGCGTGTTTGGTGAAAAAACTACGTTAGTCTGTTGAGTAGTTCCGCAAATACAGGACATTTGTTTCGAGTGTTGAGTGCAGAAACAACATGAGTCCAGTGACTGACGTTGTTTCTGCACCCACCGCCTGATCGCGTGACCAGTCTTGTCAGGTTCCTTGCCGAGCATGCGGCGTGTGATTAACACCCTAAGGTGAGGCTTGTATGGAAGTCAGTTCAGTCAAGTGTTTCAACGTGTTCTAAGTTAGTTTACGACGTCTACTGTCAGTCTTTTGCAATATGTCAGTGAGTCTCACAAGCAGTGAGTAGTGATAATGAAACAGCACCCAAGAAGAGGAGGAGGAATGAAGAGAGTTTCGAAGAAACGCGATTAGATATCTAAAGTACGTGGGGTTGAACATATCAACTGGAAAGGGCACCTCATTCCATCTCGATCAACAGGGGTGCTGCTTGTAAGTGTAAATTACAATGCTTTACTAACTTTAGCGATGATGAAAAATCTGAATTTGTTGCTAATTTGAATCAGTTCAAATCAAAAGATGAGCAAGATATTTTTTTACAACAACTGATCGAAAAACACGCCATTAAGCACAGTGTGCCAAAAGAAGCAAAATTCAAGTTTGCTCCCACCCGATATAAAGAGTTCCGCTATAACTCTGAAGAAAACATGTACATTTTCATTGAAGGACTACAAAAGTACAGCTATCAGTTGCTGAGACCTACTTTCCGTAACGTCGATATTGATTTTCCTTCAAGTATTGCAGCCTACAAATCAGGGAAAGTTCCAATCAACATAAAGAAAATGGAAGACATCCAGAAAATGATTGTTCATATTCCTGAAAACTTCAAAGTTTTTTTATGATTAACTATTTACCTGGTCAACCACTGAACATGACAATGATACTATCGTCGAAGATGGTCTATTTTAAGAGCGTTTCAGTTTGTTATATTCCTGTCTTATGACTTTGTAATGCTGTAACTTCATTTCTCATGTAATATGGAAAAATATACATTTGTAATTTTTGTGTGAAATTAATTAAAATTAATATTATTAACAAAAATCGAAACAAAATTAATAGCAAATACAAACTTTTAACGAATGGTTATCTTTTTCCAAGTTTCCTACTGTCTGTAAAAACAGTTGAGTGCAGAAACAGCATTAGTCCAAATCATAGTTTTAATTCTCCTGAGCCTAATTTATGTGGAAATTAGGTAATTTTTTTTATAACGGCAGCATAAAGGCATGTTATGACAAAGGAAAAAAAAAGTTCTCAAATATTTTTAAATTTGGAGGAGTTATTACGTTTTTTCTCTCTCCTGAAAAATTTGAAATTTGTGACTGACGTTGTTTCTGCACTCACCTATTCAATTTATCTGGTAATTTAATTCTTTATTTTTCCTCCAAACTTCCACCAGTCTGGAAAATCGCCGAACCTCGTTAGGGTTGCTGTGATTTTCATAAACGTAATGTTACTAAACGTTGCCATAAATGGCGCATTATTCATTGGTGTACTGTTGAGCGGAAAAGCGCATTTAATGACATACAGAAAAATATTAATTTAATGAATTTATAACAGAGATAAATAATAAGAATATTAATATTCATAAATGCATAAAAATGAAAATAATGCATGTAGGGGGAAAATTAAGAGTATAAACTAAACAAGTCACAGAATAGGCTTTAAAAGTTTTAGTATAGTATTGAGGAGCTACATCAAAAAATTTATGTGAAAATTGTGAGTTATTGGGTGTTTACTCTCTGAAGGTGAACTCTAACTTTTAAATCGGAAGCTAAAAGCGCTAAATGTGTAATTTCCATGTTAGTTTTGGAAACTAAAACCATTATTTATTTTTTAAGAATAAAATGTACAATTTGCGGTTTGATAAAGTTGAAATGTAACTTAGCTACTGATCATAACTTTCATTGCGGTGAAATGTAGAATGCAACTAAATTGCGAATTTTAAGCCTATGTGACCATGCATTATAGCCTATTTAAGTCTATGTGTCAATTCCAAGTTCGTTTTGGTAATTCAAATCATTGTTTTATTTTTTAAGACTAAATAAAATTTACTATTTGCGGCTCAATAAAGTTGAAGTATCAATTCTGCTGCTCATAAACCTTGCATTGGGGAGAAATATGAAACTAGAATTTTAATTTATTATCAATTTAATAATTAGTTAAATTTGAATTTTAAGCTCAAATGTCTATGTGTCAATTCCATGTTAGTCTTAGAAACTTAAACCATTATTTTATTTTTTTTTTAAGAATAAATAAAATTTACAATTTGCTGCTTAGTGAAATTGAAATATAACTTATGCTGGCCGCCCCAGTGGCGCACTCGTTAGGATTCTAGCCTTTGGAGCTGCTGGGGTCGGGTTCGAATCCCGGTCAGGCATGGATGTTTGTGACTGTCAATAAATGTTGTTATTTGTCTATGTGTTTGTGTCTTCTCTTTCTGTGTGTTTCTCTTGTGCTTGTGTCATTTCTGGGGCTTAGTACAATAGACTTAAAAGTCGCAGTGCTTGGCGATCTTGCCCCCCACCAAGAAAACCATAAGTCATAACTTATGCTGAGCATTACTTGAACTGTGGTGAAATATAAAACTCAGTTAAATTGTGAATTTCTACCAGGTATTCGAAGTGTACGGACAGACAGAAGGAATGGCCTTTACCATGACACTGCCTGAAGAATGTGAAGGAGGTAATTATACCCTTTCAACAGTTTCAGAAAAATATATCAAATACTCGTATGCTATTGATATGTTACAGTTTGGTGTTTAATGCAAAAAGTTTTTTTTTTATAATTGCGTGAAAAAAAGCCGACTTTTACATTATAATTTCAATATCAGACGCGTGCACAAAGCTACGCTTTTTGAAACAGTGAAAAAAAGTACTTTTTTTCACCCAAAAGCAGTGAAAAAAAGACTTTGTCGCACTCTTTTTATAAGATGCCAACATTTCAAGTAAAATTTCGATTTGATAATACTCATAACATCCAAAGATTTATCGATCTGCTGTATTTAAAAATATTATGCGCGTGAATTATTTTTGAATCAATGAATTATTTTTCTCGCGATGGGAATATTTCTTAAGTCACGCCCTTCGAACTGCGAGTTCATTGGTTGCTTTCTTTGACAAAATGTTGAAACACGCTTATTGGTTTTTTATAGCGTCACGCGCTCCGAACTGCGAGTTCATTGGTTGTTTTCCTTGACATCTCTTAGTCTATTTCAGTCTAATTAGCACGTGAATTATTTTTGAACCAATGAGATTTGATTTTTTTCACGCAATTATAAAAAATAGTGTATGAAACACGTGCGAAAAGTAAACTTTTTAAAACACGTGTTTTTATTTCACTCGCTCGTACCTCGCTCGTGAAATAAATTCCACTTGTTTTAAAAAGCATTACTTTTCGCACTAGTTGCATAAATATCTATTAAAATGCTTCATGAAGAGTCCTTCAATTTAAACTTATTGCATCAACCAAACTATAACATATGAATGGCATACTAATACTGAAATAAGTTATTGAATGAGCATTTAATGAAAGAAATTTGTTTGTGGAAATTAAGTTTCATTAATATATGTTCTAATAGAAATTTAAGTTTAATTAATTAGATGATTAATGAAAATAGATTTTCTTTTTATGAAGCTTGTTTGAGGACTTTTTCAAGCTTGTTTGAGGAAATTAACTTAAATGAAATTAAGTTTAATAAAAAGAGTTTGTTTGAGAAAATTAATTTTGATGACATGAGACATACGATAAAATAAGACTAATGGATAAGTGCAATAAAATGAGTTTGTTCGATGAAAGTAAGTTTAATGTATGAGCATTTGATAAAATAATTTTTATTTAATGAGATTAACGAATGAGCATGTGATAAAATAATTTTAATGGACGATATTAATAAAATTAGTTTGTTTGATGAAGAAGTTTATTAAATGAGTATTTGGTCAAATAGTTTTAATGAAAGAGGTTAATAAATGAGTTATTTAATCATACAATTTTCATGGATAATTAATGAAAAGAGTTTGTTTGATTGAAGTTTAATAAGAGAGTATATGATAAAATAATTTTAATGGATGAGATTAACAAATGAGTATTTGATACAATTACTTTAATACCTGAGATTAATGAATGAGTATTTTTTTAAAAAAAAGTTTCGGTTTAGTTCGAATAAATTTTATGAATGAGCTTAATGAATGAGTTTTTGATAAAATGATTTGAATAAATGAGTATTTTGGAAAAGTAATTTTAATGGATAAGTTCGGGAAAATAATTTTAATGGATGAGTTCGGGAAAATAATTTTAACGGATGAGTTCGGGAAAATAATTTTAACGGATGAGTTCGGGAAAATAATTTTAATGGATGAGTTCGGGAAAATAATTTTAATGGATGAGTTCATGAAAATAATTTTAATGAATGAGTTCGGGAAAATAATTTTAATGGATGAGTTCGGGAAAATAATTTTAATGGATGAGTTCGGGAAAATAATTTTAATGGATGAGTTCGGGAAAATAATTTTAATGGATGAGTTTATGAAAATTATTTTAATGAATGAGTTCGGGAAAATAATTTTAATGGATGAGTTTATGAAAATTATTTTAATGAATGAGTTCGGGAAAATAATTTTAATGGATGAGTTCAGGAAAATAATTTTAATGGATGAGTTGTATGAAATGATTTTAATGAATGCGTGTTTTTGCGCAGGTTTCGTGGGCCCTCCCCTCCCGTGCAACTTCGTGAAACTGGTGGACGTCCCGGAGATGGGATACTACGCGAAAGATGATATTGGTGAAGTAATATTACGCTTCCTAACTATGAGTAAAAGAAATTAAAACATCGAAACACATATTGGCTAGAACCACATATACTTTGATTCTATGAAATAATGTCCAAGTCATGATCTTGTCACCGTTATATGATTTTTATTTCTATTTAAGTCATCTTGACTGCCTAATTCTTTTTTTCTTTTGTGTTCAACAACGACATCAAATGACTTTGGACGCCTTCAGGCCGACCCGGTGGCGCAATGGTTAGGATGCTAGCCTTTGGATCGTGGTGGGTTCCGTAAAGGCCCCGTATGTGTCAATGTTGTCAATGTTCAATGTTCAATGTTGTTATTTTTTTTTGTTTTCCTGTCCTTTGTTGTGTGTCTCTTCTGGCTCTGTTCTTTGGCGGAGCTGGTGACGGGCTATAAAGCCTATGCTCTTCCCTTCTAGACAGTCCATCACAGTTTTTTGTCATTCTTAAGATATTATGTACCCTCTAAGGTAATTTATAACTGTGTAACCTAAAAAGTTATATGATAGCTACCCTTTGCGCATGCGCGATTTCCTCCAACACCTTAAAATGACGTCCTACAGGCACTGGTGGGAACTCACATACCAAATTTATAGACTGTGTCTCTTTTCGTTTTTCAGAAATATCTTTAAAATAAAAAAAAAAGTTCTAAGTCAGCTATCCATGAGCAAGCTCGATTTTATAAAAAACTTTACTATGGTCCGACAGCTATCAGGAATACGCTTTTGAAGTTCCTAGCTCTCTTAGTTCGAGCTGCAAAGTTGTTTCAGAAAAACCTATGCTTACAAATCACTTTTTCCGAATCAGCACTCTCCAAAAACCTCCATTTCGGATTTTCGACCCCAACGCAATACCTTCATTACCTTGCATTTCATTTTAGGTAATTGAAAGTAAAGAGGCCAAAAAGAAAAATCCAGGAAAATTTCTTTTTTTCTCTGAATGTCCATGCAAAATTAGCTTAGAAATAATTAAAATAACATGCTATTTGAACGATATACGTACAACTCACAAAACAATTTAAAAGGAGTGCAAAACGAGCTATATTTAACTCACAAAACCTCTAGGACACATTATAAAAGGTGCGGCTTGAATTCGACTTATACTGTAGTCAACGTGTTAACAACTAACTTATTTTATAGGTGTGTGTTAAAGGTGCAAACGTCTTCAAGGGTTACTACAAAAACGAAGAAGCCTCTAAGGAATCACTTATTGATGGCTGGCAACACACGGGTGACGTCGGAAAATGGCTTCCAGTAAGATTTGAATAGAATTATTTTACCATTTTAATCTAAAGCTTCATTCTATTTTCATTTCAGAAGGATATATATTTTTAATTTAATGTTTTTCTATATAACAGAAATGACGTTCAACGTGCAAACGTTTAAGCTCAAATTTTACTTTACTCTCTTCTGTATAGATGGCAGCACCACAGTTTTAGATGGATTGTGGTGCTGCCATCTATTGAAATTTAAGTTAATAGTGTTGCCTTGCGTTTATTTAATATGAATAAAATACAAAAATTTTCGGCGTTATTCGGTTGAACCTTTTCCAGATTTTGTCTCCAAACATAACTTAATTAATCGAATACCAAAAATATGGTGAACCATTTCACCATTTTTACAGCTACTAATAACCATTAGTATGGTAAAACCAGGAACAAAATTTTTAACAGTGGAAAGGGGGAACATCATTTTTTTTTACTACAAAGCTCCGATTCAAATGGTGTTTCTTTTCTTCTATAAAATCAAGTGTTTTATTTCGATTAATAAATTAATAAATAATTCATCTATTTTTTAGAATGGGACTTTGAAAATAGTCGACAGAAAAAAGCATCTCTTCAAACTTTCTCAGGTGTGAAAAAATTTTCCTTTCATCATCATTTGAACTTTTCAGTACTACTAGATTCATTAATTTTCTTTTCTTCGAGGAATTCATTTATTTTGGAATTGCTTAAATGCTTTACTTGCATTTAAAATTGTAAAATGCGTTTGTGTAACTGAGAATTAAAATAAATCTTTCTTGGTTTCATAAAAAGTTTAATAAAAATGAGTGTGTTCTTTTCTAGGGAGAATACATAGCTCCAGAAAAGATCGAAAACGTTTATTCTCAATCGAAAATGGTTCTCCAGATATTCGTTGATGGACTTTCCGACAAGGTAAGAATTTTGTTACAACAATGATGAAAAAACACATTGGTTACATTTATACAAACAAAAACGATCTTTACTTCGTCATGATGAGCTTAAAATTGTACTGTTGTAGCTAGTTTTTGTAAAAATATATGCAAGTATGCTGTAACTCTTTTTAATGGAGCGTTAGAAGAACCGAAAATCCATTGATATAACACCTATAATGGGACCCGGATTGCCGAGTGGTTAGCATCGCAGACCAGCAGTCTGCGTGCTGTAACGGGTGCGGGTTCGATTCCCGCCTTCTCCCTGGGTGTACTTCCTTTTTCTGTGACAGTAAAAACTCTTTCTTTGTCTGTCTTACTTGACGAAAGCTTATAAGCGGATCTCTGATCACGCACACAAGCCAGAATATATATGTACCTACCCTTACTCTTTATAACACCTATAACTTTCTCTCACTTAACGGTTTTCCTAAGAAACTGACACCATAGAAACTGTCACCTGAGAAAGCTGATGTTTAAATTAATATATTACTTATCAAATTAATCTTTCAATTTTTTTATTAATCTATGCGTGTTTTCTAGGATTTCGTTATTGTTCTAGTCGTCCCAGAAGCAGTCTCTTTTCAAAATTGGTTGAAAACAAAAGGATACCAAAACACAGAAGATCTTGAATCGATTTTTTCTAATAAGGTTAGTATCTAATAGAGATAGAAAAACCGTGCGCTATCGCCTACTATCTAGAGGGGAAACGGAAAATCTGTTTCCTACATGGCGGCCAGTTGCGTAGAAAATGACAGTACTAAAATTGCGCTTTTTTAGAAGATGTTATCTTGGAGCTGGTGGCTCTTTGAAATTTTTTGTAGACGTGGATCGTACTTTTTTGATTCCTGAATCAGGATAATTTTTTGGGTTGTTCTATTTCTATTCAGTGAAATAATTTTAATATCAGACTCAATTTTGAATGACATTTTATGATTGGTTAGGCCTAACGTTGAATGTAAAATCAATAATTAAACCAATTATCAATGAACAACTATGCAAGTTTTCGGTTACTTATTAATAATAATATTTTTGAAACTCACGAAAAAGGAAATTCGAAATATTTGCAGTAATCAACTCGAATCAACTCAACAATCATGATTCTAAATAAAAAAGCACGATTTTAGTACTAATTTCTTCTACGCCAATCGCCGCCATGTTGAGGTGATGCTTAGGCACAAAATTCTCATTTGTTTCACCATTACGTTTCTCCTCTAGAAAGTGGGCGATAGCGCACGGTTTTTCTATCTCTATATGGTTACTGAACCGTTATGTTTAGATTCATTTGTTTACTTGTCTTCCATTTACGCTCATGAACACAAGATAAAATTATTGAAACATTATCTACAAAAACATAAAGACACATAATTTTCATTTTTTCATGGAAAAATAATTCAATGGTTGTTTATATATATTTTATGCTGACGTGAAATCACTGCTAATCGCCATTTCCACAAAATGCATCACATTTATCACATTTTCAACAAAAAATACAAAAACCTTATCAGATAAAAAAAAATAGGAAATTTTTTTAGGTACCACACTCGCCCCATTTATACCAGTTATTGATAACAATAGTTACAAAAAGATCTTTTAACCTCAAGTAACACAAATACATTATAAAAATTGTATGCATGTTAAAATTTCAAAATTTTTACTTCGTTCAAACCACTTTTATTAAGTGAAACAAAATATTAAAAAAAGTATTTTTGAAGTTATGACTTTTTTGCGTTACTTTACAACTGCATGTTTATGAACTTTATTATTTAACAGCAGTTACAATATTATTCGATGGTGTGACTCTTATCATTAAATTGCTTCTTCTAGGAAATTAGATTAGAATTTCTAAAAGAACTTCATACAATTGGGAAAATGGAAGATTTGAACCGTCTAGAACAGGTAAGTTCGTTAGAACATTTGGTAACGTCGATCGTTTAGCGCAATTTTAGATTTTCCCTCAAACTACACCGGTGGACAATTGCTAAGAACGAGACGGTTTTCCAATGTAACTTTTGTGGTGGAGGGCAAACAAAACAGGTCAAACAAGGTACTATTAAAGTGATCAGGTTTATTTAACTCAAAGATCGTAAATAATACAAGTTAGACAAGCAAAATATAGCAAAGGCAAAGATCAGCAAATTATAGATAACACCCGTATAAATACAGTTATTTTTATACAGATGTATACCCGTATAAATACAGTTATCAGCAAATTATAGATAACACCCGTATCGATACAGTTATTTTAATGACGTCAGCTTGACGTTGAATCGAGAAATATGAATATTATTCTTCTCACAACTTTGTACAAATCTCTCCAAATCAACACATTTAATACCGTAAGATCCCCAATACGTAAGGACATGAGTAATGTAAGCAACACTTACTAAAAGATAAATCAGAGGGATAAAAAGAAGCTTTATTGAAAGAGAAATGGAATTCCACATCCATGCATCTCCGTAGTGGTGATGAATTTTGGACTTTCACTTACGATAATTTCACAAGTGTGCCATGAATATCGATAATCCAGTAAAACATTAAAACTGCGACACAGCTGCGGCCTAAAAAATACCATACAAAAACGGATCATCGACGATGGAGGAAAGTCATTAAACACCATGATATATTGCGGATACGTGATACATACGGCTCCAGAAGCCCATATCGGTGAATGGTTAACAAGACGACACTTGTACGACATAGAATCGGCATAGACTTTTCTCATATTTAATGATCAGTTGTTGATTAACCGGGTTTGCACGATGTTTTAAAGGTTAAAACTATGTTATAGATTTGATGTTTTACTGGATTATCGATATTCATGGCGCACTCGTAAAATTGTCGTAAGTGAAAATCCAAAATTCATCTCCACCTCGGAGATGCATGGATATGGAATGCCATTTCTCTTTCAATAAAGCTTCTTTTTATCCCTCTGATTTCTCTTTTAGTAAGTGTTGCTTACATTACTCATGTTCCTACGTATTAGGTTAGGTTAGAATTATCGTCGCACTAGAGCTACACGAGGGCTATTAGCGACGGGCGTCGTACTTTAGAACCACAGTCAAGTGACGAGTCCACACCTGAATAGGCACCCAACGCAACCGTTAAGGGCGACATCATACGCAGCGTCAGGACTTTGAAAGATATTTAACGTACACTCCCTTACACGGGGTATTATTCGTCGGACATTTTGGGCTGCACGAGCCGTTTATAGATCGGCAGTTATTTTGGCGAATCCCGGACCCGAACCTCCTTACGTATTGGGGATCTTACGGTATTAAATGTGTTGATTTGGAAAGAGCTTTTGTCCTAAGTTATATTGAAAAAAAAACCGTATCGTCCTTAGCAATTGTCCACTAGTGTATAACCAACTGAAATACATCGTAAATTAACTCACTCAAGTATGTGCTCGAATGTTTCAGGCTCGAAACCTGGTTTTCCTGCCGGATCCGTTTACCATCGAGAACGCTCTTCTGACGCCTACCTTGAAAGTGAGAAGAAAGCAGGCCAGCAAACATTACGAGGAGACCATACGGGAGATGTACAAAGAGGGACCACTTCTGTAAAAAAAACGTGCGAATCAACCACATGAATGGTAGACACCGTGTTATTGGCAGAGAAGAGTTATTTTATACGGTTCCTATACTGGACGTTGTTTGGTATAGGGTTTCTATATTGTACATTGTTATTTTGTAAGATTCCTTTTCTATACTTTATAGTGAAATTTTAAACAAAAACTCTGCAGGAATAATGGGCGCGCTGGCCTCAGTGTTAATAGAATGGGAAAAACTATTTTCTCTGCCATATTTCTCATGCTGTATTGAATATTTTTACAAACGGTTTTTTTTTTATAATAATTAAATAAGAGTAGAAAAGTCACAGGTCTCTATAATCCCACTTTTTAAAATTGCTTCGAATATTTTTTGTAAAATTAATTATTGCAAACAAAAAAAAATTCGAACCTATTTCAAAAAGTGGGATTGCCGGTACCTGTAAGTCAGCTACATTTATCACATAAAAAATCCGTTCTTAAAATTATTCAATACGGCAGGAATCGATATATGTGGCAGAAATAACATTTTCCCCCCATTGGATTAACATTGATGCACTTTGCCTTGGAAACCCGCGATCAGCGAAGATTTGATAACCGGGTCTCCAAACCGAAGTCTTCTCTCTGTGTTAATCCAATGAAAAAAAAAAGACTTTCTACGACAAATTATTCCAGCTGCATTGAATATTTTTACAAATAGTTCTTTTTTTATTTATGATAAACGCAGCGTTGATTTACAGGGTCTTTAAAATAATTTTTTGAAATTAATACAATTTTCAATAAAACTTTTAACAAAATATAAAAACCTGAATCAAAAACTACAATTATAGAGCCCTGCAAGACAGCTACGTCTAATGTCTATCATATATAAAAAAAACGTTTGTAAAAACATTCACTACAGCTGGAGTAATTTGGCTTAGAAAATAATTTTTCCATGGATTAACAAACATAGAGTGAAGACTTCGTCGACTGTTCTCATTCCTCGTAGGACTTGAGTTTTGAAATGCCTGCTTCTAGTAATTTGGTCTGATGTCTCTCCCTTCCATACAGACAGAGTGACAATTAAAAATGACCAAAATCATATTTTCACTAAAACTTGTTTAAAAGATAATAACTTTTGCAGCTAAACAGTAAACTAGTTTTTACTGATTTTGGCCTTTGATAATATGTGTTTTTTATTTTGGTTAATATAAGAAAAATGAAAAGTAAATGTTACAAAGACAATAAGATACAATTTTATATATTGATTTCGTATGCAATTCTTGTCTCTCGCATGTAACTCTTCAATAAATGAACTGTTTTCTTAATCATTAACAGCTCTTACAGATAAACCTGAGTTATGTTTCTATAGCCAAAATAAGCAATTTTCAAATAAATGCATGTGTATCATTATCATCATATATTGCTTGTATGCTGCTACCACGAAATCACTATGTTCAACTTATTTACTAATCAGGTGATCCTGAAACCTTTAAAAAGACTATGTAAATTTTTCTCTATTGTGGCTGATAATATTGTAGGGGAGACCGGGGTCAGTTGGCATAAGGGGTTAGTTGGCATTGTGCCTTTAAAAAAATTCACTGTTTATTAAGAGCGCTACTGAGCCTGTCACATGATCGTCATTTAAGCGTCCAACTTGCATGAGAATGCCAGTTGGATTCAGCCATTGCCTTTAGAGGAAGGATGGAAAACGTGATTTGCATATAAGAAAGTAAAATTTTGATTATTCAGTATTTGTCGTTTTGTACAGTAGTATGGTCATTCAGGAATAACATTCACAAGTTTTTTGTATCTTTTGGCATTTAGCTACGAGGTTATAAGTCCATTTCTGCTGTAGTTGATAAACAAAAGTTTTGGTCGCCATGTTTATTTTACTTGCTCTATTGGGGTTAGTTGGCATAGGGACTCGGGGGGCTAGTTGACATAAGCTGGTTGGGTATGCCAACTAACCCCGCAACAACGGGTAAGTTGACATAAGTATGCCAACATTCATAGCAACCTAATTTTAGTTAGGTATAGGCTACTTCATAATAATAAATTATTATTATTTTTATCTATACATATATAAATGCGGAAGGCGTTTTCTTTTCGCAGTCATAACTCAATAACGGCTGGACAGATATGAACTTCTACTTTAGATACTTTTACGTATATTTGCCATACTCAGAGTTTTAAAAAATGGCATAATTTAAGACTATACAAATTTCAGCTCGATTTCAAGCAAACGGTTATCTAGTTATTATTATGTAATAAACGGAAACTGTAAGTTCACTTTTTCTGCCTTACCTATCTATGATAATGTAAATATTTTTTGTTCAGATTATGAGTACCTATAAACAAAAAACTGAGAGGGCTACAATGACAGCAGATCATCGAAAGAGAGCTGTTGAGGCACACTTTCTTGAAAAAAAAGTTTGAGAAAAGTAGCGGATGAATTTAAGATCTCTGTTAGAAGTCTCGCATGGTATTGTAAGATCGCATAATTAAAAATGAATTCGCTCTGCCTAAAGGGTACCAGAGGGTAGTGGAGGATATGAGATAGTGCGACAGGTGTTCACTCCTGAACAAGAATTTGCTTTGAGTGAATACCTTGTGAAGGCAAGTGACATATACTTCGGCCTGAGCCCAAAAGAGGCAAGAAAGTTGGCATATCAATATGCAGTTGCTAATGGCACTGCACATCCTAGTAGTTGGGACTCAAAAGAATCAGCAGGTGTTGACTGGTTTTCTTTTTTCCTAAAACGTCACCCACAACTTTCAATACGTACCCCCGCGGCAACGAGTTTGGCTCGAACGTCCAGTTTCAACCCACATAATGTTCAAAGATTTTTCAACCTCCTATAATCAGTAATGAACCAACTTTCATTCACCGCCCAGGACATATGGAATGTTTAATTTTAAGCTGATTAACATTCATTATAATTACACCTTACATAAAGACGTAAAAACGCTTGCCTCACATCTTATGCCAACTTACCCCACTGCCTATGCCAACTAACCCCGATACCGGGGTAGGTTGGCATAGTTTGACTGGACAAGGAAAAACATTTTTCACACAAAGTCGCCACAATATATTTATTCAATTGTATGTGTGATTTGTAGCCAAAATGTTTACCTACATTACCAACTTTTTACATTTCAAATATCTTCAAACCAAAAAATTAGAAAAATTTTGAATTGAAAACTGTGCCAACTAACCCCGGTCTCCCCTATATTACATGAAATATCTATATGCATCATAATGAAAAATTTTAATTTATCCGTGTCCAAGTAAAGTCGAAAAATAAAATCACTATTGGTGTTGAGTGACTTCCAGTATGTTAAATATCATCATTGGTGGCATATGAAATAAAGCAAAGTGGTTTTTTAAAAATTGTCATATGAGCACAAAAATACAAATTTTATTCATATTTGATGTTAATAAAGTTTTATTTTATTCTGAAGTCTTGAGTATGTTTTATTAGCCACTTATAACAGGTGGTTTTTGGTCATAAAGCAAGAATAAGCTTTAGTAGTAAATACTTTTCTTTAAAAAAATATTTTGACTCCTATCGAAATGCTTTTATCGACTTTATTAAATGTGCACTCCCTCTACACGGGGTATTATTAATCGGAAATATTTGGCTGCATGGGCCGTTTATAGGTTATTATAGGCAGTTATTTAATCGATCTGGGACCCGAACCTGGGACCTTTCACATGCTAGGCGAATGCCTAACCGACTGAGGCTCCTCAGCCCCCAAGAAAGATGATAGAAAAAACATAATACATCAGCCAACTAGCACTATAATTAAGGGGACGTACATAAATGACAACACGCTAGGGAGGGGTAACAAAAATCAAGATTTTGCATGATGTAATTCATGAACCTTCCCTAAGGGCAATGATACATAAAAATGTTTGTAAAGGGCCCCAAAATCTGTTGTGCCTCTAGTCTGTGTTTTTCTAGATCAGTATTTCTCAGCGCATTTTTTGTAGAGTTATATAAACATGATGTACTGATGCATGATGGAAAAAAAAAACTATTTGAGTGATTTTATAACTTGTATTTTATATCAAAAACCAGACATGGATGACTAGGTAAACGAACAAATGTACAGATTTTATCACAACAATGTTTGTTCTAAGAAGCACCATTTGCTTGATGTATGCTAAACAGGAAAATGAAATGGAAAAATACAATTCACATTCAATATTAAAAAACTCGACACATACATTTACATTGTGACCCATAAACAGATATACACTTTTAATTATATAGCATTATGCTATGCATTAAACTATTTGAAACTTTCATATTTTTTAAATCACCTGTTTGTACTAAAAAAGAAATTTTATCATAAAAACAGGTCATATTTAAAATTTAGAAACTGTAGTGCATTAAAAGTGCATTTAAATTTGTTTTTGTCCAAAAAGAATCGATTAAAATTTGCATTTACTGATGCTGCGGTTACACTGCCTTGGACTCTATAGAAGTCGCGATCCAAGACAGTGGAACCACGAAAATCCAACCTGGAGTCCGAGACAGAACGAACCCAGCTAGTTTGGATTTCTTTCGGCGACTTCAAAGGTAAGGGTTACCATAAGGTAAAAGAGCAGCCATCTTGGCAGGTTTTCTCTTTTTTAAGCGATCCTACATGATCCGTTGATTTACAAACAATGAATAGAATCGCTCACCAATTTTTCGCCAACTTCAATGGTCAAATCTAAATCGGCGCCAAAGATGTGATCTAAGGCAGCGTCCAAGACAGTGTAACCGCGGTATTAAATTTTTTGCTTCAACTTTTTTTTTTTTTAAATGGTCAAGAATTGGTAGACCAAAATATTAATAGACAAAGTTGACATAACATCAAATATTGTCGTAACACATATAAAATATGTTAAATAATTGGTTTAAATTTTTTTTCATAAAAATAAACCTAAAATGCATATGAATTTATGGATCCTTCTGCACATTGTAAAAATCATTAAGCTTTACTCCTAAGTATGCCTTAAAAGAACTGATATACAGATACAAAACACTACATAGTACTTAACAATGTGAAATGTTATAATACATTCAATAGAACACTAAATACAACATGAAGCAAAAGGTTAACATGCATGTTAAAGTGGATGCTTATGAATTTGCCACAGGTAAAATAAAATATTAAAATTGGCTAAACAATTTCTCATTGAAGCAAATATACATAAATACAAAAATTGAAAAACAATAACAGGCTATAATCCCAGCAAGGCTGGAAATAAGAAAAGGAAATTAACACATTGAATTAACCACAATGGAGTTGATTAAATTTATACAAAATTACAATAAGGTGATTTTTTTAGGAACATTGAATAGATTAAAATGTTAACAATTAAACACAACTGAATATCTCATAGGTGCAAAAAAAAGTTGTTTTAGGGAACCTAAAAAACAGCTTACATGGCAATTCAACAATACTTGGGAAAAAATTTTCAAAATCTAGTAAATGAAAAAATATATAAATATTCAAGCACATATTCGCATTAAATAACACACTAGGTTTTGTTTTGATACTTCAAAATTTCGCAAGTTAGGGTGCATGGACACAACACCCATTGTAAAAAGTAGTCATCAGCACATTGCTATATACACAGATCTGCCAACTGTGGCTCTAGTATGACGTTAATTCAGCCAAGTAACCTGCCAACTCTCCAGATCTATAGTCAACCATTTGCTATGTGAGGCTTGAAAGGACTTTCTCTCCCTATCCCTTTGCTTGGTTTTCCAGGAAACGGGGGGGGGGGGAGAATCACTTTTCTAAACCCAATGTGTTTGAGGTTAACAATTCAAACCCAAGTAGGGTGGGGGAAAACATGCTGATGCTGTTTCGAAGAAAACCACATGCGGGGATGGGGGAGGAAAATGCTTCCAATACTCGCATTCTAGATAAAACAAGGTGTAACTCCACAATAACCATTTTAGGGTTTCCTGGGACAAAGAGAAAGTTTAATGTTTCCGGTTTTCAAAAATCCGGTGACCTGTACACGACACAGAAATAAGAAAGTATTTAAACATTTCTAGTTAAATCCAGGGAAATCGGGAATTTCAGGTTAAATCTGAAATTGCCTGGTTAAATCCAGAGAGTTAGCAGGTCTGTATGCATATTGCATACACTCATTAATGCAATTATAAAAAATATGACAACTCGGAAACATGATGAGATTCGAGTAAAAAACACATCCACTCAACATTTAAAGTTTGAAAAAACGAGGACGAATCATTGTAAAATAATCACTACCCTCAAGGGCACAGCGTGATCTTTCTGTTAGCCAAAAATACAAATTTTAAATGAACTTTTTCTGTCTTGTATATTAATTCTACCATACTTAAATCCAAGAGGGAAATTTCTGAGGTTGGAATGGCAACAGTGTTATAGATTCAGCGGCCAAGTTAGGCTTAATGAAAACTCACAGTATCCGAAAGGATAATTAAATTTGATCAGTTTATCACTCCTTTTAACAATTAATCTTATCCCAAAAAAACTGATTAATTAAAATATTCCAATGGAAAATATAACTAACAAAGCAGGATAAAATATTTTCTTAATGTTTAGAATGTGAAACAAACAAAAAAATGGAATACTTTACAAAAAAACATATCATACCAAACGTTTTTACATTTTATGCAATTTTTTTTTTAGATTTAGAAATTAAAATTTATTCTTTAAAAGAAAATTTTTCACAAATATTGTAGATTTTACACTTTCAATTACGTTTAGAAATACTAAATTTTCTTTAAAATGATTTTGGATTGGGATTTAAATCAACTCATGGCATCTTTAAGAATGAAAATGAATTCAAATCCAATTTTAATGTATTAAAAACCAAAACTCTCGAGATCTTTATGAAGGTCAATGCCTTATCAGCAATTCTGCTCTGTTGAAATTGTAAAGAAGACATATTTGATGGAGAGAACATATTTAAATACTTAAGTGATGACCGAAAGAACAGATCACGCCTTGCCTTTTACTAAATCTATGCAACAACATATGTTGGACGATCATTTGATGATTATCAATCTCATGTGCATGCCGTTTGAACTTTTGCATGGAACACACACTATAATGAGATACTAAAAAAAATTTTTGCAAGTGAATAACTCCTTAGAAGTTGTATCTTTATATTAATTTTAAAGTACTTGTAAAACTATAAAATATTGAAAGTACAGGCGAACCCCGTTAAGGCGAACTTGAAGGGAGCACCGAAACATTTCATGTTAACCATTAGAACTTTTTTTTACATTGAGCCATTGAATAGTTTATAAAAAATATCATCTAAATATTATTCTTATTTTATAATGTAATAATACATGTATACAATTAGTAATTCAATTAACAAAGTTCTTTTGGAATAGTACATACTGTAGAAAAATTAGCTAAATTTTTAAGAGACAGCAATGGAACGAAACTGACAATTCATGGGAGATCTTATAATGTTCTCATGAGTAGATGACAATTAATTTTTATAATGTTTGTTTGACGCTTTTTTTATGTATTGTTTCATTTGTTCTTCAAAACATTGAATTACTAAGAAAAAAAATCAAATTCTGAAATTTTTGTTCGGGTTAAGTGGATTTCGCCAAAACGATTTCACATTAGCTCAAAGCTTTACAGGCTGGGGAAATGTTTTCAGTTCATCTTAAGCAAAATTTCATGTTAAGTTAGCTTATGTTAACGAGGTTCGACTGTATAACTTAAACTACCAATCAGTAGTATATTTTTTATAAAACCAATCAAGTAGAACTGCTACTGAATTTCCAATTAAAAAATATTCTAAATCTTCAGAATTCACACAGAAAAAATTCTTAACCCCTTTGCAAATATAATTCAGAATTCACACAGAAAAAATTCTTAGCCCCTTTGCAAATATAATGCATCCAATGAAGTAGTAAAATTATATAAAATCTAGTGGTAAATGCAAATGTATATGAATTTTACAAATTTGACAATGTAGGGCACAATGGGTTGATACATCGATTAGATTGGTGAACATTATAAAAATTGATTTAATAATGCATATCATGGTCAAGTCCTTTGACGTCGTTTATAATTTTCTACTACGAAATTTAACTTTCAATTTGAACATTTTTGGTATACAATATAAAATATGATTTTACTCATTTTGACATTCAATTGTCTTGCAGTGGCCATGTAAAATAATAAGTGATAAAATGAAACAGTAAAAATTTATTTTTTACGGCTTTCCAAACAGGCGTGGTAATTTTTTAATAATATTACTGACACAAAGATGCTTGGACAAAGATGTTATAAGACAATTTGTCAGTAGTTACAAGGCTATCCACCCCTTTACGGGTCCAGTGTAAAGAAAAGTATTTTTTTTCTGCAAAACATAATTTGGCAATTTTTTTCATTTTAAGGAATTGCCCATTTCATCTACAGTAAACTCCCGATTATCCGCGGGTGGATTATCTGCTTTGCGGATTAACCGCGGGCCACTATCCCCCCTCCCGTTTTTCAGTTCAAGTATAAAAAATTTAAAAAAACGGGATAAATAAATTTTATTTGTTTCAAAACTTTTTTTAAGAAAGCATTCCAAGAACAACGAAATCCTTTCTAGAACGACGAACACATTCAAAGAATGGCGAATACATTTAACAAGAACAAATGCATTAAAATAAGAATGATTAGGAAACCTGGTGATGTACCTGGTGAAAGCCAGGTGCACATCACGAACATGTTTTTGTCAAAAAGCGTCACTTGTAAAATAAACTGTCCGCTATTTTAATTGAATTGCTTTATGTGATTTTGATACTGGGGAAATGCGTAAGAAACTAAAAAAAAAGAAACTACAACTCATTAAAAAGCAAGAAAATGGATCTTCTAAAAAACAAATGTGCATGCAGTATGGCATAGGAGAAACGACAGTAATAGTCATTTTGAAGAAAGTAAATTTGTACATGCTGATTATTGTAATTTACTTAATAAAACCCAGAAGACATTTTTTTTATAGGCATTTTCTTCATTTTTGCGGATTATCCGCGAATTCGCTTATCCGCGGAAGCCGCGCCACCCAATTCCGCGGATAATCGGGAGTTTACTTAAAATGTACTTTATATATAAAGCAGGGGTGGATTTAAAGAATTGCTGTCTGTTGGCTACGATTGATTTGCCGCCTGTCACAATATTCTCCCCCTTTGGGGAAAGGTAGTTGGTTAGCTGCAAAATAGCGTGGCATGTGCTGTTTAAAACAGATACACATATTAGAGTCATCTATGTGCCTTTACACAATAAATCGAAAGCCAAATAGGTGAATTTTAAACTGATCTACTATTTTCCTTTTAACTTCAAAATTCGGGAAGAAGAGCAATTTTCCTTGCAGCAACCATGTGTGCTAAGAAATATTGGTCTATATATTGTATGTTTACCGTTAACCCATTAATGTAAATTTTTGTTTTCTTTCTTAAAATTATTTGTAACTTTATTTTAAAAAAATTATGACGAATGCCGCTTTAATTGGTCGTAAAATTGAGAACCCATAAAATTCGCCACTCTAGGCTACAGCCTACTTATCCTATTTAGAAATCTGGCTCTGTATTAAAGCGTCTGTTCTACTAAAACTAAAAGGGTGCCTTATAAAATTTTGTCCAAGCACAAACTCATCTAGCATCAAGTTAAGAGTTAAAATACTTTAACTTGTATTTTTTCAATTTTTAACTTATTTTACAGTTTAGTAAGTTTTATGTAGTACAATAATGAACTTGTGGCCAACAAGATTCACCAAACAAGGCAGTTATATGGGTCTATGTTTATCAAAGTACTTTGATTGCATGTAAGTGCAATAATGTAAATACCTTTGCCTTATAATTCAGATTTTTACTACAACTTGAAATGCAATTGTAAGCTCCAATGCAGTCAATACCATTCCTCTTAATATGGTACACATATTATTGGAAGGAATCATCATTGGAAATATCAATCAATTATTAAATTTCAGATTTTTTTTTCAATGGCAGTGCTTTTTCCCCACAATTTATTCCATTAAAAATATCAAATAGTTACTGTCCATAGTATGAATAAAGTCACACATAAATGCATCTACAAAAATTTAGTCAATGACATTTTCATAAAAAAAAAATTGAAACTTAATTTTAAAAAAATAATAAAAATTCAATTTACTTGGCACAATGTAAAAACAATTCGAATCAAAACCACAGTTCAATTCAAATTTTGATATAAAATGCATTTTTGAAATGCAAAAAATATTAATATTCCTTCTTAATGGTTTTATAAAAATTGAGAAACTTGTAAACTTATTGAACTAATCAGAGAAAAATGAAGCATTTACAAAAGGTCAGTACAATATTAACTACAAAAATACAAATATAATCAGTACTATATCTACTCAAATATTGTCAATGTAAATGGACTGACAATTGGGTCTACTGATCAGTTGTTGAAAATCAAACCATATACTCAACACATTGCAAAATTCGAGCATCCTACTATATTTTTTATTATTAAAAAAAATACAGCATTTATTCACTCTTAATTAAAATTTGATGGAAATATTCAATACAAAGGGAATGTTTGGATATTGAAAGATTTTGTTTTGGTTAATCGTGATTTTTTTTAAAAATTAGGAATTAATATTTATACAGTATACTTTAATTGATTAGTTAAGGCAATTATTAAACTGTTACCCAACTTCAAAACATGAAATATTCATAGCAAGGTAACAGCTATTAATATTTTGCTGTGCCTAATTTAATAAAATCATTTATAGTCAAATTACGGTAACATTAAACATTATGATATGGTTAATCGTACTATTTTGTTTCATTCTGAATTGAAGATTAGATTGTCGAATAAACTGGATCTAGTTTAATACATCTGTTTGGAATCACTTTATAATGGCGAAAACACGTCCAAAGGAAAAAATATTAGCAATAACAAATACATAAAACAAATACATACAAGGCATAGGAAAATAAAATGTAAAAACACTGAATTTAAAAAAAAAGCAACAATGTATACAAACACAAATAACTTTTTGACAATAGCAATATTAAATGCCTACATAAAAAATAAATTAGATACAAAATTATTTGGTTAAATAAAAATAATACACACAAGGTTAACAAAATTGAATAGCAGAAAAAAATTCTGTCAAAAAAACTAATCTAGTTGCATATCCCAAAGCATTTCAGATACTAATTTTTTTTTAATAAATACTAAACAAATTAATAATTACACACTGCTTTGTATGCAACACACAGCTGGAAATAAAAAAAATACTCATAATAAATATAATGTGAAACATGAATCTTAAAAAAGAATTCACATATACTTTAATTTACACTTCCAAACAATCAAATAAATATATTTTACACCCTTTAAAGAATTATTTTTAAATTCTGCATATTTTTAGTAAAATTTAATCTTGACCTAAGATTCAATTTTGAGCTATCAAAATTTTTTAACTGTACATTTTTGCACCACAGTTAAAATATTACGAACAACAGCAAATTTACGTGAAATATCAACGATAAAGTGATAGAACCATGACACATTTTTACAACATTCATCAATTACAAAACCATATTCTATTAAATCCCAACTTCTCTTTAAGAAATAAATAAAATGGCATTTCGAAAATGTCCTCATTTCAATTCCCTGAATTTTCTCTTTAATTTCCTGACCTTATATCATTTACCCTGAACATGAACTGTTTCTCGGGGGATTCAGAGATTTCTGCATTCTAAATCATGAATGCAACCATAAAATGGACATGGCAAAAATGGTGACTTTCTTTTAAAACAATAAAATCAAACCATCAGATGGACAACCAAGACTTACTCAACCATAAAAATTTTTAAACAAGGTTCCGGTGGTGTATAATTGTTTAATTTTAGTTTTCCGGAATAAATTTAGTTTTCTAATTCAAATACAGAAGTTATATTCTTTGAAAAACACCTCAGTGTAACTTAATGCATAAAAAATTCATATTTAAACTATCATAATAATAGTTTTAAAATGGGGAAGAAAGAAGTTACAAAGGGATAATTTTGTTGAAAAGACTATATTGCATGCCGTATCAAACATATTTTAGTTAAACCTAAAATGACTCTGAATCTAGCACCTCCTTGAGTAAGAGCTCTGAACAATCTGATTCTTTTACTAATCAAAAAAGTTGATGACCTTCTTCTTCAATCAAAAAAAATGAGCTTTAAAAGAAAATATAAACCTCAGAAATCCACAAAACTTGAAGAATTGCTTTCCAAGAAAAATGAGTTTTTACCATGCTGATGAATGTGATCGATCGGCTTACTCAGATTCCGAATCATCATCGTTGAATCCTGATAAATCGACATCCTCGAGCAAGCCCCTGCTCAAGGCGAACTCGAGCAGTGCGAGGTGGCAGAAGACGTACTGGTCGGGCATCTGAATACTGAAGGCCCGCTGGGCACGGATCTTCTCTACCGTTTTGACGATATCGATTGTTCCAATGTCCTGGAGCTGGTTGATGCAGACGTCAAGGGTGATGAAGGTGCCTGGAAAATGGAATGTTTTAGGGAGGGTTTGTAATAAATCCTTCCTTCCTTAATCAATGGCACACCAGCCCCGGGTGGGCCCTGGCCATCTTAATCAATTTCCTCCAGGCCTGAATCTGCCTGGCAGTGGTCTTCCAATTTGAGACCTTTAACACTGATAAATCTCTTTCCAAGCAGTCGGCCCATCTCAGCTTTGGTCGACCTCTGGGCCTTGATCCGATGGGCTGAGCCAAAAAGATTATATTTGTCGAACGCTCTTTGTTCATTCGCATGATGTGACCAGCCCATTTAATTCTTTGAATTTTTATAAACTAGACAACATCGGGCTCTCTAAAAGCCCGATAGAGTTCCAAGTAAAATTGTAATAAATCAGGATTCTGATAATGGGTCTTGGTTGGTTAGCGAACATCCTTCCTAGCCTGTGAGCACGTTCAATAGATCAAACATGCTAATATTTTAAAGGCTCAATTTATGAAATATTTCCTGACAATACATGTAAAATTTTTAATACATCCAAAAATGAAACCTGGGAACGTAAAATTTTAACTTGCCATAGTTATGAATCCTTCAGAAAAAAATACTCAATATATTCTAACAATTTACCAGATTTTTTAAAATTTCATAATAAAAACTATTAAAATATTTATAATTTTTTAACATCAGTTATAAAATTCAGACAATATATTAAGCATAAATGTAAATGTCAATTAGTTTACTTCCTTGTGTTTCTTTTTATGTATTTGTTTATATTTCAATTATTGTTTCTTGGTAATGTAACCTTACAATAGATTGGTTAGTATTATGTAATGGCATTATTGTATTATTATTGAGTATACATTTTTCCAACCATTGTAAATGGGCCAAGGGCCAATGTAATGAATTTATTATCTATCTAAATTAGGATTCTGGCACACTTCTATGGACACATCCCTATAAGGAGCTTGAAAAAATGAATCACTGCAGGGTTTTCAATACAATGTAAATTCATTTTAGTTTAAAAACAAAAACTGTTGTAGGTTTAACAAAGGGCATTGCAAAAAAAAGTCCTATGTTAACCTTAACTTTAGAGATTCTTTATATCAACTTTAAAAAAAAAACGCAGTGGGAAAAATGTAAGCATATAAATCCTAAATAATCGTGGAGACTTCTTTAAACCAATCTAAAATTTATTCACAAATAAAATTAAAATTAAAACATAATAAACGCTGCACACTACGCCAAACTAACTCTGCCTAACTCATCTGAGTAGCAAGCAAGTCAGAAGGACAGAAAGTAATAGAATCACACGGTATTTATACATCAAACTACGGGCGCGGTTACAGTGCCTGGTATGCATGAATACAGAGCAAAAACAACAAATTAGCATGAAAGTCACGTTTACTAAACCAATCAGTCAGAAAAATAACCTACAAAGTGATTGCGGCGGGATTTAACTTCCATGATAAAAACGCCCTACAAGAGCTACTAGAAATGTACGTTTTTCAAACCAACCAAAAACAAATACAACTTAATAGTGATGTTCACTGAATGTTTATAGAATGAAGTGAACACATGCATTGTTTATGGAGGCGGAATTTTAAATCCATGCAGGCACTACATGAAAACATTAAAATTGCTTAGGTGAAATATTTAAAAGACCCAAAAACAAATAAATGCAGTAAGTTAAGCATTTAATCTATTTTTATAAGTGTATTTTCCTAACAAAAACGAATTCTTGAAAATTATAAAAATTAGTGGAGTGTATAACTACATGACTTGCAATTACCCCTCAATGAATAAATACACATTTAAAGGTAATTATAAACCCTTAAAGATAGTTTCCATAACTTTAAAACCTAAAAAGTTATAGCAAATCCTAAAAAAGTTATATAGCAACAATTTGCAAATGCGCCATATTCTTGAAAACTTTATAGCATCCAATAAGTACTGAAAACTTGTGTACCAAGTTTTTAAGTTTGTAGCTCTTTTACTTCAAACTGTTGAGTGGTTTCAGCCAGACGAATGAACCAATGCTAACATTTTTTTTTACTCAGCACCTTCCAAAACCAACAAAATACTTTTATTATATTAGTAGATTTGAATTATCATCACACTACAGCTAAACGAGGGCTATTGGCGACGGGCGTCGTAATTTAAAACCAAAGTCAAGTGGAGCCAACAAGATGCACAATCCCTCTATACAGAGTAACCAACGCAACCGTTAAGGGAGACATCGCACACAACGTTAGGACTTTGAAGGATACTCCCTTACACAGAGTATTAATCGGGCATTTTTGGGCTGCACGGGCCGTTTATTGGTCGGCAGTAATTTGTGCGATGCCAGGACTCAAACCTGAGACCTCCCACATGCAAGGCGAATGCCTAACAGACTGAGCTCCCCAAAATACCTTCATTACCTTACAATTCATAGGCAATTGAAATTAAAAAGAATTATTTTGGAGCCAGTCTCTAAAGATACACTTGTGCGAGGTATGTTAAAAGGATATCCAGTCTGCAAAAAATAAATTAAATGAAACAGAGAAACCAAATAACCTGTCCTCCCGATGCCCGCGCTACAGTGCACCACGATGGCGGGTCCCATGGGATGACCTTGCCAGTGATCTCCAATCCTCTGGAGTGCTTCTTTCTGGTTCCTCCTCACCTTGTCGCGGAAGTCCAGCATGGCAAGGGCAGAGTGGGGGACACCAAAGTCGGGCCAGCTGATGAACTGCATGTGGCACACCTCTTGGGATGTGTTTTGCTGGAAGATAAAGAGATATCGGTGATCTAATCTTAATAGACAAGTTTGGGGTGCTTCAAAATAAGGCGACTTACTTCTGTTACAAGTAACAGGGCCAATAGGGTGGGCCGAAAAATACTTTTTATTTTATTTCGAATCACTATAGTGCAGAAAAGTTGCCATTGGTAAAGACAAAAAAAATGCACCAATTTTTTTTTTATTCATTTATCTTCCGTTCAAGCAATGCTATCAAAGTTGACAAAAAATTGTCAAAAACCGTAATCCAATCGTTTATTTTTTTTATAATGCTTTGGCAATGGAAAAAAATAAACTTCAGACAAATTTTTCTGAAAAACTATTCTTTTTTGTGATAGGTCTCTTTAGAAGGAGGCATACCTCTGTTAAACCAAAGTGAAATAAATTAAGATTTGGAAGTATATTTAATTGTATTTTTAAATTGATATTTTTTTAAAATAAACACACCATTTAAATATTGCATTGTTTTATTTTATGTATTAAAGCATAACAAATCATATATAATTTAAGGGGGTTCAGTACCCTGAAATCGGTGAAAAAATAAAAAATAAAATTATTGGCTCAAAATACTATTAACACCTTTATTAATAATGTCACAAAGTATCAAGACGATTAGAAAAAAATTTTTGACATTAAAAGCCATTGTGGTGCTAGCAAATTCGAACGATCTAGTATGACGAACTATTTCTACCAAAGTGAACAGTTCTGATCTTTAATTCTGATATGTCATATCTCGTATGCTAACTTTTTGTAATATGTTAATTCTGATTTTTGATTCTGTATATAAGCGTGTACTGCTTATGTACCGGCAGTCTCGCTCAGTCTTGTGCTTGCCAAAGTCTAAGCTTAGCACTGTGCCCTAAGCACAGTTTTGATTTTTCTTTTATTTATTTCTTTTAATAAATTATACATTTGTTCCTGTTCGTAACTGGCCTTATTTCAAGTTCAACATCTTCAGCTAAATTAACCTTCTGATCCAGAGTTATGTAGACTACTGATTAGTATAGCCCCATCAGTTTAATCTACAGTGGTGACACCCGGACGTTGGACTTCGTCAGAAAGACAGTCGTCGAAAATACGTCGAACTTCGGACTTCATCGAGAAGGATTATGCTTTACCGTGTGCAACTTCAATGACTGGTTCCAGCATACGCTCACTGCCTTCAAGCCCAAGCAGTAAAACCAATAGTGTCCTGTAGACGTCGACAAGTGCGTCTGGCTCCAGTACTCAAGAAGCAAACTGGCACGTGCTGGACTTGGCAATTTCCGGTGAGTGGTTAATTGGGTGGTTTTGACACGGGACCAGTGATTTTTTTTTCGTAGTTTTTCAATTGTTGGTATTTTGTTGTTTAATCATGGCTAAGGCTGGCGATAGCTCCCCAGATCTTAAGGATTCTAGCGGAGTTTCTCTTAATCCCAACGGTTCTAACCCAAATATTTCTCAACCTGTTCAGCATCCACTTGAACTTTCACGTGTGGCTTTTAGAGCTCCGCCGTTTTGGAAGGCAAATCCTGACTTGTGGTTCATGCAATTAGAATCACAGTTTTATACTGCTGGTATTACTTCCGAGGATACCAAGTTTCACTCGGTTATAGCGGCCCTGGATACTGAAATCCTAACGTATGTTAGTGATCTAGTGAGACATCCACCCGCGAGCGGTAAATATGACCAGTTAAAAAACCGTATAGTTGGACATTTTTCGCAAAGTGAAACTTCCAGACTTAGGAGTTTATTACAAGAACTGCAGTTGGGTGACAAAAAACCGTCACAGTTACTAAGGGAAATGCGACACCTTGCAGCTGATAAGCTGGGTGACGACATTTTGAAGCAGTTATGGATGCAACGCTTATCGTTAAACTGTCAGCAAATCCTATCGGTAGGGGTCGGTGATTTGGAAGCTTTGGCAGCCATTGCTGATAAGGTTACCGAGGTTTCCGGTATTGATTCATCAGTCGCTGCTGTTCAAAGTAACCCACCCGATATACTGACGGCAATGCAAAAACAGATCTCGGCTCTGCAAGAAAGCGTAGAACGGCTTTCCAGAGATCGATTTCGCGGCCATGACTCTGAACGTCCCCGTCGTAGGTCAAACTCTCGTGTGCGGCAACGGTCTCCGGCAACTACTCGCCGATACGCGATGTGTTGGTATCACTATCGTCACGGAGATAGAGCCCTCAATTGCAATAAACCATGTAGTTTCAGGGCAACTCAAAACGAGCCGGAAAACGACCAGGCTCATCGGTGACGGCGACCACGGATGAAAGCCAACGAATGAGTCGTCTTTTTATTTATGACAAGCATTCTGGCAAGCAATTTCTAGTCGATAGCGGCGCATGTGTGTCGGTATATCCCAAAAGATTTGTTAAAGGGATTATGAAAAAGGACGACTTTTGTCTTTTTGCTGTAAATAACACACAAATTTCTACTTATGGTTCAGTTCGACTAACCCTTAATTTAAATTTACGTAGAGATTTTTCATGGAACTTTATTATTGCAGATGTTCAAACGCCTATTTTGGGAGCGGACTTTCTACAACATTTTGGACTTTTGATTGACGTTCGCAATCGACGCTTGATCGATAACGTAACTTCCTTAAGCACTTTAGGATTAGTTACGGGTACACCGTCTTTAGGTTTAAGCACAATAGCGGAAAACTTGCCTTACGCAGATTTGCTTAAAAAGTTTCCTGATATAACTAAACCTTGCATTAATCAAGCACCCAAAAAACATGCAGTTACACACTGCATAGTCACGAAAGGTCCACCAGTGTTTGCTAAAAGTAGGCGTTTGTCCCCCGATAAATTAGCAGCACTAAAAAAGGAATTTAAATCACTTTTAGAACAGGGCATCATCAGACCCTCGGACAGCTCATGGGCGAGTCCCATACACATGGTTCGCAAAAGTAACGGTGAATATAGAGTTTGTGGAGATTTTCGGAAACTTAACTCTATAACCGAACCAGATCGGTATCCCATAAGGCATATCCACGATTTTGCCTTAGAACTGGAAGGTAAAACCATATTTTCAAAATTAGATTTGATTAAAGCATATCATCAAATACCTATGGAACCCTCTGACGTAAAGAAAACTGCCGTAATTACACCAATAGGTTTATTTGAATACGTAAACATGTGTTTTGGACTAAGAAATGCAGCTCAAACCTTTCAAAGGTTTATCGACACAGTTTTAAGAGGACTTGACTTTTGTTACGCTTACTTGGATGACGTTCTTGTCGCTTCAAAAAGTGAGGATGAACACAAAGCTCACTTGGAGCAAATTTTCGAACGATTTTCCCAATACGGAGTAGTTCTAAATGTCAGCAAATGTCTATTCGCTGTTAACACTTTGTCTTTTTTAGGCTACCAAGTATCAGCAGAAGGCATTTCTCCTTTGCAAGAGAAAGTCGAGGTGTTGCTAAAATACCCACTGCCCAAAACTGTCGATGAACTAAGGCGGTTCCTAGCTTTATTAAATTTCTACCATCGATTCATTCCACAAGCTGCCGAAAAGCAGGCGTTATTGCACGATCTGACCAAAGGTAAGAAAAAACGCGACAAAACGCCAATCGTTTGGTCTGAAGAGACAACTAAGGCATTCGATGCTTGTAAAGAATCGATCTCGCAAGCAACACTTTTGGCACATCCTAAAGCAGATGCCGTATATTCTTTGATGGTAGATGCTTCGGAGATCGCTATAGGAGGTGTTTTGCAACAAACTTGCTCTAATGTGGTTCAGCCATTGGCATTTTTCTCTAGAAAACTAAATGCGGCAGAGAAAAATTACAGTACATACGATCGCGAGCTACTTGCTGCATACTGTGCTGTAAAGCATTTCCGGCACATGTTGGAAGGTCGAAATTTTGTAATTTTTACGGACCATAAGCCCCTCACGTTTGCTTTCAAAAACGCTACAGAAAACTGTTCCCCTCGCCAACAGCGTTACTTGGAATTTTTGGGTCAGTTCACGACCAATTTCGTCTATTTGGAAGGTGATAAAAACTGCGTAGCTGACGCAATGTCACGCATATGCTCAATACAAGTTCCATCCAAAATAGATTACGAGGGCATGGCTAAAGCTCAGTCGGTTGACGAGGAAATCAAGCAGGTTTCAGATAGTGATACTGGTCTTGTGTTAAAGCACCTCGATTTCCCACAAACCGATGTAAAATTGCTGTGTGATGTTTCAACTGGAACTATCCGTCCTTATGTACCTAAACTCTTTCGCTTTCAAGTTTTTTCAGCGCTACACAACCTTGCCCATCCTGGAGTGAAGGAGTCCACCAAGCTGCTGCGCGAGCGGTTCGTCTGGAAGGAGATGGCCAGAGACATTTCTGAGTGGTGCAAAGCTTGCTTGGAATGCCAGAAGAACAAGGTCCACCGCCACACAAAATCTGCTATTGGTAATTACCCTCTTCCTAGTTGCAGATTCAGCCACGTCAACGTCGATGTTGTGGGTCCTCTACCGACTTCCTGTGGATTCTCCTACGTCTTGACCTGTGTAGACAGGTTCAGCCGCTGGCCGGAAGCTTTCCCGATGGTGGACCAGACTGCAGCGACCATCGCCGAAACATTCTTCGCAGGTTGGATATCCCGTTTTGGAGTCCCGGAATGCATCTCTACCGACCAGGGTAGAGCCTTCGAATCCGACCTCTGCGGTGCGCTAATGAAGTTCCTGGGGACCGAAAAAAAGCTCCGAACCACCGCCTACAACCCAGCTTCCAACGGACTTGTCGAGCGATTCCACCGGCAACTAAAGCAAGCGATTAGATGCCAGGCAACTGACAAGTGGGTACAGGTACTACCAAGTGTCTTGCTAGGTATTCGAGCCTGTGTCAAGGAAGATCTAGGTGTCAGCGTGGCGGAAATGGTGTACGGCACAACGCTGCGACTACCAGGAGAGTTCTTTAGGTGTTCTTCTTCAGCGGATACTCCAACTCACGCTGATTTCGTGCATCGTTTGCGTGACACCATGCAGAAGCTCCAACCCACTCCACCGTCCAGACACTCTAAAACCGACGTGTTCGTTGCCAAGGACTTGTCGCAGTCTTCACACGTATTTGTGCGTCAAGACTGTGTCCGTAAACCTCTACAGCAACCGTATGAAGGACCATTCAAAGTGCTCCAGCGAAACTCCAAGTTCTTCAAACTCGTTGTTAAAGGTAATGAAAAGAACATTTCGATCAATAGACTAAAACCAGCATTCTTCCTCACAGAAAATAGTCCCGATTCCTCTTCAGCACCACAAGCAATAGACTCAAAAACCTACACAACAAGAAGCGGCAGGAAAGTTCACTTTCGTCTACCCTAGAATTCGACTTGCGGGGGAGCCCTGTGGTGCTAGCAAATTCGAACGATCTAGTATGACGAACTATTTCTACCAAAGTGAACAGTTCTGATCTTTAATTCTGATATGTCATATCTCGTATGCTAACTTTTTGTAATATGTTAATTCTGATTTTTGATTCTGTATATAAGCGTGTACTGCTTATGTACCGGCAGTCTCGCTCAGTCTTGTGCTTGCCAAAGTCTAAGCTTAGCACTGTGCCCTAAGCACAGTTTTGATTTTTCTTTTATTTATTTCTTTTAATAAATTATACATTTGTTCCTGTTCGTAACTGGCCTTATTTCAAGTTCAACATCTTCAGCTAAATTAACCTTCTGATCCAGAGTTATGTAGACTACTGATTAGTATAGCCCCATCAGTTTAATCTACACCATTTTATTTGACCCCTTCCTTACTGAAACGGGTTAACAATAAAAACTTTAAATGCGTTTTTCTCAGAACTTGATTTTTTTGAACTTCAATGTACCTTTTCTCAAAAACTATGCTATGTTTTCTCGTAAACTTTTTTCTATATGATGTATTACATAGTATAGATTAATCTGAGGTTATAAATTTCAATAAAACTAATGTGAAAAAAATTTCATGGGACAAAAAAGTGAAAAATTTCATGATTTTTTGGGTACTTTAAAACTTATTTCATTTAAAAAATCTAAGTTATTTTAAAATAAACTTTTAACCTCAGATTAATATATAAGGTTGGTATAACACACACAGAAAATTTTAAAATGATCTGAACAGTAGTTATTGTGAAAAGGTACATTGTGATTGGCCAATTTAACATTAGCGATATACAACATACCGAACCCCCTTAAATAAATCAGTAATCTCTTTTGTGGATCCATAGAAGTTTGGGAATTTGACAAATATTTTCAACTTTTTTTTATGATCATCACATTGATGTGGGATGGATAACTAAGCAAGTGGCTTTTTAGCAAATAGTTACACTTTAAGGATGAAAAATTAAAGTGGAGATTATACTAAAGGGTTTAACTGGTAGAAAGGAAATCTACTTTGCATGAATTTAAATTGGGATTATTATTTTTTAACAATTAAAACGTAATCAGCAACACCTACAACGTCGCAAAATCTAAGAAATCAACAATTACCTTCTTGTTCGTTAAAATTAAGTTTGACACTATGTAATCTGCAAAGTACTCAACGCCGCTGTTGTAGATTTCAAAGTCATCATACGCCTGGACAGTGTTTTCATCGGCAGGCCAATACTGGCCGCACTTCACCCTGCCCCGTTCTGTGGTTTTTGTTGTCATGACGATGACATGTGTTTCCTGATCCCAGATCATGTGCCAGAAGTCTCCAAATGTTCTGGGTAGAGGTCCTAGGGAAAAAATATTAAAAGTTTATATTAATAGTAAAGGATTTATGAGTCTGAAATAGATCCTCCTATCAGGTTATTTTAGATTGAATAATCGTCACACTACACTCCATGCTAACCTAACTTGAGGAAAAACAAAGAGTAAAAAGGCTGATGGAAAAGCGGGGTTGGTCCCTTAGTTGGAAACTCTTTAAGGTAATATTTGCACACAAAATGACCTGAATACAATTTAACCAAAATGCACTTAATATTCTGATAAAACTGTCAAATTTTGTCAAATAATATTCAAATTTATAAGACCTTAAACAAAATTAATGTTTTAAACATGTTTTTTTGGATGTATTCACGAATAATTTATGGAACTCTTTACATGTGCGGAAGGATCTCCTCCATAGCATATTTCTATTTACCCAACTTAGGTTGGCAAGGAGTGTAGAGCTACACTAAGGCTATTGGCAACGTACCTCATAATTTAGAACCATAGTTAAGTAAAGAGCCAACAACTAAGCAGCCACCCACTGCAACTTTTAAGGGCAACACATACCCAGTATTGGGCCTTTGGAGCATTTTTAACATGCACTCCCGGAACAAAAAGTATTATATGTCAAACTCTGGGGCAGCACTGGCCATTTATAGGTAGGCAGGTATTTTGGCTATGTCTGCTAGGGTGTATCGAAAAAACCAATTTTTTATATCAAATTTGTAATAGTGCTGAAAAGTTGCCTTATGGTATTGTTAGTACATGTGCAAAATTTTATTGATCTGAGTTAATATCTTCAGTTGCCTCTGAGACCATTAATTATGCAAAATTTGATAATTTCATTTTTTTTCTTAAAAATTATGAAATTGGAATCTTTAATTTTAATAGTGCGGAAAAGTTACCTTATATTATTGTTAGTATGTATGCAAAATTTTGTTGATCTGAGTTAATATCTTTAGTTGCCTCTTGAGACCATTAATTAAGCAAAATTCGCTAATTTTATCGTTTTTTCAATATATTTTTTTTAAAAATTAGGAAATTGAATTTTTAAGTCTTACCAGTGCCGAATGATTGCTATATTACTCCTTAGAGCGTGTGCAAATTTTTATTGATGTTGGTTAATATCTTCAGTTGCCTTTAGGGGCTGCTAATCTGGAATTTGGCCATATAAGCGCCCCTAAAAGCAACTGAAAAAATTAACCAACATCAATAAAATTTTGCACATGCTCTAAGGAGTAATATGGCAATCATTCAGCACTGGTAAGACTAAAAAATTCAATTTATTAAATTTTTTTAAAAATATATTGAAAAAACGATAAAATTTTCGAATTTTGCTTAATTAATGGTCTCAAGAGGCATCTAAAGATATTAACTCAGATCAACAAAATTTTGCATACATACTAACAATAATACAGTCGAGCCCCGCTATAGTGAACCCGGGATATAGTGAACCCTCGCTTATAATGAACCTTTTCAGTGGTCCCTTCCGAACTCCTATTTAACTAATGTTATTTTATATGGATATAGTGAACTACTTAGAAAATGGGAGTTCGGTTATAGTGAACTTAAATTTCCTTTCCTTATTTTTTTTTTGGTTCAGTTCTCCATATTTTAAGATACACTATGAATGGCAAGTGGCAGCGGAGAAGCAATCTTTAACAATGTGGCACATTTCAACCTGACCTTCCCCTCTTATTGTACTCAAACTAGACCTGTTTAAAAGTAAACATACCTTTTCTTTCCCCCCTCCCACCCTCTCTGGGTTCCAGGAACCACCCTTTCTTTTCGAACCATTATTCATATTCCACATCTCACCCATCCACACTTTCGGGGAAGGCTTGTCTCCATAATACGACAATACCCTTTCCTGGACGATTTGTCACGGCTTGTACGACAATACGCACTGGTTTTGCAACTTCTTCTCTTCCAGTGTTGAATGAAGCTATAGCTATTCTTCTTCCCAGCTACACATTCATTCTTTTCAACTACCCCTTGAAAACTGGGGATAAGTGGAACTGTCCAATTGTCCAATTCACATGCACTTATCTGTTACTCGTATTTCTTATGAACTCTTAATCGTAAACAATCCAAAGTTACCATTTTCTTTCACAGAATGTAGGCATATAGAGGTAACATATTAAATTCATTATTACTTAATTATATGTATTTACATTCCTTTTGTACCAATGATTATTTTGGGAAAATTTCAAAAATTAATTTTTTTTTTTGAAATTTTTTTGAATAATTAAATTATATATTCAATTATTCAAGGTATGCAAAATCTTTATTATTCTTATAAAAGCGTATAAAAATATAGCGATATATTAATATATCGTATAATACTTTATTCCAGAAAAATTGGATATAGTGAACCCTCGGATATAGTGAACCAATTGTTGGTTCCGTAGAGAGTTCACTATAGCGGGGTTCGACTATTTAAGGTAACTTTTCCGCACTATTAAAATTAAAGATTCCAATTTCATAATTTTTAAGAAAAAAATGAAATTAGCGAATTTTGCATAATTAATGGTCTCAGAGGCAACTGAAGATATTAACTCAGATCAATAAAATTTTGCATATATACTAACAATAACATAAGGCAACTTTTCCGCACTATTACAAATTTGATATCAAAAACTTGGTTTTTTCGATACACCCTAATGTCTGCCTCGAACCTGGGATCTTTTGTATACAAGGCAAGTACCCTACTCACTGGGCTCCATAGCATTGGATCCTTCGGTTAATGCTTTCACCAAATAAATAAGATATTTTGATTATAGTAGTTCAGTAAATTTATTTGTAAAAATAATAAAAATAAAAAAAAACTGCATTATTTTATAAAATATACTTATTAGGTGAGGTTTTTAAATTTTTTTTAGTAGCTAATTCGGTTTGAGTAGCAAATGTAACTAAATAATACAATGTCTTATTTTGTCAAAGATCCAGTAGAAATTAAGCTTAACAAAAAATCCTCAAAGATTTATAACAATATCAATATTTACCTTGAGTAGATATAAAAGCATTCTTCTGTTTGTAACCATCTACATAGTTGGCATTTATGTAATCAGAGTCTGGGTCATCATTCACAACTGGGAGCTTGACTCTACTGTGGTCGTAGCAGAGTACATCTGTGTACCTGTTTTTGGGCTGATTAGCTTTTAACCTGTAAAAAAAATAAATTAGTAATTTTGAATGCTCTCGAAACTAGTTCTTATTTTGTTCATGAATCATAGCAAAAGATTCTGCAAGGTGTAATGTTAAAAATATAATTATGCCTGTTCCATATTTGTAACCCTAACATAGGATAGGAGTTCCTTTTTTGATGAATTTGAATGTAACAACTTTTCTTTTAAAAGTATTGCCAAGGTTTCCCACAAGTAAGTTTACATAATAGGTATTAAAGGTTCAGAAAAATAATTTTTCAGAAAAAATTGAAAAATAATGCCTATTTTGAATTTTGAACTATTAATAAAGATATAGACAGTGTTGAGAAAACAAAAATTTAAAAAAAATCTAAATTTTGATGACTAAAAAAAAACAGTATGGTATGCTTTGGGCTCAGGACTCTCTACAACTGTATATAAAACAATGTAACCAGCCAGTTGGGTCATTAAAAGTCTTGAATCTAGCTACTTTGTCATTATTTGAATACAACATGAAACTCTCAATCAACGCGACAATATTTTTGAACCAAATACCCCATTACCATACATCACTACAAACCATTTCACTTCTAAACAAAAATCAAAATCACAAAAACTTTAAAAACACTCACTTTGAAGTCTCAAACGTCCCATCAGGGGGCGTCCCCTTAAACTCTGCATACTGCTGGTAGAGCCCTTTCCTCCCCTTAGTCCTCAGGTACTCGATAAATTTCTCCAAGGTCATCCCCCGTGTGTTGTCCCCAGAATGAACTGAGGCATTGTCCTCATTCATGGAGAGGGAGGAGGTGCTAGAGAGGTGCTCCTGTTTGTCTTCTAGTAGCTCCTCTTCTTCCAGCTCCTCCTCTGTGAAGTCTGTCACGCCAGATTCAGGGGTCAGAGGGCAGGGTTCGTCAGAGTCCTTCTGTATAGGAAATTGAGTCAGTTAACATCAACTAAAAAATTACTAAATTCGGCACCTAAACAACAGAACTGTAGGTACAATCAAAGGGAGAAAATAATTAAGCAAAAATCTGGTTAAACCGATTCGACCTACTTTAACCTGATGTTTTTTTTTATCCTTAAAGGGGAAAAATTGTGTGTGTTAAAGTGTAAACGAACTTTAAGACTTCATTACAAAAAAGGTAAATGTTCTTCAATGGTAAGTAACTTACAATACTTTAATACACTGAGTAAAAGAATACATTGCTTTTTAATGATGTATTTATAAGGCATATATCAACAAGGTCAAAATGTTCAATCAAATGTACATCTAAACCTTAATTTGTTTTAATCAGTGTAAAACGGTTTTCAATTTACTGGCTTATTCTTGATTAAATTTCAACAAATTAAGAGAATGTCTATTGATATTTGATTATGTAATTTCCATGGTGCATTTCACATGGTGTTGTTCAATGAGGTATACAGTATTTCTTTTGCATTTAGAGTGAATTGGAACAAATGTGCTACTGTTATTATGGTATATAGAAGGTCATAATAGGCTTTCATATTTAACATACAAGTTTTGTCAAGTTGGATTAACATCGTGCAACACATTAGCTATTTGAGACAAGCCTCATAATTTTGAAAGCGTTGTTGAAAGAGTATATCTAGTATCGACACACACCATTGAATCATTCTACCACACAATGAGGCCTCAGCTCTAACATACACCAGACTAAAAAATTATAGTGAGTCTCGCTTATCTGAAAGGCACGGGACTGGAGCACTTTTGGTTAATCGAGATTCCATAGAAATTTTTGGATAATCGGGAATCATCCAATCCACGCCCAGAAAAGCGCTGTTGAAGAGAAAACTTGACGTCATAGTGTTTGCCTCGTTACAGAAGTCTTAGACCAGGGTCTTAGATACATAGAGGCGCAAAATGAACCAAGTATTTCAGACAGTCTCTTGTTTAAAGGAAGGCGGGACAGGGCTGCTTTAAAACAAACCAAAATTGAGCAGTAAAAAAAGATTATTGCATATTTGAGAAATAAATCCAACTTTTTAAGTATGCATTTTTTTTTTGTATTTCTTCATTAATGCGTACACTTCATATTTTAGCACACAAAAAATTCGGAGCCTTTCGGTTCGGTTAATCCGAATTTCGGATAACTGGGACACTACTGTACTTTGCCTTGTTTTACTAATCCCAAAAGAGTCTGAACATCACATTTGAAACCTAGAGCAACATGTTACCGTAACTTGATCATGCTATTTCTATGGCGCATTACACAGCAGCAAAACGACCCACCTCTGCATCTTCCTTGAGCACCTCCACTTCCTTCTCTCTATCTTCACAGCAGTGTTTCTCCAGCACTTCCGAAGATGGTGTGACTGCCAGGGACTCGGCTGTGATCTCTTCCATGCACCGATTGATAGTGGACTTGAGGCAGTGCTGCAGCCAGGCCTTGTGGTCCACCTGGCAAAAATACAGGGCATATATTTAAATCAATTTTTTCAGAAGAGTCCATGAATCATAGTTTTCGAGAAACTGAAAAAAATGTTTTAAGGGGACGCATTACCCAAAAATTGGTCAAAATGTCGATTTTTCACTTTTTACTTTTTGTTATTTACAATATTCTTCTAAACATTTACTGAAAGTTTCATAATGATATCTTGTGTAGAAAAAAAAGTTATTAAATATATTCTGAAGTCATTCCTATACGTTTGAATACGTATTTCGTCTGCTTTCAACCTTTTTTTCTCTGTTTCACGTTTTTCAATTCTTGTGTTAAATAAATCCCTAAGGCATTTTTGCTAATTAAGTTAGAATTTTGACATTTTTTACCCCTGCTCTTACATATATTGTGCACAAAATTGTGCATGGAATAAGGTCTTCTATGTATAGTTATTTTTTTAAAAAAAATAATAATGAATTCAATAATTTGTATTTTTTGTGTATTTTTTTGTGATTTTCACTGTAAATGCATATTACTACTATAACTGTCGCTCACATTTTAAAATCCATGCACATTTCTTGAACAAATAGTACTAAAAAGAAACCATTAAAGTTTGGTGAAGTTATTATTAAAATTGAAGGAGGAGTAGGGTTTAAAAAAAGTTCACAATTTTGACCTTTTTTTGAATAAATGTAAAACTACTTGTAAATATTTATTTTTATTGCTAGAAATTTTTTATTTAGGATGAACATTATACAAAACCAATATAATTTACATGTTTATGTTATTATTTCTAAAAATAATATTTTGGGTAATGCGTCCCCTTAACAGCAACCTTGCATTGAAATTAGGGGGTCATACAGAAATTATGTCACTCAAAAGGTTGACTTTTTTAACCCCTCCCTCCCCTTCTGTCATGCTGCGTCAGGTTTGATCGAACCCCTCCCCTTAAAATTATGTCACGTCGTAAGACTCCTGATCCACTCCATGTCAAGACTCTTGGATCTTTTTCTATCGGACCAGGTCAATTTCGGAACAAATTAACGTGTTAATTGTTTGTGGGGAGGTTTTAAAAAATGTCCCCAAATGGAGATGCCAGGTCGCAGGAGATTAATGAAATATTCTAATGGTGAAGGTCCGTACTAACCTGGAAGGTTCCCCCAAGTTCTTCTGGGAGAGAGGAGATTGGGATATGCTGGCTGAGCTGTGATGCATTCACCATAAATAACTGTGGAAAAAACAAATGACAAGAAATTTTTAATATAAATATTTTAAACAAATTCATATCCTTTTAATTTATTACTAGAATGATGAACAAGAAGTTCTAGCTAAAAAAGCCCACTTTCCTGTTATTTAAATACTCACTAAAATTCTTATAAAAAACAAGTATATTTGTAACAGTCACTGTCATCTAGAACCGCTTTCACACAAGATTTGTACATCTTAGAAAACATAAAAAACAGCTATTTAGTTACAATTCAAACTTTTAAAAGCCAAATTAAAAGATTTTGGAATGATCTACGGAGGAACATCTTCAGCAGTTCAATACCTACTTTTCAATTTTTTTTAAATTCTTTAGAATTAAGAAAAAAGGAAAGTAGATGAATGATTAAAAAAATTTCTTAATTTTATAAGTAGTGTTTTTATAAGCAAGTTCGAATAAGAGTTAAAATGGTAGTTACAGGACATCATTTAATTATTCAAATAAAATATGTAAACCATACCTTCTGTGCTGCTGCTTCTTCAGTTTGCTAATCAAAAATTAAAAATAATCATCAGACAATTTTCAACACAGAATTTATTAACAGTAATACATTCACAACAAAAATAAATATGTTTGAAAAAATTTAAATGGCTTATTCTTTATAACATAAATCAAGACAGTTTATAAGCAAAAAAAAATTTGATTCAAGTTAGCATAAAATCAGAGCCAAGTCAATTCTAGAGTCAATTATAAATGTGGATAAGCAATCATAACTAATAATGTACATTTAATTATTTAATGGTAATTCAAAACTTTGCCAAAATTAGTTTTTTATTTAAAGAGAAAAAATTAAAAACAAGAGGACTATGGGCTATTAACATATAAGTTTGGCATTAAAACAAGTATTTTTATTACTGCAATTCAAATTGCTGAAAGTTTATCTTTTTTGCTTTCTTTGAAGATTTATATCAATGAAACTATTTAAAATTTTGAATCATTTAGGAAATGTTTGATTTATTGATAACATTCTGGCTAAAAGTAGAACATTAAAAAAAACCCACAGAGTTGCATTAAATAGTTAACTACGATAATTTCCAAACTGCCAAAATTTCAACTATATTTTAAAATCATAAAGTCAATTTAAGTTAATGTTGCTAAATTGCAACAGCCCAACAGCCAAAAGCTGAATTTTTATTATATGCATTCATTGAACAAAAAGTTTAGTACTCACCCGATCCCTCAGTTTTTCCCTCAAGAACAGCTGAAATATTTTGAAGGAGGCCTTGAACCACAGAGGGGCAGCAACTATCAATACTTTCTTCAAGCGGGCAGGATAGCCACCCTACAAATATTTTGAATGACTATAGTTGTTGAATAAAAAAACTCACCTTTGGAAATAATATTTAGTTTTAGTAAATAGCAATGCTCTTCTTTTAAATGCATAGGTTTTTACTTCATGAATAAGTTCAGGATTAAAATTTTAAGTTTACAATATTTAAAAAAATTAATCATAGAAATTTTTCTATTTAAAATACTCGAAAAAAATATTTTGAATGCTTTTTACACGTCAAAAGTTTTACTATTTAAAGAAAATAAAATTCTGTATCTAACTGACAATATGTTAAGAACAAAATTTATTAAGTGAGCGATTATATAAGGATCTTATTAGCCTACCTTTAACAAATTTAACATCTTTTGACTCAGCTCATAGTCAAAATTAGAATACTTCGAAGCAGTCATATTATAAATAAATATTATCCCACATCTTTGAGTTTCTAGGCTGTATGAAAATAAACACACATTTGAGTTACTACTTGGAAAGTGCTGACAGTTTTAATTGAGCACAATTTTTTTTTAAAAATTCTAGCTAAGAAAGCAATTCTAAATAAACAAAATAACAATTTATATTTGTTAATTCAATCACTTTAAATAAAATCTTGTAATAAAAATATCCAAATATGCCATTTTAAGGACTATATACACGGTATAGTATATGTTTGAATACACATTCAAATTTCCAAAAAAATAATGAAATAGGGCCTTTTCAACCCAGTCGCAAACTTTTTGACGATAAAACTGATTCACTGCATCATTGAATCCCAGTACAGGAGTCTTATCACAAAGTTCAGAGACTAAATGAAGCACTTATGCCACTCCAAATTCGGTCAAAATTTTAGTTTTCACTCAATATCTCAAATTTGATTAACTCCAGAACTAAAGTGCCTAGGGAAAAGTTGTAAAGCATACAGAGAACCTACAACTTTTGTACTTGTACATTTGTTCTTCGATAAATATTTCATTGAAAAATTATTAATTTAAATCATTTTCAAGTACAAATCTATGGAGCTAAGGCAAACATGACCCTCCATATATTTTTGTCTTCAAAGAATTGCTATGGCAATAACTTGTCAGATCATGTGGTTGGAACAGCTTTACAGTTAACAGCACTGTTCTACAGAACTGTTAGAACAGTTAAATAAGAAAATAGCCCCAATTTTAAAAATCAATTTAGCATAGCTTAGATTTAAGTTCGAATGAGTCTGATCAACCATGGGTATCCAAAACAAAACGCCTCAGTGTTAGACCAATGGAAAAAAGATAATTTTCCAAGCCACATTTATTAACCTGTGTTGAATATTTTCAAAAACAAGTGATTTTAAGGGATAAATGTAGATGAAGTACATGTCACTATAATCCCATTTTTTAAAAAAATTGCTTCAAATATTTTTTAACAATATTTATTTCAATTTTTTAAATTTATTCAACCAATTTCAAAAAGTGGGATTGTAGCGAGTAGGGACCTGTAAGTCATCTACATTTATCCAAATTGTAAAATAATTTTCTTATGATCCGAGGCTCCTTAAAGTTGTGACGGCATGAACGAGAGCAGTTTTAAGTGCAATCTATCACAACAACCACTGATAATCATAATTTTTGTATAATTTAATTCTGCATTTGTAACTGGAGCCTATCCATATTTTACTCTGGTGAATTTTTAATATTTGCTATTTACCATGTACACCTTACAGCATGTTTACGTTTTTATGAGTTAGGTTATGTTTGGTTTATGTTTTAATTATTAAAAGTTAAGTTTATTTAAAAATTAGTTACGACTCTTCTGAACACAAAATTTCTGCGCTCGTGACAATGGGTGCAGTACAGTGGAACTTGGATAATTAGAAGTCGATGGGACCACTACAAAAATTCGAATTATCCAAAACTTCGAATTACGAAAGTTAATTTTTTTGTTTAGTATTTGGTCCTCTAAATGACTAAAAAGGATATTTCCAATAAGTTATTTACATATAGCATGGTGTATAAAAAATTAAACACTGTATGTTAATAAAACATTAATAAATTTACATTTAATATGAATTCTTTTATTTACATTTCAGCAAAAAAAATTGTGATAATTCAGTTTGTTTAGTAGAGTTTAGTCTTTTTTGATTAACAAAATCTTCCAGTATGTTAAGTGAATGAAACACAGCTTCACTTACGTTCGTTTGTCCTTCAACGTACCGTCGAAATTCGCCTATATGAGAAAGCGCCTCCAACGATGTAGGGATTGGCGCTACTTTCTCTGCCTCTATTTCATCCTCTATATCATCTTCTTCTGCACCCTTTTTATTGCTTAACACTTCTGATAAGATGTCTTGGTCAGAAAGTTCTCCACAGACTTCTACGTCTTCGTCCATATTGACGTACTCTTCGAAGGTGACGCCCATTCTTTCGGTATCCCATGCGTCCGGTTGCGGGGGGACATCTTCCTCTACGATTTCAACTGGATCCTTTTCCTTTAGTACGAACCCTGCTTTTCGAAAACAATTAGAAATTGTTTTTTCGGTCACTTGTGACCACGCATTATGTGACATCCGAGCTGCATCAAGGACATTTATGGAGCATTTTTATCCGAAGAAGAATCTTGCAAGATGTGTCGCACAACAAGGCATCTATAGAAATGTTTAAGATTTTTTATGATGCCCTGGTCCATTGGTTGCACAACAGAAGTCATGTTTGGCGGGAAAAAAACAACTTTGACATTATCCATAGCCGGAATAGAGTCATGCGCAGTACAATTGTCAATAAATAAGATGATTTTTCTGTTCTTTTTTCGATATGTTTTATCGAGTTTCAGCAACCAACCTTCGAAAATCTCTCCAGTCATCCAAGCCTTCTTGTTTGCGGTATACTCTAGTGGCTTTGATTTCACATTTTTGAAGCATCGTGGATTAGCAGATTTTCCTATCATTAGCAAAGGCAGCTTTTCGCTTCCATCCATGTTTGCTCCCACCAACAACGTTACTCGTTCTTTGCTTTTCTTTCCTCCACTGCAACGCTCTCCCGTAAATGCCAATGTCTTGTCCGGAGTGCATTTGAAAAACAAACCCGTTTCATCAACATTGAAAATGTCTTTAGCCGGTGTTCCTTCAATAATCTTTAAAAGATCATTTTTCCATTCATTTGCCGCTCCTTGGTCCACACGACTTCCACTTTCACCACATACAGATTTGAATGTTATGCCATTTCTTTCTTTGAACCCGTCCAACCATCCAGTGCTAGCCTTGAAATCACTTTTTCCTAAGCCGACAGAAAATTCCTCCGCTTTAGCTCGGAGAAGGGGACCACTCAGAGGAATGTTTTTGTCCCGTGCTTGCTTGAACCACTTCAACACGCACTCGTCGACTTCAGGATTGTCCGGTTCTCTAGCTCTTTTGCGGTTTTTTGGATTTCCACTAGCAGCGTTGCTGAGAATTTTGTCCTTATTCTTCAAAAATGTGGATAAGGTGTTTGGCGCTATCCTTTTCAGCAAACGTTAAAGTCTTGTACTGAACGCGTGGTTTACTCAAAGACATGTTGGATAAAACTCTAACAACCTTGAAGATCACAGTAAGAAGCTGGAATGACGAATGAAACGAGCCTCAAAACAAGAACAAGTTTAGTCACTCACACCATCTGCGATCTGCACCTGCCGAGGAACCGGGACGAAACCAGTTAAACAGGTGGAGGAACAAAAAGAAGATGGGGGGGGGGCGAACTCCAGGTGTTTCTTATCTAAGGAATGTTTGCACACAATGAAAGAATTTCGGATGGAGGTTTTCTTTACAGAAAAAATGCAAAATGAAGATTTATTTTTCGACAAAAACTTCGAATTAACGAAGTTGAACTTCGAATTATCCACAATTTATATACAATGATTTAATACAAAGTTCAAGGGACCAAGAGAAATATTCGAATTAACGACGATTTCGAATTAGGGACGTTCGAATTATCCACTGTCCCCTGTATAAAGTAATAAAATACACTGTTATAGCTAGCATAGGTTAGGCAACATAAAAAGAATCAAACCTTTCAAGGGCAATGTCCAGCTGATAAATGACCCCTTGAAGAGTTGTTCGGTGGGATGTCTCAAGGGGGAAGTGTCTGTGGGCAGTGAAAATGGCAATGGCAGCACCGCTGCTGTCTCGGACAGGCTGAAAAGATTTGACGAAATGTAAGCTAGCAGACCACAAATGTATGAGTTTTTAAAAAATTGTCTTCCCATAAGTTAATTTATTAAATTTGTTTCCGTAATCTATGAATTTTTCCATAACTAGGAGGCTAAATTACTATACCTTGTCCAGTCAGAGTGCAAGCTTAAAAAAGACTATCTTCCCCATCCCTTTGCTCGGTTTTCTAGGAAACGGGGGAAGCATCGCTTTTCTAAATGTAACCCGTTTGAGGTTCTGTGTTCAGATCAAACCCAAGTAGGGTGGGGGAAAACACACTGACGCCATTTTATACAAAAACAAGCGAAGGGATTGGGGAAGAAAGTCTTTTTGAAGCTCGCATTCTGGCTGGACAAGGTATAAGGCTACTAAAATGTAACAGCCTATATCTCAGCTGGAAAATATACATTTTACAGCACACAAGTTTTATAAACTGCTTTCTAACTGCTGGCTAAGCACTGACCGGCCTTAAATTTAAATGACAAAAATAATGCTTTTTTTTCATATACAGTTGAAAGATCAATATTTAGATGTAGAAAGCAGTTATAACTTAGAGAGACACACTTTGAGAGTAAATTATTCAGTGCTTGAATTTCAAGTTAAAAACTTTTAAGACCCATAACTGTCGATTTGTAACGCTTTTCATAACATTTTAAAATAAATCTAAGTTGCCGCAAGTGAATAGTCACTCTTAATGAATGCTCATTATTAAACTGCTCTATATATTTATATTTTTTGCCGACTTTTCTTTTTTTAAAATTCAAAATTTTAAAAAATGGAAAAGTAGGTATTTAAATGGGGTCGATGTCCATCATCTGTCTGTCCGTACCCTCCTTCCAAAATCAGTTTTAACAATAGGATCTTAAAAATTCTTTTGTTAGAAGCTATGATGCAGAAACCCAACTTTCATACTTTTTGTGTAACGTCTGTACGTCCGGACGGACATAAATCCACTATCTGTCGGCGAATTTCTTATTGAATTAGCATTGAAATTCACTTTTGAGTCATTTAAATTTTGAGTCACCCTGTTTCCAAATCAACAATGACATGAAGTATTTGAATCAAAATAACAGTGGGCTATTTTAGTTCTTCAAGAATTCTTGTTAAATTTAGAAAATATTTCACATTTTAGAAGTTTGTTAGTGATCTTTGTAAACTTACCAAGATAGTAAATTTCCCGGTTTCAAGTTCAGTTCGAAGAGCATCACAGGTGGGATCGAACCTTATGAGGCCTTCTCTGCGTCGCATAACCTTCACAAAAATAAAAAGAACATGAAATAATTTCCGCCCAATTAAAAAGACACTGTAAAACATAATAGGGTAAACTGACCAGTGAGTGAACAGTTGGTAAATACATTTAACAAGTAAGGATTAAAAATCATTCCACTGGATGGATTGGCAATAACACTGACTTCCTGTCATCTAGTAGGATGCAATCTGACATCTGATTGGTTGTTAATTAAAATCCAACATGTTTATTGACAGGACATTTTCATGTTTATTCACTGGTAAAAGTACCGTTCATTCACTGGTAAAAGTACCACTTTTTATTTGGACCACCAAAAGACCCAAAGCAATGCAATATAAAGTTAACTAATTTTTTTGTAGAATTTACATATAATGACAGATGAGTTCACATTGTCATAAACTCACAAGCTATATTTTCTTAAAATGTATGAATTTTCTTAAAACGAATTGTGCTTAAGCGTTCATTCACTGGTTAGTCTACCCTACACAATTTAATATTTGAGTTAATAATTGAAGAAGCTTACGTTCAGGAACACATTTGTTTTTTTAATCCATGTCCATAAAGGAATACTAGATTTGATTGTTAAGATTTTTACCAATAAGGGATTGTTAATAATAATAATCTAAATTATTGTAATAAATGCAAAACCTGCTGTAGGGGTTAGTTAAAGGACTGCAATAATTCCACTTTAATAAACAACTGAAACAAGTAAAAGTAAATATATCAAAGCTATAAAATATACTTCAGTGACAAGTTGACTGGGAAAAATATGTATTGCATAAATGCTTATTCTTAACGCTACAACCAAATTAATAAAAAAATTATGTTTTTGAGTTCTTTATTATTTGTAAACAGTATTTATTGGATTCTAAATATGCTCTTGATCACAGCTCTAAATTAATATGAATCTTATTAATAGAGAGAATATACACAATTTCACATTAAAAAATTGTAGACACATTCAAAATTTTTATAGATTACTTTCTAAGCTTTTTTTTAACACAATATATAAAATTTATTTATTTTTAAACTTGACATAAATTTAGATTAGGTTAGGTTTGAATTATTGTCGCACTAGAGCTACATGAGGGCTATTGGCGACGGGGGTTGTATTTTAGAACCAGAGTCAAGCGACAAGTCGACACCTGAATAGGCACCGGTTAAGGCTGACATTGTACGTAGCGTTAGGAAATTGAAGGATATTTAACATGCACTCCATTACACAGGGTATTATTCGTTGGACATTTTTGGCTGCACAGGCCGTTTATAGGTTGGCAGTTATTTTGGCGATGCCCGGACCTAAACCTGGGACCCATAAATTTAGAAATAAATAAGTTTTACTGAATAAATTAAAAACAAAACTATAAACAAAGCATCTTGCAAAAGCACTATTCAAGCTTACTTCATGGGCTTCAAAGAGGGTGACTGCTCGGCAGATGTCGAATTTCCTCGCCATCATGAATTTGACAGCAGTGGATTTGTTCCAGGCCTTCTTGTCCCCATTCTTGTGAAGCTGCAATTCCTTGACGATCCCAACAAACTCCTTCACTACCTATTTTGAATCGAGGAATGGATTTTACAAAAATTAATTATATAGCTTTTCAAAAATAAATTATAAAATGATTAAATATCAAAATACTTAATACAGCTGAATTTTCTAACAGCAGCTTAGTTAAATCACCAGATAATTATTATTCTGATCATTTTATAAAAAAGAATTTTAAAAAAACAGCCTTAGCTCTTACAGGATGGCTATAGCGATTATTTCTTATAAAGCTTGTGTATTTGTTCCAAAATATGTAACTATTCCATAATCTTTATTGTTTGATAAATCAATAGATTACTTAAATTTACTGAAAAGTGCATCCTTAATTTAAATAGCAAAAAAAAAAACAGTTTTAGCTCGTTCAGTATTTCTTCCATATGTTCAAGAATTGCAAAACAAATTCAGCATGTGACATTTTCTTTTAAAAAATCAGTGTTTAACTTATTTTCAAAATTTAGTTTGCAATTATAAAAAAGTGCTTACCTCTTCCTCTGCATCAGTAAGTACTTCAGCCATTTCTAAAAAAACATTGTTTTAGCATCAAAAGCTATTCATATATTTACTTAAATAATAAAACAAATTTTAAACAAAAAACAAATGTTAACATTATATATCTTTCTATTATATTTAAAAAAAATCTATACACAAATTATACACAATCTTTTCCAAAATTTTGCTAAAAAAGCAACCTTTTACAGAACACAATACTATGTCATATTCGTTACAGAATTAATTGCTACGGGAAAAGAAGTTCCAAAGAAATACAAAGAAGTTGATAAGCCCAGGGCCTGATCTAACTTAAGGGCCGGGCCCCCTTTAAATGTTAGGGGCCCCACTAAGTTTTAGTTTCTATCATGTTAAATGCTATATGCCCACAAAACGTAAATTTAAAAAAAAATTGAGATTCTATTTTTTTTACCTTGACTTTGACACAAACATTGATCTAAAGTGATTGGCTATAAGAAATATAAATAAACAATATTATAAGAAGGACAAAAAATGGTAATAGAAACATAATGAATCGGCAAAAATGAATCATTATGACGGGCAATCATACACAAAGTTTTCCGTAAAAGCTCTATGTGATTTGGCAATTTGTGTTAGGTTGTCAAGAAACAAAAATGTGGTAAACATTCCACTTTATATTCATTCAACTATATACGTACAGACACCCTACATATTAATTTTTCCAGCTCGCCAAAAGTCAACACTCGCCAAAGAACAGACTGGCCTTTATATCATAGCTGTACTTTTCGAAGTATTAAATTTCTTTAAAAATATAATAAAACGATATTTGGCCACTATCACTCCATACCTATTATAAACACAATGCCTTTTTTTAAAAAAATATTTAAAACTATAAAATTACCCAATTAAAAAAATTTTGAGCTATACATGATATTTATTTTAAATCTTAAGATTATATTTCTTTGTAGCTTTTCAAGATATTTATTTTAAATCTTAATATATCTAAAAAAACGACACACTAATGTTACAAAAGTAATCGAACATAATAACATTTGTGGTATAGGCAGTCAACAATATTTACACTACTGATACCAGACATTCTCTTAACTGCAACAATCGTAACCAAAGAAGAAATAAAATCTGTTTCAACATGTCTTTAGCACTTTGAAAAATGAAAACAACTGTATAAATATTTAATAAACAACAAGATGCCTCCTCCATTTCTTTGTTACAATAATAAATATATGAGGAGACTCACTTAGAAACCTACACAAATACTATTATTGATTTTTAAAAAAGTTAGTTATCATTACCTAAAGCTGTAAATTAATTTGTCAATTAAAATAACAAGCTTTTAATTTTAGTCATCGCCACCTTGATCCCAGATGCCTGCGAAACCGAAAGAAAAGACTTACATTGATGCCAAACGGAATATTATAAATAAGATTAGAGGAATTCAGCACGTTAATATGGAGTTCCACTTTTTAAACTTTGAAAATTAAATTATCTAGTTAAATGCATGACTTACATCCTGTATTTACATACATTTTCAGAAAACTAGCTACATATATTTCTAAATTATCAGTACTTTAATAACTTGCCAAACATACAAAACGAATCACTACACTTTTTGGTTTTGCCCACGCTTTCCAAAGCTTTCTCTCACAAGGCAAATTGCTGTTATGCAACATTTTGGCATATTACTGCATTTTTTACAGCTGATTGTTAAATAAATAATGAAAATTTTGATTAAAGATCGATTAAATCTATCTATATATAGATAAAAAAAATCATATGAAAAAAATATTTTAAAAAGCACGCCATCTAGTAGCTGAAACGAAAATAACATTGCTGCAATGATTACTGAATTATTGAGTATACTATTAATTAAACCTTCAGGGCTGCCAGTGCCAGAAAGCCTTGAAAATAGTTGCTTTAGTAGCCTCAGATGTTAAAAAATAGTAGCCAAAATAGTATCCTCTTTTACCTAACTAAATAAACAACTTTTAATTGTTAGATAACACAAATGTATTTTTTTTAAATATTTGCATTGAATGTTATCCGAAATTAAATAAAATTTCAAAAAAAAGGGGATAAATTAGTTTAATATGCTTGGATGCAAAAATTTAAAAACTAAAACTTAAGACTTATATCAGTGCAGATCTTGGAATTGTAGCACCAACACTCGGTTAAAAGGATTGATAAAACTGCCAATAGTTTTTCGGATGTATTACAACAGAAAATTTCATGTTAAATTATTAAACCAATTTATATATAACTGTTAGAGAACATAAATTAGGAGAAAATATTTAAAATCTACTTATTTGTATTGGAATTTAATTAGCAATTGCATAAAATTTTTCAAAAAAAAAAAAAACATTCAATTAACGATTGGATAAGAAACAGCAATAAAAGTGCCTTTTTTATCCTTCAAAAATATATATTTATAAATTTTTGATTAATTTTTAGCTAAAAAATCTAAGAAAAACCAACATTCATCAAGAAAAAGCCTGTCATTTCACAAAAACGAGCAGGAAGAAGTTAAAATGCTAAATTGTGCAAAAAAAATTTAAGACCACAACTTAAATTTACAAATTGCAACACCAACTTTCAAATGAAAGGATTGATACTGCCAAAAAAATTTGCTTGAAAATAAATTTAATTAAAAAATATATTATAAAATAAAAACAAGTATATTTTAAATAGTTATCAGTTATTCAAGAAACATAAGGATCAATACTAATCCATGTAAATATGTTTCACTGAAATATCTCGCAGCTTTAAAATACAAGGATGGCTGAATTCAAACTATTAAATGTAAGTATTCTTATTTAACACGATCATTGAAATTCACAAGTAAAATATAACTTTTTTTAAGTTTAAAAAAAACGCATTTCGATACGATTCTTTTAGATACCGCCAAATTACTTAATAAAAAAAACTTCAAAATAAAGCAAATTAATGACAGGCAGATGTTAATCCTATCCCCAAATGCAGTTTTAAAAAAATCCTCAACAAAGCATACAAAATCAAAGTTAGTTTCCATAAACTTTACATGGTCTGCTAAAAAAAAAAAAAAATAATAATAAGTCAAGTGCTATTTCAAAAACACATGGTTTTGCTTTTGTTTTGTGCAAAACGAAAGCAAAACTTGATGATAACTTTTGATTTGAGAACCAAACAAAAACTATAGGCATCATCTGTACTTCACGTTTTGCGTATCGGTAGAATCCTGGTGGCGCCATCTATGGAAAAATTATATAACTAAAAATATTCGCCCAAGACAGAAAATAGTTGAAGGTTTTGCTGAAAATAGTCGTTTTAGGCCCTTTTTGGTCTTAAATAGTTGCCATAGTCGCCTAGACGCTAAAATAGTCGCTTTAGTAGCCTTTCAAGTCGCCACTGGCAGCCCTGAACCTTATTTAATTAATCTAATTTTGTACAACTCCATGTGCTCATATCTTACTCATGGAAATATATTCATCACGGAAGTTTTAGAGGTTCATTTGAAAAATATTCAGAATTTACAAGCTCTTGCTATAACAATACTGATCTGCTGATCTTTCTTCGAAGAATTCAATTATTTCCTATTTTCATTATCTTAATTTCGATTTTTTTTAATTATTTTATTTCTTGAAACAAACTATAAATATATTATTTTAAACTGGTTGTTTCGCTTATAGGGAAAGGGCATATTTACAAACAAAGAGTGAACATGTGATGATGGAAAGGCACAAGTGCGGTGCGGATGCCTTTCGTACCTTTGACATGGCGTTTCGCGGCCATTCTTAGGAAATGTTAAATTATCATATCCAATAACGCTTTTAGGCGTGGAGAAGTGAATATGTTTAAAAGTTGAAGTATGAGAAGGTATGATTTTTGTTTTTATTTGCCTTTTTTTTTGTTTTTATTTGTCATTTCTCGTTACTGTATTACAGCAGGGTTTGAAATTTGCCGACTTTCGGATTACCGGAATTTCGCGACTTTAGAATCCCCGAAGTTTCGCGACTTTCGGATTGCTGTTGTTTCGCGACTTTCGGATCGTCAGAGTTTCACAACTTTCGGATTTTCGCGACTTTTGGATCGCCGGAGTACCGCGACCTTCGGATCGCCTGAGTTTCGCGTTTTTTGGATTTTCGCGACTTTCGGAGTTTCGCGACTTTTGGATCGCCGGATTTTCGCGACTTTTGGATTTTCGCGACTTTCGGAGTTTCGCGACTGTCGGATCGCCGGAGTACCGCGACTTTCGGATCGCCGGAGTTTCGCGACTTTCGGATCGGCGGAGTTTCGCGACATTCGGATCGCCGGAGTTTCGCGACTTTCGGATCCCCGGAGTTTCGTGACTTTCGGATCCCCGGAGTTCCGCGACTTTCGGATTCCTCGAGTTTCGTAACTTTCAGATCTCTTTCGAAATTTTGTATTTTGGTTTTTCTATCGGTCAGGCCGATATTCGCCATCGGTCGATCCGTAATACATTTTAAAACAAATAAAACAAAATAAACATGCAAATCCTCAAAATTAAGGATAAAAAAAATCAAAATCGATATTTTCAGGCTCGTTTCAAATCAAAATTATGCTGCCATATCTTAAAAATAATTTTCTATTAATTCTTAAGAATCCTAACTTCATAAAAAAAGAATACAAAACATAATTAAGCACAAAACACAAGCTTTTCTAAAACAAAACCAACCAAGTTCCTGGTCAAACGCACTGAAAATCTGTGCAATGTTTAGATTCTCTCTGCCTTTCAAAAAAACACGTGGTTGGTGCGTGACGTAGCACTGCGCTTTCCCTATTTAGCCGCAAGTTACTACCATGCGTAGTGATTTTGATTTAGCTGTAACCACCGTAAACAAAACACAACAAAGGGCTGTAAGGAGCCTAGTGGTCACGATCTTAGACTTGAGATCGGAAGGTTGAGACGTTGAGAGTTCGAGACCCCGGTGCCACTGAAGACTTACCGAGTATATGCGGAGTACGTGCTCGTAAAATCTGTTGGGTCCGAAAGTCCTGTGGTCGGTCATTGCGCAGTTCACCATGGGTACAGGTTCCTGGAGAAAATTTCCCTCCCCTTCAGGGACATGTCTAAATTGTGGAGGTGGAGACAGATGGCAACATCTGTCATATGTGTTTGTCTGTGTCTTGTGTTTTCCTACTTGACTATGGTTTATAAGCGGGTCCTTGCGACCAAGCACACAAGCATGAAAATATATGTCAACCAATCCCAATCCAAAAACACAACAAACACAAAAAGTCAACAAAAAAAGTTTTGAAAATTATAAGTTTTAGATTTATGTGATTTGCAAATCTACTATTCATAATGGCAAATGTAATGGAATGGATTGATGATGAACTTCACAATATACTAGGCTTTAGCGATAAACATACCGCGGAATTTTTACTTAATCTTGCTTCTAAAAGTTCCAGCGCTGATGTCCTGATTGACAAAATCAAGACTACAGAAATGTTATCCATAAACCCCAGTGTACTTAAATTTGCTACAGAACTATGGGGTAAAGTACCCCACGCAGAGGCTAAAGAAAAGCCGGCGAGGGCTCGCGAGAGGGAGATCGTGGAAACTCTGAAAAAGAACATGAGTTACAAGCTCCTCGACGATGAAGAAGACTACGGCTACGAGGTGAAGCCTTCTGCCCAGCCGAAAAAAAGGAAGAATCTGCGGGAGAGGAAATCTGCCAGCAGTGAGGAGAGTGATGGAGGTTCAAATAGTCGCCAAATTCCGTCCCAGAGTCGTCAGAAGTCCGATTCTGAAAGCGATTATGACAGAACGGAGATTGAGAGAATGAAAGATCTGAAAGAGAGAGATGAGTTTACAGCAAGGCTGAAAAAGAAGGATAAAGACAAGACGAGGAACATTGTAGCTAAATCCGATAGAAGAGCCTTTGAAGAAGCTGCGAAAAGGCTTCGATTAGAAGCAGAAGACCGGAAGAAGATTATACCAAAGTTGAGGGTTGAGTCGAGAAGAGAGTACTTGGTCAAGAGAAAGGAGAACAAGCTGTTGGAACTCGAAGGAGACATTCAGGATGAAGAGTATCTCTTCTCTGATGTTCCCCTCACCGAAGCAGAAAAGAAGGAGCTGCAATACAAGAAGAAGATCTTGGAGTTGGCCAAACAGCACGACAAAGCAAAAGAGCTTGAGAAGATCGAGAGGTACAGAATGCCCGAGGCTACGGGGAAGGAAGTCACCAAGAAATACGAAGAAGTTGACGAGCGGGAGAGGGCTCCGAATGCTGAACAGCTCAAGTGGGAACAGGAAAGGCTTGGGTTCGCTCAGATGCGGTTCGGAGCTGAAGACGCCAAGAAGAAGCACAAAGAAAAGGAGTACAACTTTGTGTTTGATGACGCCATCGAATTCGTTCAGTCTATCAAGATGAAGGGCTCCAAGAATGCCCCCCAAGAGAGCGAAGAGGTCTCTGAATTCGAGAAAAGGAAACTGAGTATCCAAGAGACAAGGAAGAGTCTTCCCATATTCCCGTTTCGAGAAGATCTGCTGGCAGCCATCGAGAACCACCATGTTTTGATCATCGAGGGGGAGACGGGGTCGGGTAAGACAACGCAGATCCCCCAATATCTGCACGAGGCGGGCTACACCCAAGACGGGAAGAAAGTCGGGTGCACGCAGCCCAGAAGAGTAGCTGCCATGAGTGTTGCGGCTCGAGTGGCCGAAGAGATCGGGGTCAAGTTGGGAAATGAAGTTGGATACAGCATTCGATTTGAAGACTGCACCTCAGAAAGAACTGTGTTGAAGTACATGACTGATGGTATGTTACTCAGAGAATTTCTGTCAGAACCAGATTTGGCGTCCTATAGTGTTGTAATCGTCGACGAAGCCCACGAGAGAACTCTTCATACAGACATATTGTTTGGGTTAGTGAAGGATATTGCAAGGTTTCGTCCTGATTTGAAGTTGCTCATATCAAGTGCAACTTTGGATGCTCAGAAATTTTCCCAGTTTTTTGATGATGCCCCTATATTTCGCATTCCTGGTAGGCGATATCCTGTTGATATTTTTTATACCAAAGCACCAGAGGCCAACTATTTGGATGCTTGTGTAGTGACCGTTTTGCAAATCCACTTTACTCAGCCTTTGGGTGACATTTTAGTATTTTTGACAGGTCAAGAAGAAATTGAAACTTGCAACGAAATGCTTCTGGAGAGGACTAGAAAGCTAGGTTCCAAAATGCGAGAGTTAATTATTTTGCCCATTTACGCTAACTTACCATCCGACATGCAGGCTAAGATCTTTGAGCCTACACCGCCTGGTTCAAGGAAGGTAGTCATAGCAACAAACATAGCTGAGACATCACTGACAATTGATGGCATCATATATGTTATTGATCCTGGTTTCTGTAAGCAAAACAGTTTCAATGCTAGGACGGGAATGGAATCTCTTGTTGTCACACCTATTTCCAAAGCTTCCGCCAATCAAAGAGCCGGACGAGCTGGGAGAGTGGCGGCAGGCAAATGCTTCCGCCTGTACACTGCTTGGGCCTACCAACATGAACTTGAAGACAACACCATTCCTGAGATTCAACGAGTAAATCTAGGCAACTGTGTACTTCTGTTGAAATCATTGGGCATCAACGACATCATCCACTTTGACTTCTTGGATCCTCCCCTGCACGAGAGTTTAGTCCTTGCTCTGGAGCAGATCTATGCCCTGGGAGGCCTCAACCACAAAGGGGAGCTCACCAAGTTGGGGAGCAGGATGGCCGAGTTCCCTGTGGACCCAATGATGTCCAAGATGCTGCTTGCCTCGGAGAAATACAAGTGCTCCGAGGAGATCTTGTCCATCGGGGCCATGTTGTCCGTCAACAACTCCATCTTCTACAGACCAAAAGACAAGATGGTTCATGCCGACACAGCAAGAAAAAACTTCTTCAGTCCAGGTGGGGACCATTTGACCCTGCTAAACGTCTACAAACAGTGGGCAGAGTCCGATTACAGCACCCAGTGGTGCTTCGAGAACTACATTCAACACAGATCCATGAAACGAGCCAGAGACGTACGAGAGCAACTGGAAGGACTGATGGACCGGGTTGAGATCGAGCTTGTCTCCAATGCCTCCGACACGGAGGCCATCTTGAAATCGATCACAGCTGGGTATTTTTACCACACAGCTCGGCTTTCCAAGAGTGGACAGTACAAGACGGCCAAGCAGCAGCAGACTGTTATGATCCACCCGAGCAGTTCGTTGTTTGAGGAGCTGCCCCGTTGGCTTGTGTATCACGAGTTGGTGCTGACAACGAAAGAGTACATGAGGCAGGTTGTAGAGATTAAAGGGGTGTGGCTTTTAGAAGTTGCACCGCATTATTACAAGGCGAAGGATATCGAGGACTCGACGAATAAAAAGATGCCCAAAAACACGGGGAAAGCCAAAGATGATCTAAATAGACAGTATTGATTTTAATTGGACTAATTTAATTTAGTTTTTATTGTGGTTTTATGGTTAAAAAATGGTAATTTTAGCATTTTGAAATAATCTTACTATATTTATATTCCATGGTTAAGAATATCAAAAATAGTGTAAAGGTTCATTGGGGAGGGGTCAGGAAATTGATATATGTTAATAGCTATGATTAATATTTGAGGCATGAATTTCTTAATTTGTTGATATAACTTATATTTAAAAAAATTGTGATGAAAATTTGTTGCAACTTTTTTATAATACAGTCGACTATACAAAATGATATGTAAAAATTATTTTGTAAATATTATTTTTTGGTGCATTGCCCTATTGTTAATAAATAAGAAGCTTAATTTGTTGATAACATGTATTGAAGTAATTTTTAATGACAACTTGTTGCAGGTTCTGTTTATAATAGTAGCCTAACTAAATGAGGTGTACTAATTATTTTGTAAATATAGCTTCATTATATAAATGTTTGGTGTATTCTATTATTAATAAGAAGCTTAAAAAAAGTTCATCAATTTTATGATCAGAATTTGAAAAATATATTTTCTTTTGGTTATGTTTTGGGAAAAAAATTTTTTAATTTAATGCTGCATAACTTTTATGTTACAACTTCTGCAAGAATGGGACTGCTTACGGCCTACTTTTACAACAAGGCCAGAGAAGCTTTAACAAACCCCATGAGTGTAGATGGAATTTTTGATGTCACTGTTCAGAGTGCCGAAGATCGAGAAACTAGTTTGGACGCATTCGGAACCTAAAAATGTAGTTAGCCGTGATCAAGTGGTTCCGAACAGGTTTTCTTCATCTTCGGAACAACTTCGCTCGGAACTACGAATTCAAAATTTCCGTCCCTGTGCATGTTTGGGAGAGCTTCTTTGGCCGTAGTAATTGAGTAGGCCGTGGATTGCATTTTTTATCTGGCTTACTTCGGCCTAGGTATTTATTTCAAGTTTTCCTTCCAAACCTTCTCTTCAATTGGTGTTCTGTTCCTACGCTGACATTGATTTACCAATTGAGACTCATGAGAAATTTATTTCATTCAGCATTTTTATAGCGAACTTACATGCCAGTTCCCAAAGTTGAGAAAAATATTTTTTACTAGCTATCAGCAGACATTTTAGTGTATTTCTTTAATATTTAAAATATTATTTCCTTTTATATTTGATATAAAAAAATTGTAATTAGTTTTCTATTATTAAAGGACAGAAAATCAAAGAGAAAAAACTTCTTGCACTTATTTAAAATTTCTATATTGAATCTGATTAATGGGCATTATAAACATAACCTTTTTATGAAGAAAAATTTCAGATTTAAAATATTAGCTTTGAATATTAAGTTAGGTTAGGCTTGATTTATAGTCGCACTAGAGCTACACGAGGGCTATTGACGGGCGTCGTATTTTAGAACCATAGTCAGGTGACGAGCCAACACCTGAATAGGCATCCAACGCAACCATTTAATATTAGTATTATTCCATCAAAGGTCTTCGCTCTGGGGACTGTTGTGCAAGTGGCTTTAACAAAATAGATTCAATCAAATTTAAATAAGTCTCACAAAAAAAATATAAGTCCCAAAGTAATATTTATTTGAACTTTCAAAAGGTTAAATAAAATTAAGAAATAGCAAAAGGGCATACTACGCCTTGTAGTGCCACACATTGGAAGCGTCAGTATTCAGCTACAGCAAGCCCCTCCCCTCTATCAGGTAAGAGATCTTAGGAGAAAGAGCCGAATATACCCGTCGCCGAATCGCCAGCGGGGTAGCCAGCGATTCGGCGCATAGCATTTAATGGCGGACCCAGTCAACTGCCGACGGGAGCAGGAGGGCCCAAGGAAAGAGTGAGTTAGAATCGACACTGTTCTGACCAGATCGGCTAAACGAAGAGCGATCATGGTCGAGATGTGCCTGAAACTTTCGCTTCCACTAACGTTAAAGCGTTAGAACGTTTTATATAGTATGTGGATTTTGATTCTCTAAAGTACTGGTAGCAGTAAAAAATTTTTAGTAGTTTAAAATTTTTTAAAATAAATGCATAAAAATGTTTTTCTTTGTTGTTGTGGTTTTTTAATTCCTTTTAATACTATATAGTTATGTGGTTTTCAAATCTTATATCAGTACTTAAACTTACTTGTAAAAATATACAGCGCCATCTAGGGTTAAAACTCAGTACACTTAAATTATGAAAGTTGTTTTTTTTCAAAATACTATCAGATTATGGTAACGGTTAAATTAAAAAAAAACGTGTTTTGTGCTAATATTAGTAACAAGAAATTATTCAATTGTTTACAAAACCTTCCATGAATTCTTAAAGCAGTAAATTAAAGAGGATATTCTGCGCCACCAAGCGGCAAGTTCATGAACAGATAAAATAAATAATAATGAATCATTTAAATTTGTGAATGAATTAAAATCGTAATAAAACACATTATATTAAGAAAAAAATAATAATTAAACTTATTTCTTTAAAAATTCAGAAGGAATTACCAAAACGGTTTATACACTGATAAGTATAAGTTATATGTGCTATGCCCTAGAAAAATCGTTCAGCTTCTCTCGTAGACACTTGTCAGTTAATTATTCGATTTTAATTTTCTGAAGCGCAGAGCGGTTTAGTGAAGTTGATGATGGGATTTAAAAGATGTCATTCAACATGTCTAGATCCACTTGCTTTAAACTTCATGGTGACGCCTATTTTGAACTCATTTAATTTTAAAATAAAATTTATTTTATTAGTGTCTTGTGTTTATTTATGCGTTTTTTGTTGACTTAAAATAAAACGTTCTTTCTTAAAGCGTTTGGCGAATGAGCGTTACCTACCGATAAGGTTATTTTGTATAGTATATTTAAAAATATTAAAGTTGAGTACAAATCTTTTCTTATCGTATTTTGAGATCACACAGGAGTTGTTTTTCTTTCAGAATTATTTAAATATAAACACATTTCACCAGAAAAAAATATTTGGAAATTAAAAGTAATCTTTTTGTTTATATCATTACAATTTTGAAATAACATTTATATTTTTATAGGAATTCATTTCAATTTCATTTTTCCACACCCTTTTGCGATTTAATTATAGTTTTTTCGGTTTCATCCCAAAATGACTGTTTAAATTAAAAGAAACTTTTTCTTTCTATGCAAGCTGCCTTTAACAAAAGATTTGTCATTTGTACAACCAACAGCTCAGCAAAGAGTTGCCATTTTAAAAATTTAGTAAGTAAAATATTCTTAGAAAACTTATTTTCGAATACCAAAACAATTTATTAAAGAAAAATGAAAACAAGACCACTGGAGCTGTTGCCGTCCACGACCTGAAAGAACTAACGACTCCATTGGACTCTCTCACGAAAATAAATTTGATCAATAACAATCATATCCAAAATTGTATTCAAATCTAAATGTTTCAATCTCTACTTCCTTTAATAAAGAAAACCAAGTATTGCATTGCTTTACGGAGAATATTAGAATTTCCTTTGGACAGACTTTAACTTGAGCATCGTGCATAGTATATAAATACTTTCTTTTTTAATTACTCTCTAAAAATCAAAAAAGTTTATTTTAGCAACAATTAATAATTATACATAGTCCAATTTTTTTTAAAAAATTTCACAGAAGTGGGCCTTCTTTGTACAAATCAAGGATGAGGCTTTCGTATCTTTTCCTTGCCAGATTCCTCTTCACTTTCAAAGTGGGTGTCAACAGATCGTTCTCCATCGAAAAGGGCTCAAGAATGAAATGCATGTTCCTCGCCTAGAAACACAGCAAAATAAAAATTAAATTAATTATCTATAAATAATTAAAATAATGAACTTGATTAACTGCAATAGAAACAAAAGCAATAAGCTTATTGCTACTAGTAAATAGAAACAAAATAGATTTGTTCTGGTAAAAAAGAAACAAAAACAAATCTACACAATAGGAATGTTTCAGATGATGTAACGCTCTTGTTTTCAATTTTATATATGACTGTTATTTTATTGGTTGTTTCGGTTTTACTCTAAAAAAGACCGTCTTAGACGAAAAGAAACGTTTCTTTGTATGCAAGCTTTCTTAAACAAATGATTTGAACAACTAACAACACAGCGAGAAGATGTCATTTTAAAAATTTGGTAAGTTAAATATTCTTTAGAAAACTCATTTTGGAATACCAAAAAAAAAAAAAAAAAAAAACTGTTTTCAGATAACAAATGAAAACAAGACCTCGAAGCTGTTGCCACTCACAATGTGAAACAACCCATAAATTCCGTGTACTATAACACTATTTTTGTAATATGCCCACATAAGAATAATATATATTATAGTCGTATGTTTTACTAAAGTACATTTTAAAATGTAGTCACCTGTTCAAGTGAATTGAGGTTTTCTTTGGATCCTGCTTCTCTGAGTTCTTGAAGAAACTGCGTTCTGATTTCCTAAAAAAATAAAATAATAAAAGGGTTTACTAATACATTATCACCAGCGATTCTTTAAATGAAACCACTATATTAGCTCGAGAATTAAAAATGTAGAAGATTAAGTTCTTCTCAGATAACAAAAAAATTACAGCAAAAATAAAATCAAAATGCAACAGAGCACATAGTTAATTTTATTGCAAACATTTTAATTAAGTTCTAAACACAGGGCTCAAAAAAAATATTAACATACTTTGAAAGTTTTAAATTTTTTCACATTTTTCATCTACTTTACTACGAAATATGTAAACATGCTTTTGGCCAATGGGTTAAAGAAAAGTTACAAGTCGCTAAAAGCATTTGACATATTGCGTAACAGTTTATGAGAAATTTGAAAAAAATTTAAAAATTGCAAAATGTGTCACTAATTTTGCCCAAGTCCTGTATTTATCTACTAATTTTTCTAAACATTGTATACTGACTTTTTGTTCGAGGAGTTTTGTGATATCTCCATTTTCAATCTTTTGTCCTTTCCCTTCTAACCAACGCTTCAGACCCGACATTTCAGGCACAACTAGAGCTACAATATAATCCTGAAATATGAAAAAAAAAAGTTCAGATCTCAGGTATGCACACAAAATGCAATAAAAACCAACAATTTCAATTTCGCCCTTCAATAATCCATTTTTTTTTTTTTTTTTTTTTTTTTTGATTCACAACAAAACTTCGACTTCTGAGTTGATTGCCTGACACAAAATTTTTATATCTAAGTACAATTTTTCATCGACCCATAAACGAATTGTCATCTGTCACCGGAATTTGAATATTAGATTCTTTTCGAAAATTGCCCGTTACATTGATAACTCATCGGTTATGTCCGCTCGAAGTAAAAGCTTACAATGAGTTTTACTGATGAAATTTCCATCAAATGGCAAGAAGAAATCAATAAGCATCCGATGAGTAGTAAAATCGAAATCACATCATCCGATAAAATTTCATACACTTTCCAATAATAACATCCTAACAGTTAACAATATGTTAGTACAAAAGTTTTAAATGAGACACGGTGCCGCAATATTTCTTGCTTTTGGTCAGCTAATAGGTAGACATTATAGGTATATGATGTTAAGTCTGGAACGTCAGGAGCATTACAGAACCATCAATCTCTTTGTCCGCGAGGAACAGCGCCTTAGTTGTCGTGGCCATAGAAGCTTGTAGTGTGCAAGCGTATAGTTAAAGTGGTCAAAAGGATGTTAAGTGGAGTCGGATGGGTGTTTGGCTCTAAAATGACATTTCAGGCTGGCGTGCTTGGTCAGAGACCCGCTTATAAACCTTCGTCAAGTAAGACAGACACAACACACACACACGCACACACATGTGACAGATGCTGCCATCTATCGCGTGCTCTCCACAATTTAGACATGTCCCTGAAGGGGAGGGAATATATTTTCCAGGGACCTGTACCCGTATGAAACTGCGCAATGACCGCCCACGGGACTTTCGGACCCAACAGATTTAACGAGCACGTACTCCGCATATACTCGGTGGGTCTTCAGCGACCAGGAATCGATCGTGGGACATTCCGATCCGGAGATCGAGACTCTGACCACTGGTCCCCACAGCCCCAATCGCGACGTATTTAGTGCTCAGTAACTATTATTGCGCTAACTCAACTTCGCCAAATTTTATCATTATCAACCAGTTACATAACTAACTTCAAGTTTTCATTGGGGGAAGGGGGCGTTGACACCTTTTAAATTATTTTTGACGCCTCGTCAATTATTCATATTATTAATTATTATAGTATAGCATACTAATTATTAGAGGTGTAAGGGATTATTTACTTATGAAGCTTTCCTACCTTATCTGACATTCCATCGACGAATATTTGGAGGACTAGTGGCAGTCGTAAATAAGCATTTTCACTTTTCTCTGGAGCTATGTATTCACCCTACGAAAAAACTTATTTAAAAAATATATCAAGAAATATTAAAAATATAGATTTTTTTTAAAATATTAAGAATATGCTTAATATTTCTGTTTTGAGCAAATAGTTCCCGAGATTGGGTTTGCTACTCAGTTAAAGTCTATATGAGTAATTATTTTTCGTCTATTAACTGCTTACATCATAAAATTAAAAAATTAAATAGCATATCATTTCTTGTTATCTATTTAGTTTCGCAAGTTTTTACCAAATTAGGAGGTACCTTTAATGGTTCTTTAGAAGTTTGGTGAACGCTCAACCCTTGTTGACCCTTCAATTCCCAACTTTTTATTTTTTTGTTCTAAAATTTGTTAAATAGATTAATAATGCCATTATGCGTCCAGAATGAAATGGAAAAAACAGGGGGGGGGGGGGGGTCCTAATTTTTGTAACTAAAATTTCAGGGGAATAATGGAATCATAACTTGTGAATCAATTATAACAATAATTTTTCGAAACTTTATTTGTAAAAAATTTTAAAAAATCAATTTTTGAACATTCATAAATGCAAGCATGAAGAAATTAAGGCAAATTTATTTAATAAAATTGTTTCAGAAGGAATTTTTATTTTGCCATGTTTTTCAAATTTTCATTTAACTAAATCAATCATCGTATAATTCTTCAAAAGACATTATTCTCCCATCTAACAAGAAGAGGAAGAAGAGACCTTTAGAACTTTTTTCTAAAAAAATTAATAACAATTTTAAAATTTTGTTTCGAAATTTTTTTTAAAATAAATTTTAATTAAAATTGAGCTGATAATTTAGGCATAAGTCTTTGTTTGTACACATTTGTGCAATATAAAGTCATTTTCTTGGTCGTGTCTTCAATTTTGACCTCAAAATTTGGCGCGCAAGCCTAATCCCAATGTGTTCAAATAGTTTCATGTATGTTATCATTTATTTTAGTTTTAGCTAAAGTTTCATAAATTTTAAAATTTGTTTTATAATAAATAAATGTTATAAAATTACATATAAAAAATTATACTTATATATTGAGTAGTTAAAAAATTACATGAAAGATCAAACTATGCTTTGTAGTACCTTCTTTGCACATTTTTAAGACTCCTAAGACCCCTTAAACTTAAATGAAAATTACCATTTCAAGTTATTTTTTATTACCTGAGAAAGTTTGAAAAGGTGTTTTTTTCTGTCAACGATTTGTAAAGCTCCGTTCTGAAAGCAAGAACATGTTATATTAGTCAAATGCTTTCATCAAAAATATTTTTTTCAATCATTTTAAAAAAAAAAACATTTCAACAGCTATATCAATCATGTAAGTATATTCAATTAAAAATCTTCCATGAGAAACTTACTGGAAGCCATTTACCTATGTCGCCTGTATACTGCCAACCGTCAATGAGGCTCTCTTTGGTTGCTTTTTCGTTCTTGAAATATCCTTTGAAAACGGTGGGCCCTTTAACACATACCTATGGGCGCAATAAACATATCGGTTTGGGGACAAAATATCGCGGCCGAAATATCGCGGGCCAAAATATCGCGGCCAAAATATCGCCGGCCAAAATATCGTGCGCCCAAAATATCGCGGGCCAAAATATCGCAGGCCAAAATATCGCGTGCCCATAATATCGCGTGGCCAAAATATCGCGTGCCAAAATATCGCGTAAAGTAAATATGGAGTGTATTTAATGGATTTTTAGGTGTTTGGCAGTGGGAAGGAGTTCGATGGTAAAATGATATTGCACTACTTACTTATTCAATAATTTGTGATGAAGTTCTGTTTTACGTAATGGATCCTGAATTTTTATTAAAATGTATTTTAAGACATGTATTTTTCATCCCTTTTTAATTATGACAATGTAATCACGAGTTAAGTTCAATGGGTTAAGGTTTTTTATTTGAACTTGATTTTTATTAATACCATTAAATTTTTTTTAAAGAATTCAGTTGGGGGTAATTGTAGTTTAAAAAGTGTCTGAATTTTAAAAATTAGTAATTATTTAACGAAAATGTAGGCGATGTTTGAAGCGTTACCTTTCTGTACTGCTCTTTAAAAAGAGACTCGTTTTTAATAGGAGGATTAGTTTAGGGTTATTTCGAATGTGATTTTGGGAATGTGAGGAAGTTGAAATAGTACAAACATTATCATTTTTTTAAAAATATATATTAATTTTTTAAGTGCATTCATATAAAATTATGTAGCAACTGAATAATTTGCTTACTTTAGTGAACACTTACAGAACAAAAAATAAGTTGATTAATCAATTGCAGCCGAACTCGTTTATAGCGAGTCCAGATTTTACGAGTACCCGGATTTATCGAGGGAAGCAAGATTATTAGTTTGGTCCAGGGGCCCGGATGGCCGAGTGGTTAGCATCGCAGGCCAGCAGTCTGCGTGCTGCAACGGGTGCGGGTTCGATTCCCACCTTCGTCCTGGGTGTACTTCCTTTCTCTATGACCGTAAAAACTCTTTCTGTGTCTCTCTTACTTGACGAAGGCTTAAGAGGGACTGTCAGTCCTATACACGTAATGCTTTATTTTTCAAATCACAGTTTCTTGAAAAGTATTTTTTAAACGTATGATCTGTTTGCACCAGATACGCAAATAGAGATGAAAGACAATTTAAAAAAGATTTGAAGGGACAATATCAATCAGTTTTTTAATTATTAATTTTTTTAAAAGCTTCATTTTGAGAATCGTGGCGACATCTGTAGGACAACTTGGCTTAATTGATTAAAAAGATTTATTATTAATTTAAATAATTCACTCATGCATTATCTTTGTATGTTAATACAGAATTTAAATGATGCTTTTACATTTCAAGTACTTTTTATGACAAAAACGTTCATAACAAACGAGAATCTATGATTTTAAAATTTGATGACACACAAAAATAAATGTCGCCAAATCTTAGAAGGTAAAAAACGCCAATATCTAAATCGTTCAAACTGTAAACCTAAACCACATGGAAAAGTGGGCAGAGCTCATTATAAATCCAGTCAAAGAATTTCGCGCGACTTGACTACTTTAGTTGTAGTATAGGTTGGATACTTTTAGATTAGATTTGGTTTAAATTATCGTCGCACTAGAGCTACACGAGGGCTATTGGCGCTTGGATACTTTTAGCTATTTTGATATGTACAGCTGTGGAAAATTTCCCACTAGTGATTATTTCGAACGTTAGTCATCCTATAGAACCTTTTTGACTTTGGGTTTTATAACATCATGAGTTAATTGCAGGACAAAAAAATTGCATAAGGAGCCGTCTTCATATTAAAAATGCTATTAACTTTAAAATTTCCAATGGCAGCACCCAATTTTATAATTTAGAAATATTAAGAATCCTCATAAACCCTTAAATCTTAGTTTTTGTTACATTTGGCTGAATATTTGACGAGTTATTCAATCGAATCACTTGGTGACCTTTGGCTCTAAAATGACGGCCTAGACTGTGGGTTTATTGAAGGGAGAAATATAAACGTTTATTTAAAAATGTTTAGGGAGGGGTCCTGAGATGTATAGTCAATGAGGATGAAGCCCTGACGTTATTTTTAGAATATTTTATAATCTTTTTTAAAATTCGAAACATTTTTTTAATAGAAAAGAAACCTTCTTTTCTATTAGGTATTGACATGGTAGTCTTCCCAAAGTGTCCCGTCTGTCTGTCCTTACTTCGGTGACGAAATCTGTTCTATCCATCAGATCTTAAGAATCATTTTTGTCATCGAAAGATAAGACAGCAGGGACCTAACTTTATACTTTTTGTTCTTCTGTTTGTACGTCCATACGGACATCTGTCATCTTGTCATGTCGACGAACGACCCATTAAAGTAGCATTGGAATTAAATTTTTAGTCATTTAAGGGGTCTAAGGAGTCTTAAAAATGTGCAAAGAAGGAACTACAAAGTATAGTTTGATCTGTCATGTAATTTTTTAACTACTCAATATACAAGTATAATTTTTTACATGTAATTCTACAAGATTTATTTATTATAAAACAAATTTTAAAATTTATGAAACTTTAGCCAAAACCAAAATAAATGATATTAAACATAAAGCTATTTTAACACATTGTGATTAGGCTTGCGCGGCAAATTTTGAGGTCAAAATTGGAAAAATGACCAAGAAAATGACTTTATATTGTACAAATATGTACAAACTAGGACTTATACCTAAATTATCAGCTCAATTTTAATTAGAAATTATTTAAAAATAAATTTAAAATCAAAATTTAAAAAATTTTATTAATTTTTTTAGAAAAAAAGTTCTTAAAATAATTTCTAATTCAAATTGAGCTGAGAATTTAGGTATAAGTCCTAGTTTGTACATATTTGTACAACATAAAGTCATTTTCTTGGTCATTTTTTCAATTTTGACCTCACAATTTGCCGCGCAAGCCTAATCACAGTGTGTTCAAGTACCTTCATGTTTAATATCATTTATTTTAGTTTTGGCTTAAGTTTCATAAATTTTAAAACTTGTTTTATAACAAATAAATCTTGTAGAATTACATATAAAAAAATTATACTCATTTATTGAGTAGTTAAAAAATTACAAGAGAGATCAAACTATGCTATGTAGTATCTTCTTTGCACATTTTTAAGACTCCTGTGACCCCTTAAATTACTGTTGCCACATCAGCAATATCACGAAAAATCTTATTTGAAATGTTAAAGATTATTAATTTTTTCTTTGTAAATCGATTTGGAATGGCGTTATAAAAAAATATACCACAATGTGATTTTTTTTAATGTTTATTATATTTGTTTACTAAGAAAGTGGTTCACAGTGTTACTTTTTTTTTTGCTTAAAGAGGTAATTGGTATTAATTTACAATTAAATTCCTTTAATTATCAGTGCAATTTGGAGTTATTTCATGTTTATCATTGCCAAATGTTCTGGATATATCAGGTTTTTCAAATATTATAGTTATTGATTGTTATTTAACTATAAGAATCTCGTGTAATTTAAGGTGAGATTTTCAAAGCATTGCCAAAGATCACGGAAAGGATGCTACAGGATGTGACTCGTTCAATTTTACATAATTATTCTTCAAACTGCAAATAAATTTAGCAAACTATAAATATTATTTATTTAATTTGCGGAAGAAAAAATGTAATTATAGTGGCCAATTTTTAGAGTTGAATATTCAAATTGTAACTGAATGCTGGGTTAGTCTTATAAATCTTGTGCGGAAGTGGTTATAGGTGGCAGTTAATGTTATTATAATACCCTTGCGTTTCGACGAGAATTTCATTCTAGTACTTAAGTAACTGCACATGTAGGCTTTTTAATTCTTTAAGAACTTCTCGAGCAACATTCAAGAACATGTGTCGTTTGGTGGCAGAGTACTGAAAGTTTAATGTGCCAATCACGCAGTCCGACGCTATTTTAGAGGCCTTGAAAAGTTGCAAAAAACACGTCAAGATTTCCCGGCTCCAAAGGTGTGCAATGTAGAAAGCTTCTTTCAGAACGAATGTACAGATTAGTGGCGGGAGTAAGGATTGTAATAAAGAGACCAGTGTCTAATTTACAAGAGCAACCGAATGTACAAATTGACAAACTGCCACTAGCAATACAAAAGGTTCCTGCACATGTTTTTGAAGACCATAAACCCGCGTTTGTTTGTATCTTGCTGACCTTATTATTGCCTTTAAAACTGCTAATACGACAGATTCATTATACATTGGGGTTTCTACTTTTGCATTAGTATGCCATTAGTTTTAACAAACATAAAGATTGCTACGCCAACAATTAAAAGTACGGAACTAGATTTAAGGGGTCATAGTCTTAAAAATGTACAAAGAAGGTACTACAAAGCATAGTTTGATCTTTCATGCAATTTTTAAGTACTCAATATAAAAATATAATTTTCTTATATGCAATTCTATAAGATTTACTTATTATATAACAAATTTTTAAATTTATGAAACTTCAGCCAAAACTAAAATAAATGATAACAAACATAAGACTATTGGAACACATTGGGATTAGGCTTGCGCGCGAAATTTTGAGGTCAAAATTGAAGAAATGACAAAGAAAATGATTTTATATTGTACAAATATGTACAAACAAAGACTTATACCTAATTTCTAAACTCAACTTTAATAAGTAATTATTTTCAGAGCTTTTTTCTTAAATTTTTATTAATTTTTTTTATAAAAAAGCTCTTAACATAAATTCTAATTAAAATTGAGCTCAGAATTTAGGTACAAGTCTTTGTTTGTACATATTTGTACAATATAAAGTCATTTTCTTGCTCATTTCTTCAATTTTGACCTCAAAATTTGGCACGCAAGCCTAATCCCAATGTGTTCAAATAGTTTTATGTTTGTTATCATTTATTTTAGTTTTGGCTGAAGTTTCATAAATTTTAAAATTTGTTATATAATAAATAAATTTTATAAAATTACATATAAAAAATATACTTATATGTTGAGTAGTTAAAAAATTACATTAAAGATCACCTTCTTTGCACATTTTTAAGACTTCTATGACCCCTTAAGAACAATACTGTTTATGTGCCGAAGCTAAACTAGTATTCCGAAGTTTACAGGGATGACTTTAGAGCAGTTCATAGCGGTATCAAATCTCGGTAATTATAAATAGAAATGTAATGTATTAGTACGAGCAAACCAGAAAAGAAATCGTTTCCTGAAAGATCGTAATATTTATAAAGTAAATATAATTTATTAAACAAATAAAAAAATTAAATGAAAGAGAAATAACCAAACAACACAATTTTTTTTCCTCCAGAACATCGTCCGGGCTCGCAAAAGAGTACCGGAACCAGTTTTCGTTAGTCTAAACCTGATTACAATCGAATAATCTTTATCTTGTGATTGAGAAATCTTGCCGTACTCCACTCCCCAGAAAGAGAAACGTATCCCCTTTTCTAAATCGCCAGACGTATCATTTGGCGAAAATTTGTAACGCCACCTGACGAGTCAGAATCAAAATAAAGTTGGCTGATAAATCCTCTTAATAAGCGGGTTTCTGATCAAGCACACAAGCCGGAATATATATGTTCCCTACCCATAGATTATGACTTTGACTTTCTTGGTGAGGGGCAAGATCGCCATTGCTTGATGGGAAAATATTTCGTCAACAGCCCTAGACAAAATCCTTTTTTTTTTTCAAAACACAAATGACGAATCCTCCCCTTGTCATAGTATCCTGTACTGAGGGGAGGAAACTGGGTGAACAGGGGAGGAAACTGGCGCCGCAATTTCGCGTACTCTGATTGGCTGCTCCTTTCGACCCAGATATTCGTGCGCCCTGTTACGTCAAAATCGAAGGAAAAAAATAATTAAAATAACACTCTAACTGAAGCTTAACTAATAAAAATAATAAATTTATGTCTTAAAATAACAAATAAATTTGTTTATTGAATGTGAAATACCTATTTGTATTCGATTCTCGCACTCAAAATTGAGAACTATTTACCCTTTTTCTCGTAGAACATTTGTATACTGCAAACTTAAGGTCGGTTTTGGTTTTGAAATATAGTCGTCGAGACATTGGCTTCTCCACTGGAAAAAAACTACCTAATAGCGCCTGTCTGGCTATCAGTTAAGCTAACATAAAAAAAAATCGAATAATACAAAAAAAAATGTAACCAAAATCTTATTCAGAAGCGTAGCGTGCCATGGCGGGGCCCCGTATAAAAATTTGTTTGGGGGCCCTTAGAAAGAGTAAAGATTTCTCACAAAAGAAAAAAATGCATAAAATTAAAATAAATATTATATCATACAAGCATACACACATAATATAATAAGCATACATTCATAATATATACTTATCAAGCAATTCAAATTAAATATGCACTCTCCTTGCTTTTTTTTTTCGGCAAACTGATTTATTATATCATTTCTATGTCTTATATTATTTTCTTGCCTCTATGGGCAATAGGTCGGACAGGCGTTCCTGTCCCATCGAAGTTCTTAGGTAATTTTTAATCAGTTTTAATTTTGAAAAACTTCTTTCAGCAGTTGCGGTTGTAACTGGAAGGGTTAAGAATAAAAAGCATGCTGTTTATTACTTCGGGAAAACTGGAGGCAAGACTATTGAATTTTATCAACAATAATTCATTGAGCTCCTTAATGGAGTGAATTTTTTGAATTTCCGATTTTAAACATGTTTTTAGAGCTTTTAATTGGTCATAAAGACTAACTGAGATGTCTTCACTGTATTTAGCCTACAGTTTTCCGGAAGCGTTTAATATCTCTTCGTTTGAAGAAGACAGAAGTTTCTCTGGTTGTAATATTTCGAACGTACTACTCGGGTCGCAAAGGCTCTGAAATCTTTGTTTAGTATGATACATTAATCTATCTAAACAACAATAGTATACATTGACTTTGAAATTGGATTCTGGGTTTGAAATTCTCTCATCTTGTGATAACTCATCAAAAAAAAAAAAAAAAAAAAACGCTTCGTTATCTTTCGCCTTTTGTTTTTAAAAACAGTTTTTACCCCCAACTTTTTTGCTAAATCTTTGGACTCATTTAGCTAACTATTGAATGAATTTTGATTCCTTAACTCGCACAGTCCATTCAAAAGATTACTTAATAAAATACTACTTTTCTGTAAGTCATTATTTTCATGCTGTGGAGCTTTAGAAACAGGATTAATGATTTCAATAGTGAAGAAAAAAATGTGACAAGCACTAAGAAATCATAACTCTCTAGAATGTTAATTATATTTTTGCATTCTTCACGTTCATCTTTTTTTTTTTTTTTTTTTCGAAATTAAATTTAGTTGGTACAAAGTTTTCATGAGTAATAAATAATTTTTCTTTACTGCAAATAAAGCGTCGTTTCTTGACGACCATCTGGTAGGGCATACTTTTTTAAGGGTAATTAACTATTTTTCAGATGAATCATCACTTAACATTGCCCAGCGTTGTATACTATTGCCAAAAAAGTATATATTTTTTCTAAATTATCAAAAAAGTTGACACTTCACGAACATGTTTCGCAGCATCGTTTAAAACTAAATTTAATGCGTGCTCAGCACAATGAACATAATCGGCATTCGGAGCATGCTCTTTTATTAGGGTTTGTAATCCCCCATAAACACCCGACATAACATTTGCTGCATCGTAACTCTCCATACATTAAGTCAAATCAATTCCATATTGTTTAATCATATTTAAAATTTCAGTTTTAAGTTCTTCATATGTGCAGTCGGATACTGCTGTAAACCCCCAAAAAGACTCGCAGATTTTTAATTTTTTAGGCACATTATCATCATTTTCCGTAATCGAGATGAATCGAAAAACTACAGAAAGTTGGTCAATTTTCGACGAGTCTTGTGTTATATCTAGAATTATAGTCAGGTGTGAAATCCACCGATATTACAAGAAAATGCTTTTTTTAAATTTAATTTAATAAATTTGAACAATTTGCTGTTTCCTGGAAAGTTGCAGCTCCAGATAGCTTAGAAATGCAGCCTTCCAAAAAAGAAAATACATGCTTTGGAATGCAACTTTTTTTTTTATTATTTATATTATTCTTTTTATGTATGATGTCCATATATATAGAAAGTAGCAGATATGCTCATGAATTACGCAATCCCGTACAACAAAATACAAACCCACGATTGTGTATGATGAAGCCACTTTTTGCCATTTTTGCAATGCATCACGGGAGGGATACTGGTTCCAAAAAACTGCTTTTCCGAAGAGTTACATGCAATAAAAATTGCATTTTAATATGCTTCTTTTATAAATATATACCTTATATCTGCCAGAAATTATCAATACATATCCAGCTATAAATTTATGCTCGCAAAACTGGTAAAAAGTTTTAATTAGTTAATATTAAATATATTTTTTAATAAGTCGAATTTATCTCATGGTGCCATATGGGTGGCTTATAGCATGCCATGGGTGAGCAGAATGATTTTTTTTTTTTGATTTTGGTTTTAATTATCGTCGCAATAGAGCTACACGAGGGCTATTGGCGACAGGCGTCGTATTTTAGAACCACAGTCAGGTGACGAGCCAACACCTGAATTGGCACCCAACGCAACCGTTAAGGGCGACATCGTACGCAGCGTTAGGACTTTGAAGGATATTTAACGTGCACTCCCTTACACGGGGTATTATTCGTCGGACATTTTTGGCTGCACGGGCCGTTTATAGGTTGGCAGCTAGTGAGCAGAATGATTTGGCTTTGATGAGAAATGTAAGTGTGAAGAATAAGAAATGTAAGTGTGAAGAATGAGAAGAGAATTTGAGAAATGTATAAAAAAAATTGAAGTTTTCATTAATTTTTGCTTACGCACGTTGGGGGCCCCCGTGGCCCGGGGGCCCCGTATAATTGATACGGCTGATACGGCGGTAGCTACGCCCCTGATCTTATTCCTCGCCATAATTGCCACTGGTTTAAAAATAAATCTGAGGGAGGGTGAGAATAGCTTTTGTTATTTCTTTTCTTTAACATTGCGTAATATCGTGACCTTTACTGATTTGTGAGTGCACAATATAGCAACTTATAAAAAATCAAAAAGAAAAAAATGGAGCCACGTGTCATTCTATCAGAATTTACCCCCATGCGAAGTAGATTTTTCCTATGGAATTGTAACTTTGGTTTTCTTCTTTTTATTGTTAACAAAATAAGATTTGACTTGTAGGCCCGGGCAGCCGAAAAATGTCCGACGAATACTCCGGCCCCGTGTAGAGGGAGTGCATGTTAAATATTCTCCACAGTTGTAACGTTGCGTACGATGTCACTATTAACGCTTGCGTTGTATGCTTACTCAGGTGTCGGATCGTTACTTAACTGTGGTTTTCTAATAAAAGAAAAAATAATAAGAACAAAGAAAAATAAAACACTAACATTTCTCACTTGTCCTCGAATTTTAAGAATTTTGAGGTTCCAAAAGACAAGGGATCTTAGGCCCCGTCATTAAATGGGCTCGTTGATAAATATTCTCTAAGTTATGGCCTACGATCCAAACCACTCGGCCATAAGGGCCTCACATGCCACCCTATATTTTCTGCGTGATGGTCCATGGTGCTGTTGCCAGGTTCTGTCTCTACCCTACTATGAACTCTTTGGTTTTTAACCCCGACAGGGTCAAAACCCGCCACTAGAAATACATATTTATTATGTTTATATCTCGATTTTTCTCGAATTTGGTATGTTTATTTTACATAATATAAAAACTGTTTGTTCTTAAAAATTGTTGTGTACCACTCAATTCCTGAATTCAGCACGAAAAACACCGTTAAATTACTACATTCCTATTATAAGAAAAATATTTATGTTTTTTGGTGCAGGCCACCTGCCATATGGCCACATAATAAATAAGTCCTAGTTATGAAATGAAACCATAAAAAATTAACGTTAACAATGAGCTAGTAATTAAATGGATGAGTAATTAAATTGCCCTTAAACATAACGGCATTAATCTATAAATTTGTTGAGATTTTGAACCAGCCGGGATTTGTCCCAGTCGGGGCTTCTTAGAAACGCAGTCAAGTGACGAAGTGAGTGCCGTATCTTTCACTCAACGAAACCTCAGAGCGGCATCGACAGCGGCGTCAGGACTTAGGACTTTTTCGGGTCGGGTGGCTTCTTTGGTGATTCCATTTACGGCATAAATATTTCGTCAAACGTTCAAATCAAAATCAAATAGTCTCTCATATCGTTATAAAAAAAACCACCAATTTGAAGTAAAAGGTTAGGTTAGGTTTGAATTATCGTCGCACTAGAGCTACACGAGGGCTATTGGCGACGGGCGTCGTATTATAAAACCACAGTCAGGTGACGAGCCAACGCAACCGTTAAGGGCGACATCGTACGCAGCGTTAGGACTTTGAAGGATATTTAACGTGCACTCCTTTACACGGGGTATTATTCGTCGGACATTTTTAGCTACATGGGCCGTTTATAGGTCGGCAGCTATTTTGGCGATGCCCGGACCCGAACCTGGGACCTTCCGCATGCTAAGCGATTGCTTAACCGACTAGGCTCCCCAGCCCCTGAAGTTAAAGGCACCCTACACCAAAGCCGACCTCAAGTTTGCAGTATACAAATGTTCTACGAGAAAAAGGGTACATAGTTCTCATTTTCGAGTGCGAGAATCGAATACAAAAAGGTATTTCACATTCAATAAACAAATTTATTTGTTATTTTCAGGACATAAATTTATTATTTTTATTAGTTTACTTCAGTTAGAGTGTTATTTTAATTATTTTTTTCCTTCGATTTTGACGTAACAGGGCGCACGAATATCAGGGTCAAATTATCAACCAATCGGAGCAGGCGAAGCTTCGGCGCCAGCCGCGTTGTTTACGCAAATTCCTCCGCGTAGTACATTTCTCTGCTGCAAACTTAAGGTCGGTTTTGGTATAGCAACAGTTAGAGTGTTATTTTAATTATTTTTTTCCTTCGATTTTGACTTAATAGGGCGTTCGAATATCAGGATCGAAGGAGCAGGCCAAATTTCGGCGCCAGCAGGGTTGTTAACACAGATTCCTCCGAATGTACCAAAACCGACCTTAAGTTTGCAGTATACAAATGATTATTTTTATTAGTTTAGCTTCAGTTAGAGTGTTATTTTAATAATTATTTTCCTTCGATTCTAACGTAACAGGGCGCACGAATATCAGGGTCAAATTATCAACCAAATCGGAGCAGGCGAAGCTTCGGCGCCAGCCGCGTTGTTTACGCAAATTCCTCCGCGTAGTACATTTCTCTGCTGCAAACTTAAGGTCGGTTTTGGTATGGTACATTTCTCTGCTGCAAACTTAAGCTCGGTTTTGGCGTAATACTCCTTGACACGTATTTCTTTAGTTGTTCCCACATTTAAAAAAAATCAATCGACATTATATGTATTTGAACAAAATACATGAAGTACGTCTTTTCACCAAGTATCAAAAGTGAAAACAAGAAAGTTTAAATCCAGTTATGTGATATCGTAGGCGCCCCATTGCTCCTGGCGCTTGGTTTGTCGAAAAGCGGTATGTAAAATTAAAGGCGTCCTAATACTCCTTTACGCACGTTTTTTTTTAGACCCCTCATTCAAAAACAAAAAATTCCGGATGATACGTCAGATGTACTATTCTGCACCAAGCCGGGAATCGAACCCGAGCCCAGCAGCTCCAAAGGTACACTAACTACTACGCCGGCGAGCCGACAAGGTTCTAATAGGTAAAACCGAACTTCAGCACAATTTTTAGATAAGTAATACCATTTTAACCATAGAACTAAAAATCAAGTTCAAATTTCAAACCTTAACCCATTAAACCCACCTCGTCACTAAATTGTCCTAACAAAAAAAAATGCATGACTTAAAATACATTTTTATAGAAATCCAGGCTCTAATAGGTAAAACCGAACTTCATCGCAATGTACTAGATCTAGATAAGTAATACCATTTTACCATCGAACTCCCTCTCACTGCCAAACACCATAAAATCCACTAAATCCACTCCATTTTTACTTTACGGCGATATTTTGTCCACGCGATATTTTGGCCCGCGATATTTTGGCCCGCGATATTTTGGCCCACGATATTTTGGGCCCGCGATATTTTGGGCGCACGATATTTCGGCCGGCGATATTTCGGCCGCGATATTTTGGCCCGCGATATTTCGGCCGCGATATTTTGTCCCATTACCAAACATATCAGTTATACAAGGTGGCGTAAATAAAAGTGGCCCCGGCCTGGACCTAGGAATGCAATAAAATGCTTGGCTTGAAAAAGAACTGAAGCCGCCTAAAATGTTATTATTAATAGAGCTGCTTTAGTAGACGAGTGACAACTAAACCGACACATTAAGTGTGAGTTAGAAGTTGGAATTCAAAATGGGTAACACCGGATTCGAAACAGACCAATAGTGATAATAATTACTTCACCAATGTCGTCTTTAGCGTAATAGTTCATTTCTGGGACGTCTACAACTTTCACGTGATTGGTGGGTATAGGTGGACCAACATGACCTAAAAAGAAGAATTCAATGTAACGACTAACAAGTGTAGAAAATACGAAAGTTCATAAAAATGAAGTTATGGTTAAAATCGGGAACTTATTACTCACCTCCATAACGCTCGAGGCGAAGTGTCTTGGTAGCAGCTAGACATTCAGTCTGACCAAACGCTTCAAAAATCTGCAAAATTCGGAATAAGTAAGTTAAGAAAGAGCGGAAATTGAAGTGGGAATGAGCCCTGGACCGCGGGTCACCACATCAAAGTGCTTCAGTGTTATTACAATGAATAAGAAAACAAATTCTAAGCCACATTTCTCAGGTTGTATAGAATATTTTTACAAAAGGGCTTTTTTTGTGATAAATGTAGTTGACTTACAAGTCCCGATAATCCCACTTTTTGAAATTCGTTCGAAATATTTTTTTTTTTTTTGAAGATTCAATGAATAATTTTACACAAAATATTCGAATCAATTTCAAAAAGTGGGATTATCGGGACCTTGTTAGTTATCTACATTTATCATTTAAGAAGAAAACCATTGTATAAATAATTAATACTGCAAGAGAAATGTGGCTTAGAAAATAATTTTTTCGCCATTGGCAGAAAACACTGTAACACTTTGATTTAAAGATGTTGAAGACCTCCGGTCCAGCTGGCCTTTTAAAACCGGTGGAACGGTGTGGCGAAGCACCGAAAGTAGTGATTGACTTCTACCATTCTAAAGAATAAATAGTAGAACGGCCACGTCTACGATGACGTCACAGCTACACCAAACGTTGTTTTATACCCCACAAATATACCACTCGACAGCTATATCTTCCATAAACAATAGCCAACGGATGGCCGAGTGGTTTGGATCATTACGCCATTTTTTTAATTTCGTTAAACATTTAGGACCATTCGAGACCGTTTTTACCACAGTCTTAAGAGCGATAGATACAATGATTTGATTTGTTATATTTTCTATTTCGAGCATTGTTGAAGAACAAAATCAAATATCGACCTGGTGTTAATTTAAGATGGATGGATGGAAGTTAAAGTTTTATGGCACAAGGAAATCAAATCTGCCAGCAGAAGATGCATAGGATATAATGCGTTCGTCTTGGTGCTCAATCAGGATGCGTATACCAGCACTTCCTCCTATACCTTCTGCTTGATGACGGTAACATTGACAAGGTTATGGATGGAGATAAATTGTGAAACTTATAAGCCGCGTTTACATGAGCCATCAAATCCATGGATTGCCAAAATCCCCATTAGGGGAAAAAGAGGTCGAGCAGTATTTTTTAACCCAAATGATAGTCTATGGTCGAATCCATGGTATAAAACATCAAACTCCCCTTCATTGTAAGGTTTGCGAAATCCCTACAATGAAGGAGAGTTGGGGATCTTGAAGGAGGTCTTGGAGATTTTCTCCCGATTCTGTCTGGGAGAAAATCCCCAAGAGGGAAAAATTTCTGAGTTTGTTCTTCAATCCATGAATTCGATGGTTTATGTAAACGCGCCTATATTCAGTTAGGAGGTCCCATTCGTTTTGCCATACTTCTTTGATTGAATGTGCACAAGCCAGCATGGCATAGGGCAAATTGAGGGGTTCGCCTTTGCTTTCACTTGTTAATTTAAAACATATTTCTTAGATATTAAGATTGATTGTCAGTCCCTTAGAGCTAATCCATTAGTTTTGAAATCACAACTATTGCAAAAGTATTGATTTGCCATGTTAGCCCTCTTTTTCTATTTATGGAAATCAACATAACATCAATATGTAACTGATTTGAAACAAAATTATTATCTAGTTATTTAATTATATATTTTGGAAGTTTTAAAATGCCAAAAATATACACCAGATGGTAACAAAACTTTAATATGAGCTTTAAACCTTAATTAACGGGAAGTTATTTTCTTTTCAATTTTGTTTTGAATTGATACTATGAGGATTTCTATACTTGTTGAAAATGGGATAACATTGCAAAACGATACTTTTGCAATAGTTGTGTGATTTCAAAACTAATGCATTAGCTCTATGAGACTGACAATCTCTCTAAAAATATATTTAGGCTAAAAAACCAATTTTTATTTAGTTTAACCTTTAAGGACCACTAGGTTGGGTGGGGTAATCAATTTGATTTGAGTGATTACAAGAATGATATTTGAGTTCATCATCACTACTCACATAAGCTCCGGATGCTCTCCTGAAGAAGTTCATGACTTCCGTGGGCACTGGAGCCGATGACGTGGTGATGACGCGGACATTGCCCCCGAGGGCCTTCTGGAACTCCTTGAAGACGACCTTGTCCCAGAAGGAGCGATGCAGGACTTTGCCCCTGGAACAAGTTAGGATTGGTTGGTTGTATAAACGTTGCATAAGAACTACGCACTTAACATCGGCCTAAAAAGCCCGAGCCTTAAGTCCAAGATTTCAGAGAGCCCCAAATGAACCTATAAATTTTGCTTCAGCCTTCAAAAATGAAGAGTCCGGGGTAAAGGAAGGAGTTCTATAGTAGGGTAGAGACTGTGAACTTGGCAACAGCACCATGGACCAACACGCAGACATTATAGGGTTCCATGTGGGGTCCGATGGCCTAGTTGGTTTGGATGGCAGGCCATAATGCTCGCTGTAACGGGTGCGGGCTCAATTCCCGCTTTTGCCCTGGGTGTACTTCCTTTCTCAATCATTTCTCAACTCATTTGCCACTCTATTCGGGAGCTCAGTACAGGCGCGTTTATATGAGCCATCGAATCCATGGATTGAAGAGCAAACTCCGCAATTTTTCCCTCTTGGGGATTTTCTCCCAGACAGATCCGAAATTTCAGGGTTCATTGGGGGGTTTCGCAAACCCTCCAATGAAGGAGGGTTTGATATTTCATACCATGGATTCGGCCACAGACTATCATTTGGGTTAGAAATCCTGCTCGACCTCTTTTTGCCCTTATGGGGATTTTGGCATTCCATGGATTCGTTGGCTAATGTAAGAGGGGAAAATTCGAAGGTCGTATTTTAGAACCACACACCATAATTGTTTTTCCCAAATATTAAATTTGATGATGGACCAAATAGAGCGAGAGCCCATCAGGGCCCTCAGCTTCAGACCTAAGTTATTTTCCCACGAATGAAATATATCGGATTAGGATTGCTTTTTATATACTTTTTTTAGTGTATGCTTACCCCAACTTGCCCTGGACTAGAGGTACACGAGAGCTATTGGCGACGTGCTTAGAATTTAAAACCGGGTCAAGTGGCGAGGCCTACACCTGAGCTGTCACCCACGCAATTTTATGTAGCGAGCGACATCATACTTTCTGACATGGAAATTCACAGATTTAACGAGCTCTTTACGGGATTCAGTTAATAGGAGTATACTTTTCTTGCATTTTGGCTGTATTTTCCGAATTTATAGTGTGAAAAATCACATTAAGTGTAAATGAAATCTCTCAGCTCTAGTTTGTGGTTACGTGGACAAACAGCCAGAAAATCATTTCACATTTCTATTTTTTAATCGACATACGCTTTCCAGTTGAATATTAACAGGCAAATTCACAAACAGTTAATGAATTATTTAAATTGGATTGGTCTTATATACTTACTTTTCCAACTGTTTTTCTTTCCTCCATAAAGCAATTTTCAGCAAAGTAGACTTAACGGCACTTCCTTTAATATTTTCCATAACCTAAACGAAATGTTCAAATAATATTGTATGTTTTCGTTGTTTTTGTACTTTTGGGTTTAAACATGTTTTGTTTTAAGTGACGTTTTCATTTTTTTTCTTTCATTGCCAGATGTCTCTTGGTGGTCCGAAACGATAAGCTTCGCCCCACTGAACTGAACTGAAACTCTGAAAGGAGCATCCCATGACGGGATCATTCCAGCTGGTGAAGCCTATTTTTGGGTCACTTGGCGACAGCTTTAGGCAGAATATGTGCCACATTTGTCATGAATTCGCCAATCACAATTGACACTTGACTTATCAGATTGCATTGGATGTTGTCGGCACAAGCCTAATCACTCGCCAGATATTCTCTCTAAAGCTGCCGCCAAGTTATACCCAAAAACAGACTTCACAAGCTTTTTATGGAATGCCCCTTCCAGAGTTTCCGTTCAGTTCAGTGCTTCGCCCTCATATTGATCAATCCATCAAGACTTTATTTTAAGTCATGTAGAACTGTTGCCTCTCAAGCGCAAATTGCCATTGGTTGTACTGATTAAAAAAATTAAAGGCGGATTCACACTAGAGCTACCGTGATTCGATGGTAACTAATTTAGTCCTTTCCGGCAGTCTATTTCTAGCCTCCTTTTAGAAGCTTTAATACTGCCGATTTCCTCTGAAAGTAGGTAGGAAGTCTTTAAGTTAGTGCTGCCCTCTGCAGAACTACTGTGGCATTAAAGCAAATTGTGGTGCTGCCATCTGTTACTAAAAAATAAAACTTAAAGCTAACCTGACATCTTATATTTCTGTAAGTTCGGGAAAGGCCAAACTAAATAGAGTATCGGACCTGAACAATTCAAAAATTAGTATTTTATTAAAAATATATGCATAAAAAATTACTTCGCTGTAATTTTGGCATTGCAGATTAACTTGATTGGACGGGTCTTCTTCGTAGCGAACGCTACTCGAGTGAAGTAGGGGAAATTATTACTACTTATTCAAACAAAGCTTAGCATGGCTTAGCCCATTGGATTACCCTTTCCACCGCTTCACTCGAGTGGCGCTTCCAAAGGTCTAGTCCAGTGGTTCTCAACCGGTGGGTCGCGAGACCCCCTGGGGGGGTCGCAAAAAGTTTTTTTAAAATAAAAATATATATTTAAGTAACGTTTTATACAATAATTTTACAACTAAAATTTAAGAAATTTAACATTATTTTACTTTATATCTTGGTTAATTTACATTTCAACTTTTTAATGTTATTATTACATAATTTTAATTCTAGTTCAGGGGTTACGTTGCAACAAGCTAATGAGAAACTTGTGCTTGTCGGAACTTTTCGGAACCCTTTTAAATTCGTAACATAAATGGAAGTTTTCAAAATTAGATTTCTTAATTTTAGCAGCATAAACATTCGGTTTCTTTAAGAATCCATTAATTTTTGTCTTTGGTTTTGATTATTGCTATATTTCTACCTTGTAGCTCGGTATTTAGCTCATTTAGGTGCATAAATATGTTTGATAAATTGAAACAACCAAGTTGGGAAGCTAAAAAAAATCTGGCCAATTCTGGTCTAGCATATTGTAAAATTATCAGCAATTCAGAATCGCAGCTCAAATAACTTGTTCAAAACCTTTCCACGGGACAGCCATCGTAAAAAAAAACAAGTACCCAAATATAATAGTTAATAAAGAGAGTACCGCATGTGCAGGACAGGAGGAGGGGTGGGGGATGGGGGGTGGGGGGTCGCGAAATTATTTTGTTACATTAGGGGGTCGTCACCTACAAAAGGTTGAGAACCACTGGTCTAGTCAATCGTTATCTTCACATAACGAGTCCTAATGCTCGAGTTAGTTCAGTTTTGATTCAGGAAGATACTTGAAACACTGGTACGATTTCTTCAGGACATTGATTTTATACAAACCTTCGCGTATATGACGTTCATTAACCTAGGCACTAGTGGCAGAACAGTCGGCTGAATTATTTTTACTTCCTCCATAAGAAGTTTCACGTCTCCGGTATAGAAAGCAATGCGACGGCCGAAATAGGAGGTCGTAACCTACGTGAAACAATAAGGCACAATTTAAGTATATTTATTCATAACAGAAAATGCACTCGAGTAACACGAAATAGTACCTAACTTTGATTGGTAATCAACTTTGACAGTCAAAGTTGAATACTGGTCGAAATATGGCGCAATATTATTAAGTCTCCCCAGTTATATGCTTGTAAAATTAGCTGAAACGTCTTTGATGATCAGTTTTAAGAAGCCCTTTTAAAGCTTTACAGTATCAACAATTTTCCCCACTTTTTTAACGTGCTTATGAAATGGTCTTGAATGTCATCTGGTCCTGAAGATTTATCACGGTTTAGCTTTTTGATAGCCACCTCAATATCGTAGAGAGTTGGTGAGTTATCCTCCATTCCATCACTTTGAGATGGAGCTACAGTATTTTAAAGGAATTTAAAATAATCATGGCATCTTATTCTTCTTACCCTCTCTCTCTCTCTCTTTTTACCTCTTCTGTATTTATTGTCATTGATCAACAACAATCTTGACTTGACAACTTTGATTAGTAATTGATTTTCAATCGCATGCGTAAGCTTGGAGCAGTGGTTAGAATTATAAGGGCAATTAAAAATTTTTACATTAAAAAGTGTACGAAGCAAACAATTACCTCCTCGAGTGCAGCAATGTAATAGGTTTCGGAAATTGAGCAAATAACGTACAGAACTTATATTTAAATTAGCGAGAAAGACAGAAGCTCCCATGAACATTTAATAACCACTAATATATAAAATGCAATAAAATAATACTTACATTATTTAGAATTTCGTAAATGTGAGATGGGGGAAGATACGAAACAATTGTTCCTCCGTAATGCGTAGCCTCCTAAAACAGAAGTATTTATATTAAAAACAAATATGGAAAGGTTGTATGCCCTGCTTTAGTTACAAGCCGTTGCCTCGTGTATATGATGTAAGAAACTAAAATGAATGAATACTTTACAAGAATATACAAAATAATACTCACGCCATAAGAAAGCATGGCTGCACCTATATAGCAAACCAAACTTCCATGTGTCAGCATTACTCCTTTTGGGGTACCTAATATCATAAGGAGAAAAATAACTATATAGCTAGTATTCCAACTATGAAATTTCATTTGGATGCTAAATTTAAAAGGGGCTAGGGAGCCCAGTCGCTTAGGCATTCGCCTGGCATGCGGAAGGTAATAGGTTCGGGTCCGGGCTTCGCCAAAATAACTACGTACCTATTAACGGCCCGTGCAGACAAAAAGGTCCAACGAATAATACCCCGAGTGGAGGGAGCGCACGATAAATATCCTTCAAAGTCCTAACGCTTCGTACGATGTCGCCCTTAACGTTTGCGTTGGGTACCTACTGATGTGTCGGCTCGTCACTTGACTGTGGTTCTAAAATACGACACCCGTCGCCAATAGTCCCAGTGTGACGATAATTCAAACTAAACTAGACTAAATTTAAAATTTATAAATGTCTTTATGTAGCATACCTGTTGTTCCACTTGTATAAGGAATACATAATACGTCATCGGGTTTAGGAAGCTAGAAAAAATTAAGCATAATTGATTTTTTTAAAAAATGAATGATAACGACAGCAAACATATTTTAGTTGAGTTTCATTAATATGTATGAATGCTGAGAATAGGTATGAATAATAATCATTTTTTTATAATTGCGTGAAAAAAAGCCGACTTTTACATTATAATTTCAATATCAGACGCGTGCACAAAGCTAGACTTTTTGAAACAGTGAAAAAAAGTACTTTTTTCACCCAAAAGCAGTGAAAAAAAGACTTTGTCGCACTCTTTTTATAAGATGCCAACATTTCAAGTAAAATTTCGATTTGATAATACTCATAAATTCCAAAGATTTATCGATCTGCTGTATTTAAAAATATTATGAGCGTGAATTATTTTTGAATCAATGAATTTTTTTCTCGCGATGGGAATATTTCTTAAGTCACGACCTTCGAACTGCGAGTTCATTGGTTGCTTTCTTTGACAAAATGTTGAAACACGCTTATTGGTTTTTTATAGCGTCACGCGCTCCGAACTGCGAGATCATTGGTTGTTTTCCTTGACATCTCTTAGTCTATTTTAGTCTAATTAGCACGTGAATTATTTTTGAACCAATGAGATTTGATTTTTTTCACGCAATTATAAAAAATAGTGTATGAAACACGTGCGAAAAGTAAACTTTTTAAAACACGTGTCTTTATTTCACTCGCTCGTACCTCGCTCGTGAAATAAAATCCACTTGTTTTAAAAAGCATTACTTTTCGCACTAGTTGCATAAATATCTATTTTATAATTGCGTGAAAAAAAGCCGACTTTTACATTATAATTTCAATATCAGACGCGTGCAAAAAGTTAGACTTTTTGAAACAGTGAAAAAAAGCATTTTTTTTTATAATTGCGTGAAAAAAAGCCGACTTTTACATTATTATTTCAATATCAAACGCGTGCAAAAAGTCAAACTTTTTGAAACAGTGACACAAAGTACTTTTTTTCACCCAAAAGCAGTGAAAAAAAGTACTTTGTGTCACTCTTTTCATTAGATGTCAACATTTCAAGTAAAATTTCAATTTGATAATACTCATACAATCCAAAGATTTATCGATCTGCTTTATTTGAAAATATTACGAGCGTGAATTATTTTTGAATCAATGAAATTTTTTTCTCGCGAAGGGAATATTTCTTAAGTCACTCGAACTTCGAACTGCGAGTTCATTGGTTGCTTTCTTTGACAAAATGTTGAAACACGCTTATTGGTTTTTTATAGCGTCACGCGCTCCGAACTGCGAGTTCATTGGTTGTTTTCTTTGACATCTCTAATAGAAGCTCAAAATTCATTTTAGTCTAATTAGCTCGTGAATTATTTTTGAACCAATGATATTTGATTTTTTTCACGCAATTATAAAAAATAGTGTATGAAACACGTGCGAAAAGTAAACTTTTTAAAACACGTGTCATTATTTCACTCGCTCGTACCCGCTCGTGAAATAAAATCCACTAGTTTTAAAAAGCATTACTTTTCGCACTAGCTGCATAAATATCTATTTTTTCACCCAAAAGCAGTGAAAAAAAGACTTTTTATCACTCTTTTCATAAGATGCCAACATTTCAAGTAAAATTTCGATTTGATAATACTCATAAAATCCAAAGATTTATCGACCTGCTTTATTTAAAAATATGCGCGTGAATTATTTTTGAATCAATGAAATTTTTTTCTCTCAATGGGAATATTTCTTAAGTCACGCTCTTCGAACTGCGAGTTCATTGGTTGTTTTCTTTAACAAAATGCTGAAACACGCTTATTGGTTTTTTATAGCGTCACGCGCTCCGAACTGCGAGTTCATTGGTTGTTTTCTTTAACATCTCATCTGGAAGCTCAAATTTCATTTTAGTCTATTTAGCACGTGAATTATTTTTAACCAATAAGATTTGATTTTTTTTCACGCAATTATAAAAAATAGTGTATGAAACACGTGCAAAAAGTAAACTTTTTAAAAAACACGTGTCATTATTTCACTCGCTCGTACATCGCTCGTGAAATAAAATCCACTAGTTTTAAAAAGTGTTACTTTTCACACTTGCTGCATAAATAACTATTTTAATTATTTGTTTTCCAAATTTTAGTAAAATAATGCAAGATAATAGTTAGAGATAATAAAAATATCATACCATTAACTCTTTTCTGTTGGCTTTTCCCAGATCCTGAAAAATATAAGTCGCAATCAGTGTTAGAAATTGGAAGACAAAATTTAGGAGCAATTTGTGATGCTTTGCTGCTTGGCTTAAAAAACTAGGAGCTAATGCACATTAACTGAAAGAATTTTTCAGAAAAATATTCATTAAAAAACCTAATTTTATGTAATTCATCCCCAAAGTCTGCATTGATATTGTACGGAGATAGATATAGTTGCGCACAAATCGACTCATCGGAGTTTCTCAATTTCATGAAAACTAGAGTTCCAAAATTTTAAGAATAACAATTTATCTAGCCGGAGTTTTAAGATTTTAAGATTGTCGGAGTATAACGACTTTAGGATGATTTTTGGCAAGAGCTTTGCAATCCAACCTATGAATTTGATAGCTACATAAAAAAATAGTCGCTATAACTGCGAGTACAATTATTATAAAATCGCAAAATTGTAAGGTTTAATCACATTTTGCGACTAGCGACCGTTCATGTCGAACCTTCGTAATCATTTGAGATGTCTAGTTTCAAAACTCACATTCACCAACGTATAACTAAAGCCCGCATCAGATGGTACGAACGTCGCTCGTCGAACAACTTTTGGTTCAGCAAAAACGTCACACAAGAGAACGGCTAAGTCATGCGTGACATCACAAGCCTAAAAGCAGTATTATCGCAGTATTGGAGGAGGAGGTACAAGGAGGAGGCTCGGCCATCATGACTGGACTTCGTTTTTTGATTGCAGCAGCCGTTCGAACAGCAAAAAAGTGGCGTTTTTCCCCAGGTAGATTAAAAAAACTCAGCCAGCAAAAGCTGCTCGAAAAACCAGTTTTGATATGGCGTACAGACGTCGCTGAACGAACGAGCTCTCGTGTGATAAGGCCTTAAGATGCAGGATCAAAAACACAATTTCTTTACAGAAATGCAATAAAAGTTTCTTTCCAAAAAGCCAGTTAGTTTTTCTTCTCGTGTCGTCATGCAAAGTTTGGTTTCGACTATACCAAAACCGAGCTTAAGTTTGCAGCAGAGAAATGTACTGAGCGGAGGAACTGGGTAAACAACCCGGCTGGCGCCGCAATTTCACGTACTCTGATTGGCTGCTCCTTTCGACCCTGATATTCATGCGCCCTGTTACGTCAAAATCGAAGGAAAAAAAATAATTAAAATAACGCTCTAACTGAAGCTTAACCAATAAAAATAATAAATTTATGTCTTGAAATAACAAATCAATTGGTTTATTGAATGTGAAATACCTTTTTGTATTCGATCCTCGCACTCAAAAATGAAACTATTTACCCTTTTTCCCGTAGAACATTTGTATACTGCAAACTTAAGGTCGGGTTTGGTATAGTTTATTTGAATTTTATTTATGTACCTCTAGCTCTTGAAACGTGAGTAACTTAATGTCCTCCTTTTTGGCAGCTTCGTAGAGCTCAGGTGTTGGCGGATCCATCATGACCAAGGTGCGCAGAGAGGGGATTTCCCGGATTTTCGTCAGGATGCTGAGGGCGTTTTCCACGGTGTTTACAATTATCAAGGACAGATTGGCTGCGTTATTAAAAAAGTTAGCAGTTGACCAGATATAAATATAACCCAGGTAACACAAGTACAATTGAAGAGTACAGGGGGAAAACCCCTTCATTGAAAAAAGAATCTTCTTGTATTCTATTCTGCTTGGTGGGCATTGGAGACAGGAAACCGGTTTCCCTCTCGGTTCTTCTTTCGCGATACAAACGTGGGACTCGTGTTCAATGATTTCTCGCGTGAATCAAGGTTGTCGCGGGGGAAAAACAAAGAGAGAAACCGGTTTCCCTACACCAGTTTACGCGATGACTCGCTATTGTCGCCAAAGAGGTCTGATGCAGACAGATCCCTATGTAATGACGGTGTTTTTCCCCTGTACTCTTCAATTTGATCCCACTTACAATTATATCGAAGAAAAAAATTAAAAAATGCAGTTAAAAAGTATCAGTGCCATGTTTTTAAATTATCAATTAAAAATAGTTTTACAAATTAATTACTCTATCCAAATAACAATAAACTCTGTTTTTTTAACCCCATATTCTTAATCCTGATAGTTTTTTTCCTACAGATAAATCAAATAAATTGAAAAAAAAATACGCTGAAATTTCATATTTTGTAAATGCAATTAGATTACATTCGCCTGCCAATTCAAAAGAGGTTTTTTTTTAAGTACGCATCTTACCTTGATTAGCAATGAATTGTATAGAGTCCAACACAATAGTTTTATAAAAAGGGACCATAATCATGGAATAGGCAGCACATCCATGAAGTATTATCAAAAACTGAAAAATACACAAAATTTTTTATTTTGTAAAAAAAATAATAATAATAAAATATCCTTGAAAAAAATACAAAAAAATATACAGTTGAAATACCGAATGCAATAGTAATACTAACTTTAAAAAAATTATTTAATGCAATTACACTACGTTTTTTTAGTGATTTAATACCCTCATGGATAAGCAAAGTGACTGAAATGTATATTTGTTTTCACTGTATGATTTTCATATTTAAGTTTTTAACCTTGAAAATTTAATTTTTTTGAACTTTTTAAATTTTATTCCTGTGGCAGATTATCATAAACTCATCCTCCGTACTTCACAATTTAAAATTTAATAAAAATTATAAAAGATATAATTTTTCAAAAATTATGCGCTTTGCTGGAAAACTTTTGTCAACCAAGTAACGGGTTTGTATCCATACGAGGGTAAAACATTCTTTTTTACCCATTCTTTTTAAAAGTTTTCTTTAAATTTAGTTTTAAATAAAGAAGAGTTATGCGAGACTTTTACAGTTCATATCTATATCTGAAGAAATTGTTTTACATTTATAGTCCTCAAACTCTGTACACTTTTTCGTTTTGGCATTTCATATAGAAATACATCAATTCTTTTCTTTAGAAATAACAAATAACTATAAAATGGTGTAAACATTCGTTATAATTTTATTACTACGTCAGGGCTGTTTTTTTTTTAAATCATTTTATACAAAACGCTTAAACGTTTTTGAGGTTTATCCAACGTTTTAGAGGTATAAATGGCTTTAAATTACCATTTCATAATCTTAATTACGTTGAAGGGCAACAATAAAAGGACAGTCAGACCATAATTGTGAGGAATCTGAGTATTTTAGTAGGGTCAAGTGGGGTAAGTGTGATTGGGGGTAAGTGTGATAAACAGCTCTTGTAACTTTGGAAATCATTCTAAAAATCTGAAAGTTTGCAATATATAACATTAGACCACTTATAATTAAACTAAAAAGAAACATTGACCTTATTTTTTGTTTAAAGAAAGTTTTGAGCTTTTGAATTTAAGTGCAACTGTCATCTTTTTATATGGGTTTTTCTATGTGGGGTAAGTGTGATGGATTTTGAAATGCAAATTTTGTACACTTAAAATTGGAATTCAAACATATAATTTTTTTTCTACATATGTATGTTTCTTATAATAATTCACTACCAATTTCAGGATTTGAAATTTACTTGAAGCAGAGAACGAATTTTCTTACTGAAAAATGCAGAAACCCTATCACACTTACCCCACTTGACCCTAGCTTAATGCTTAATGTATGTAAGATATTTTTAGTAAGTATAGGTAAGATATTTTATGCGAAAGTAATGTAGAATGCGCAAGTAATGTAGGTAAGATATTTTATTAAGATATTTTTTGAAGGAAACAAGGTAATACATACTTCCTCACGATTTACTCCAAAGATTCCCACGCATTCTTCACTCCTTGGTTTGATGCCCAGCTCGATGAGGCCACTGCCAGCGTCCTGGGCCCTCGAAATTACCTGCGAAAGAAATGTTCAAAATCTCAGAAAACATTCTAAAATTAATTACTAAAATTACGTTAATAAAAGAAAAAAAAGCTGCATTTATAATATTGCAGTTTAACCTTCTAATGCATGAATTTTTTGTTTCGTCCCGAAAAAATATATTTGTATCTCTTATGCTCATACATTACGGGAAAAATACAGAAAAAAAAATTAAATGCATCGAAATTTAAATAATTTCATTTTTTAAAATTGTTACCAAACGGTAACACCATGCATTAAGCACTGAATAGACGCTTTAAGTTCGGGGTACTAATATTTATTTTTATTCAAATTATTACCTTTTTTACTTAAGCTTATGAACTTTTTTTTTTATATTTCTAATAAATTATATTTAAAAATAAAGCTTATTGATAATTTTAGTATTATATAAGAAGGGGTTGCAAAGGGGCACACAGACACATAGTTTTGGGTATAAAATCTTAAATGAAAACGTGTATATCAAACAAAAAAGAGTATTAATTATTAGTACAATTGGATTTTGTTCAACAAGAAAAATTAGTTATAAAAATAATTATGAATAGTAGTTACTTTTAAAACAAAATTAATGTACAAATAGTAGGCAGTAGCAGGTTTAGTACAAATAGTAGGTATTTATGAATAAAAATATACAAAAAATCATTTTTAAACATAATTTTTTAAAATGGCTGAATGATACGACATAAAACAGTTATTTTTACTCTTAAAACAAAGTGGTACCAAACATTTTAAATACTGAACTCTTGTGAATTCCTTACAGAGATACGCACACATAAGCCAACAAAAGTTGCGCTTAATGCATGATGTTACCAAACGGTAATACATGTAAAAACCAACAACAAACTACCAATTTTGAAAATAATGATTAGAAAACTACTAAATATAGTTTAAAATAACCCTCTTGAACTATAATATTTTTTTCAAAGCAATTTATTTGTATTTAGTACTAATATTATTACTTTGGATACTGCCAAACACGTAAATTCACAACAGTTAGAAACTATTCACTTTTTAATTTTGAATACACTTTTACTACTGTCATTTATGAGGGTTATTATTAACTAAAACTTCAAAATGGAATGTAATCGATGAAAAAAACACAAATTTGTCGAGAGGGAGGTCTACTTTAATAGAATAAAGTGGATTATGTAACTTGTTACCAAACGGTAACAGTATGCATTAGAGGGTTAATAAATATAGTTTTCACGTTTAATATTTCTTTAGTACTTTCGGTGGTGTAATTTATGTTTAGTAACCTTTAATTTGCATGAAAAGATTGCTTACTTCAGAATAACGTAGCCATTTATACTTTCCATCTGTCCCTTTTCCACCACAGCAATGACCATCGCCTGAAATGCACAATTTTTTAATATTTAGGCAAACAAAACATTTTATTGGTTGCTCAAGTCAGGCGTAAAAAAAAGCCAACGGTATCTCTGGAAACGAGACAATTTCTCAAAAACAGAAGATTTCATTCAAACACTAAAAGGATCAAAACTAAAAATATATAGAAAATACATAACTTCATTGATTTCCAGATTAATGCCCCAAAAAGCGTAAAGTATATCAAATAATATTGTATTATTAAGTGCAACGATGCAAGAGGTATGAAGGCGAGGGGTGCACAATTTGCACAGTCTGATTTCATCAATATACGAATTAGTCGTGAAATATTAGTCCTTTTGAAATCTTATACGGAAATCTAAATAAAAAATTTAATCAAGACGTATCGAATCAAAGTTCTACAATATCTACATCAAGTCTGCGCGATTGGGCTATCAAAAATTCAGCATAATATATGATATTTATTAGGTAGGGCGCATTGTTTGATATCATTGTGTTGCCTTTTTAAGGCTATTTATATTGATACAACCCCAGACAGTTACAATACAATCCAATTTACAATGGAAAGCGTGTTATTCAAGCGTAACATAATAGCGACGGTCCCCGTCAGGAAATTGAACTAGATCAGATTCAGAATCATCTGTCTTTAAAAAGAACAAATAAAATATAATATTATTAAATTTTTAAATAATCAATTTATATAAAGTAGTATCGAAAACCATATTCAATCAGATAACGGTAATCAAATACGAATACTGCATTCTAGTTTCTAATGAATTTTATGTAATAATCTAATTTTCGACTTTTTTTTAGCCGAACTATTTGTCTTCTAGTGAGTGTATTTGTATCATTTCTTTACCATTGTATTACAATTAAAGCGAAAACAAAAACTAAACAAAAACTTGAAACTTTGAAACTAATCAAAATATACTGCCACCTAGCGTTCAATTAAAAAAAAGTTTAATCGGAAATTTAGGAGGTAACCAACATTAGTCAGAAGCACACTTTTACAAATTCTTCCATAGCCACATAAAGTTAGGCAACTTGCCAACTTTTTTTTATAAAAAAAAAAGTAAGCATCGTTTTTTTTTAAACTTTTATTTAAGTAAACAATTAGCTATCGAAAAATATTCAAGATCCCCGGTCGCAATGTTAATTTCAGATTTCAGGATTGTCGATTACGTTTGCCTTCCTATGCTGCTTATTTCTCATGAAATTTTTTAAAGTTGAGAAAGAATGTGAAATTAGTGAATATCCAACTTTAATTTGAATTTTAGTAGGAAAAATTTGATTTAATTAATATTATTACCAGCTTTTTTAAACTAATAAGTAATTGTTCTATATAATCTGTAACATATTTTATTAATAGTAACCTTCTGGAAAGCGGCGACCAATTGGTTGGCAGCCAATTTAGTCTTGACTACGGCTTATGCTCGGTCATGATTACCAAACACTGGCACTGCAAGTCTTAACAGCCTTCCTGGATTCGTCACTTTCCAGATTGTTTTGCTACATTTTTCTCGTTTCAGTGTATTAAAATGCGCGTAAAATTGAGTAACACGTCATTTAAGGGGATACGGTACCCAAAACATTATTTTTAGAAATAATAACATAAACTTGTAAATTATGATGTTTTTATATAATGTTTGCTACAACTAAACATTTTCCATCAATAAAAACAAATATTTACAAGTAGTTTAACTTTTTCTAAAAAAAGTTAAACTTATCAAAAAAGCCTCAGGGATTTATTAAACACATGAATTGAAAACAAGTTGGTTTGTTACAGAATCTGTCACTTACACCGCTTCCACACAATATTTACGCTCAACAGGAAACACACTAACAGCACCTCAGAAAGAAATTCGCCAAACAGGGCTTTTAGCTAGTTCTAATTCAAACATTTATAAGCCAAAATTAATAATTGTCTTTAATCTTCTTTTGAAGATTTGATAATTAATCTTTATCGTTTGCTATTTATTATTATTATTATTATTTTGAAGTTCGAAGAATAATGATGTATTTTTTAAATAAATATCTTTTTGAAGCCTCAAGTTTACATTTCGAAAAATAAATTAGTAATTAGTAAATGTTGCATTAAAAATAAAAGCGAAACTTTTCATATTTTTATGCAAATTTAGAATTTTTTATGTATCTTTCTTCATTCATATATAATAAACCTTCAAAATAACTTTATTGTGCTATTACAACAATCCAAATTGAATTATTACCCAAAAATAAATATTTTTTCAAGAATTTTACTTTTATTTTAAATAAAGTTTCTCGAACGTTTGCTGTCATGGCAACAGTGAAAACATTGAATAAAAATGGAATTTGCATGTTAATTCAATGTAGATTAAATTTTTAGTTATTTAAATTTTAAATAAACTTCTAATTTAAATTTTTTAATGAAATTTGGAATGTAGCCTGAACTGATTTTTCGCTTCAAAATGACGTATCCCACTTGTTTGTGAGACTTTTGGTTCGTTCGGTGAAAGTGGGTGACAGACGGACGGACGGACGGACAGCACTATTATATAAGACCTTCCACTTTTTACGTTATAAACGTAGTGTGGAAACTAAAACGCGAGACAGAGAAAACAGGTTGAAAGCAGACGAAATATAGGTTCAAACTTCACGGGATGGCTCCAGAAAATTTTTAATAACTTTTTTATACAGAAGATTTTATTATGAAACTTTCAGTAAATGTTCAGAAAGATATTGTGAATAATAAGAAGACAAAACTGAAAAATTGATATTTTGACCAATTTTTAGGTACCGAATCCCCCTAACAGTATTTTCGGTCTATATTTTTCAAAGCCTTTTTGAACTCCTCTACAATTGAGTGTCTTTTCATTTGTTATAATATTAGCATTTTGTATTGCTTCATTACTGCACTCTATATTTTTAATAAAAAAATAGTAATCTAGGTAATAAATCTCAGCAGGGTTGTATTTAAAAAAAGATTGCCGCATGTAAAGGCTAATGTTCATCTGCCATCCTTTTTATAGTTCGCTTTTGACTAGTAAATTAAATGCAACAAAAGGATAGAGCTCATAGGAGTTTCATTTTTTTAAAAATTAAACTCAAGGAGCTTAGATAAAGATGCAAATTTAAGAGATTACATAATAAATTAAATACTATTAACTTAGGAATAAGTTGCCACATTGCCAAAATTTTTAAACTCCCCACCTTGGCTGAAGCCTACTTAGCCGATTTAGAACTACGGCCCCTGGAACTTAGCATCCCCTAATCTCTCAAATTACAACGAAGAATTGGACCATTTTTGCTCTAAAATAATCCGTCTTTCAATATATTTTCTTTTAGGTAAAAGTTATTGAGTGCTTGCAACAACGGTCCAAATCATTACACCAAAACCGACCTTAGGTTTGCAGTATACAAATGTTTTACGAGAAAAAGGGTAAATAGTTCTCATTTTCGAGTGCGATAATCGAATACAAAAAGGTATTTCACATTCAATAAACCAATTTATTTGTTATTTCAAGACATAAATTTATTATTTTTATTAGTTTAGCTTCAGTTAGAGTGTAATTTTAATTATTTTTTCCTTCGATTTTGACGTAAAAGGGCGCACGAATAATCAGGGACAAAGTAGCAACCAATAGGAGCAGGCAAAATTTCGGCGCCAGCAGCGTTGTTTACGCAGTTTCCTCCGCCTAGTACATTTCTCTGCTGCAAACTTAAGGTCGGTTTTTGTATAGTGTCTTAACTGAATGTTTTTGGTTTTGAATGGTTTTTGTATAGTGATACTGAAGTTTACCTGTCCAAGTCCATGGCAGTATCACTTTTACTTACCTGATATTTCTTGTCCATGATAGAGTACTTCGAAAACAGATTTGATGTTCGGCGAGGCAGGGATGCTGGAGCAGAGTTCATGAGGGTTTTCTAGAAATTTGGAAGCCCTAATTCTTTCAGGACCCTAAGGCATAATGTAATAATTATATCAAACCTCGTTTATATAGCAAAGCACTAAAATGTATATTTAAGGGGAAATGGGCGCGGATCTCCACACCAAAATGGCTTTGCGTTAATCCATTGAAAAAAAAAAGTCTTAAACACATTTCTTCAGCTGTATTGAATATTGTTATTTACATAGTATTTACAGAGTCTTGGTAATTTACGGGGTAACAAAATTTTAAAAATGTGAAAGATTTAGCAAATAGTAAATAAAAGAAAAAAATACTTCGAATGGGAAAGACTTTTTTTTATATTACTGTAAATCTTTTTAAAATTATTTTTAATATTTATTAATTGCCATATTAAAAGGGTTAGAATACTAGTTTGAAAATCGTCGCACTGGTGCTACACAATGGCTATTCCACATTAAAAAAAAACAGTATATCTTTCAATATGATCAATTCTTCCTCTAACGGGTATCAAGTGGTGAAGCCTCTTTCCAAGTTTTGAAAATCTTTTTTTACTAAAAAATATTTTTCAAAATGTTAAATTTAAAAAAAATAAAAATTGAAAAAGGGACTGTCATGAATCCCTGCCAAATGCAAGGCTCAGAGGGACGGCGACAGGGACCAAGTCACCTGAGTGTCCTCTTACGAAATTTCGATACGAGATTTTTTTAAAAAATTTTACGAGATTGGCCTATAGATAACCTATAGATTGCTTAAGCTAAGATCCCATAAATAATACTACCACTACCATTGCAGGTAAACTCAGTATTTTTACCAATGTGACTTGGACATTTATTGTATAACTATAACCTCTAAAAAGGCATATTAAAAAAAGGCACTTTTTTATGTCGAAAAACGACCAATTTATTGGAGCGGGTACTGCAGTTTATATCTTCCAACTGCAGTATAATATCACACATTTGGCATAATATATTGTCTAGGTGTTGTTATAAATAAAGATATTTTAAAATATTTTAATTTTCTCAATACTTTTCTTTTTTTCAAACGGGTTATTGATTTTAATCAAATTGCAGTTGAAAGTACCAGAAATGTAAGAGCATTAAAAGGTATACTTAAGCTGTTCTTTATTGCACATTTTTTTTTAAAGAGCTGCACGACCCAGGCCCAACATTTTAGAGGCCATTTAATTTTAGTTTCTATTATGCTAAATGCTATAGATCCCAAAATTGAGTATATTTCAAAATTTTCTGATACCCCACTTCATTTTTAGCTTGACTTACAGGCAGAGAGATGTAACGTGATTGGTTTGATGGATGTTACAAGGAAGCCGATAAAACTGCAGCAAAATTTTGATCTCGGCCAACAAGCATCATCATTACGGGCAATCATACACAAAAATTTTCGTAAAGTTGTCCCAAAATTTGTTGTGCCTATAGTCTGAGTTTTCCTAGATCAAGCTCTGTGCACGATTCTCACTTCATCAAGATATGATGTCTATGACTTCTAAATAATTGACCTTTTAATGAGACTATTATTAAAAATAGTCGCCCAGCTAGTATAGTGATTTCAACAATCGCTTGCCATGCGAGTGGGCCCGGGTTCGAATCCCGGGTAAGGCATGGATATATTTGTGGATCGTTAAATCTGTGGGTCCGAAAGTCCCGTGGTCGGACATTGCGCAGTTTACCATGGGTGCAGGTCGTCTGGAGAAAATTTCCCCTCCTCTCCGACATGCCTAAATTGAGGAGGTGGCGCCATCTTGGAGTAGAAGTCAGACATCCACCCTCTCATGGGTACTCAAAGCCTTGTGCCAATGGAAGCTACTGCAACCCTCTTGCCGTCCAGGCTACACCTGGAGGCACACGACAACAGCAACGACATTATTAAAAATAGTCTAGAATAACCTTTGATGTAAGTATACTTGCACCAAAAAAGTTTATCTACATATTCCCCATTTTATCATCACTTACCGGCAACAAAACTGACTGGTCGTCCAGACTAACCGGCTTCTGCTTGAACACAAATCCGGGATATATAGGATTGGCAGCACAACTGCGAGTGAAGCATATCGAATACCTTAAACGATGCTGTTGATGTGTATGTAGTAATTTTGTTACAAAGCGTATGGACATGGCTAACGATGTGCGAAAAACTGTGAAGAAATAGAAACGTCAAAGTAATGCTATGTCATGTATCTCTAGTAAGGACTTTGGAGCCGCATTTGAGATAAAACGAGAGCGTTTTGTTTATCGGATCTAAAAAGATATAGAAAAAAAATGAAATTTCGGATAAATACCTCTTGTAGCATACTTCTTTATTTTTTAGATAGCAAAATATTTCATTTTCTTCCTTATTTTTTTAGATAAAGTAACATAACACAGGTTGACTACCGATTACTTTGATTATAAAAAAAAAATAAAAAAAAAATTCTCCCGACCTTAAGTTTGCAGTATACAAATGTTCTACGAGAAAGAGGGTAAATAGTTCTCATTTTTGAGGGCGAGAATCGAATACAAAAAGGTATTTAACATTCAATAAACAAATTTATTTGTTATTTCAAGACATAAATTTATTATTTTTATTAGTTTATCTTCAGTTAGAGTGTTATTTTAATTATTTTTTTCCCTTCGATTTTGACGTAACAGGGTGCACGAATATCAGGGTCAAATTATCAACCAATCAAAGCAGGCGAAGCTTCGGCGCCAGCCGCGTTGTTTACGCAAATTCCTCCGCGTAGTACATTTCTCTGCTGCAAACTTAAGGTCGATTTTGGTATAGATACACTGCACTGTTAAAACAAATTGTGCTTGGTCAACCATAATAAACATGTATAATAATTTAATGTAACTGTAATTAATAATTCCATGTGATTATAGTGTAAGTCACGATTAAAGACTGGATTAAAAGCCTTCAAACTTAAAAAACAAATCAAATTAAATAAAGTACATTATATTATTTGGCTATAATAAGTGTTTAGATCAACTATTTCATAATTTGTTTTCATTTAATGTTAAAGTTATAGTGATAATCACTTTTTACAAAGTGACTTACACTACAGACAGGGTAATTTTGTATGGAATTATCCATATATATAGAAACTGCAACAGCTGTGTGGGAAAATATTTCATAACATTTTTGGTATTTGTTTGAACCATTTTTTTCAGGTTTTGGGAACAAATAGCTAACACCAAAACCGACCTTAAGTTTGCAGTATACAAATGTTCTACGAGAAAAAGGGTAAATAGTTTTCATTTTTGAGTGCGAGAATCGAATACAAAAAGGTATTTCACATTCAATAAACCAATTTATTTGTTATTTCAAGACATAAATTTATTATTTTTATTAGTTTAGCTTCAGTTAGAGTGTTATTTTAATTTCTTCGATTTTGACGTAACAGGGCGCACGAATATCAGGGTCGAAGGAGCAACCAATAGGAGCAGGCGAAATTTTGGCGCCAGCAGCGTTGTTTACGCAGATTCCTCCGCCTAGTACATTTCTCTGCTGCAAACTTAAGCTCGGTTTTGGTGTAGAAAGGATTCAACAGAATACTGAAAATACGGTGAAGTATTTCACTACACGACCGTTGAACAGTAGCTGTGGGAAAAGAACGCTCCACCTCTTGTAACTGGGCTGCTCAGGGAATTTATGAAATGTGTCATTTTTCAGGAAAAAGCGTAAAAAATTATTAATGGCAACAAAAATTCTATAAGGGGTCATCTACATATTAAAATGAGTACCAATTAAAAAAATCCACTAGCAATACCAATTTTTTTACATAAAAATTTACAGCACCTTCAAAATACCCCAATTTTAAAAAATAATGATTTGTTTTGCATTATTTTCTGAGATATTAAGCGTTAGTTTTAAACATGCTTAGGGGGGATTCTAAAAATTAATAAGGTTGTGTCTTTTCAAAACGACAAGCTAACATTTTTTTTAAAGATATTCTCGATGAAAATTCGAAGCAAATATACAGTAATATGTCACTATAAAAGATTTAAAGTGGCTATATTGCCTGTTTGGTGTAAAATTGAACCAATATTGTTATTGAATATTTTTTAATCACCGGATAATCTTTTTTTAAAAAAAAATTATCATATAAAAATGAAATTCACCAATAAAAATGCGAAAGTAGACTGTTATCTACTTTAAATTAGCATAATATCGTATTTGTGTTTAAACTTTTGCAGCATACAAATTTCTAATTTTATGTGATCAAAAAAATATATTGTTAAAGCAAATCTCAAACAGTATCATACCATTTGAAATTATTTCTTAAATATGTTTATACGGGCTTTTGTGATTCTACTATTACCATTCTAGATTTTACAGCTAAATGACGGCATTATTTAAGCTTTTGCATCGCACTATATGTGATTTATAATACCGATATAGTGCGCCGAATTTTAAGCAAACTTTTTGCAGCAATATGAATGAAACCAAAATTTGCATACACTGTTGTTTGTCATTCCGATTGTAAATAATCGCATTTGAAAGTCTGTTTGTTATAAATAATCGTATACGTGACTTAAATTTAAACTAAAACGTTTTCACTTCAGCCTTTAATTTATTTATGAATTTTAAAATCCAAAATAAATATTAAAAAATCACAATATTAGTGAAGAAATTTTAATTCTAGCATCCGTTTGGGAAAATATGTTAGCCCGTTTGTTATCTTGTCGTTTTAAGGGGTCTAAGGAGTCTTAAAAATGTGCAAAAAAGGAACTACAAAGTATAGTTTGATCTCTCATGTAATTTTTTAACTACTCAATATACAAGTATAATTTTTTTATATGTAATTCTACAAGATTTATTTATTATAAAACAAATTTTAAAATTTATGAAATTTTAGCCAAAACTAAAATAAATGATATTAAACATAAAGCTATTTTAACACATTGTGATTAGGCTTGCGCGGCAAATTTTGAGGTCAAAATTGAAAAAATGACCAAGAAAATGACTTTATATTGTACAAATATGTACAAACTAGGACTTATACCTAAATTCTCAGCTCCATTTTAATTAGAAATTATTTTAAGAACTTTTTTCGAAAAAAATTAATAATTTTTTTTTAATTTTGATTTTAAATTTATTTTTAAATAATTTGTAATTAAAATTGAGCTGAGAATTTAGGTATAAGTCCGAGTTTGTACATATTTGTACAATATAAAGTCATTTTCTTCGTCATTTGTTCAATTTTGACCTCAAAATTTGCCGCGCAAGCCTAATCACAATGTGTTAAAATAGCTTTATGTTTAATATCATTTATTTTAGTTTTGGCTAAAATTTCATAAATTTTAAAATTTGTTTTATAATAAATAAATCTTGTAGAATTACATATAAAAAAATTATACTTGTATATTGAGTAGTTAAAAAATTACATGACAGATCAAACTATACTTTGTAGTTCCTTCTTTGCACATTTTTAAGACTCCTTAGACCCCTTAAAAAGACACGAATTTGATTTTACCTGAATCAATTTGGAGATTTCCCCCTAAACGAGTTCAAAATTGATGCTTTAATATCTCAGCAAATAATGCAAAACAAATAATTCTTTTTTATATATATACCTGTGGTATTTTAAAGGTGTTAAAAAAATTTATGTAAAAAAAAAGAAAACCTGTGTGTTGCCTTTGGATTTTTCAAAGTTGGTACTCATTTTAATGTGTAAACGATCCCTTATACAATTTTTGTCGCAATGCCCAATTACGTTCTTTCTTTCCCTGCATAAATGACACTTTTACCAAAATTCCTTTATCAATATAAACCGAGTAACAAGGGGTGAAGCGATTTTTCCCCCATGCTGTACCTACAAATAACCATATTTTTATTGACACCAAATGTCGAATTTCTGAAATACGTATTACAGTGATTTTTTTTCTCCGTTTTTTTTATAATATCCTTTAGATTCTATATTAAACAACACCGTCTTATCTTAATATGTATTTGTATTTAGTATAGGCGAAGATTCTATATAAAAAACTAATTTGAATGATTTGGCCAATGGGAAAGACCATAATAAGTATCCAAACATTTTTACGTAGGAATACAACCCCCCTACGTAATTGACTGTGTCTGGATATTATATATGTACTAGCACATTTATACCCATACTTCGCACGGATTAAAAAAATATCAAATAGATCCTAGTATGTGCACCATATAACCTCTGTTATAAGATCATAAACTTAAGTTATTCTTTCCGCTCGTTATCAATAATAAAATGCCGATTCATTGCCCTAATATTCTAAAATCAAAAATACACTGTAAAATGCACTCATAAATGCCATCACAATTCCCTCATAAATAAAATCCTTTTAACTCTTTTGGCACGTTTTTGAAAATAATTTGGCGAGAAAATAGAAAGAGCTACAAACACACCCATCATACAGCTCTAACACAATGACCTTAGCACAACCAACCAGCCTATAAATTATTTAAAAAAAAACAGTTTGCCCATTTGGCGAGTTTTAATTAATAACTTGGCGAGATTGGCAACGCATTTGGCGAGAGAACAAAGACATAAACCCTTATATGCAGCTCTAGTGCGATGGCCTTTATCAACCATCATTGTTAGCAATAGCTCAATAAACATTTTGCCCATTTGGCGAGTTTTAATAAATAATTTGGCGAGATTGGCAACATATTTGGCGAAAAAACAAAGACGTAAAACCCTTATATGCAGCTCTAGTGCGATGGCTTTTATTAACCATCATTTTTCAGCAATAGCTAAAAAACATTTTGTCCATTTGGCGAGTTTTAATAAATAATTTGGCGAGATTGGCAACGTATTTGGCGAAAAAACAAACACATAAAACACTCCAAAATGTTAACTTAAGTGGGAATGGGACGCTTTTAACTTTTTTCTTTAATATTGCAGATATCTTTAAAAAAAACATTCTTACATAAGTGTACACACTAACTTGTTACTTAAATATACTAACACTTTTAGATAGTCAAATGATTAAAAAAAATATTTGTTTTGTTTTAAAAAAAATAAAATGTGTCAAAAAGTGACGTTTCATATTTTTGTTGTAAGTTAAAAAATTATTTGTTGAAAAACAAAAATTTAGCATTTTTATGAGCAGGAAAATGTACTTAACAAACGGTCTTAACCGATTTTTGTTATTTGTCAAAGTTTTTCTTTAAAAAATTAATGAAATTTATTTTAATAATTTCACCGGATCACTATTTTTTTAAAAAATAAAAAAAAATTATTTACAACTAATCCCTAAGGACAAATTAAAGATATATGTTTGAAAAATATGTGTTGAAAATTTTAACACTGTATGGGCAGTAGATTTTGAGTTATACTAATTTGAAGTCGAAAAATCATCGAAAACATGATCAAGGAGAAAACAGCTTTGAAGTTTATAAACGTGGTTGGCCAACACAGATGTCATGACACAAGAAACTACACATCTTGCGCTCTATTGCAGATAAAAATAAAATTTGTGTCTTAAATTATTCCAAAATATTTGTGTTATTTTTTAAGATAATTATAATTTTTTGGATTTTCTTTTTTAAGATTTTGTGTCCTATACACCCTTAATAATTTGTAGCAAGAAGAGGTTAAAGGAATATTTATGAAATTTATACTTAATATAAGAATTAGTTCTTTATATGTCTCTATGAAGAAACTCGCTAGTAAATCTCATTTCATTTACTAGAATTTTAAAAAAAACTAGTATGTGCAAAAGCAAATTTCATAAGTACAAAAGAAAACTAATTTTATTATTAAGGTTTGTATAAAACAATTGTATTCAGTAGCATTATCAGTTGCACATATTATCAGCATTTTATAAAGTCGGATAAATTCTTTATAGACGAAACAAATTACAACACATTATATCGTGTTAAATAATTTTTTTGACTTATAACAAAAATATGAAACATCACATTTTGACACTTTTTATTTTTTATAAAACAAAACAAATAATTTTTTTAAACCTTTGACTATCTAAAAGTGTTAGTATATTTAAGTAACAAGTTAGTTTGTACACTTATGTAAAAAAATTATAAAGATATCTGCAATATTAAAGAAAAAAGTTAAAAGCGTCCCATTCCCCCTTAAGTCAACATTATGGAGTGTATAAGTAGCATATTGCTTAGAGTAATTCATGTAAGGCAAGAAATTCTTTTTGAGTTTACCCAAAAACAAATATGAGACTCCAAGAGGAGGAAATTGATTTTTTAAAAAAAATCTCCAATAATACTAATCACTAAAAGTTCGGCCAGATTAATTAGTTCAAAACAACGATTTCGAAACCAAACCGATATTCCATTAATTGGTTTCCATTAATTTCAACAGATGGCGCGATTATCAGAATTTAGCATAGATCAGTGGACTCCAAGAGGATGAAATTGATTTTTTAAAAAAATTCTTCAACAATACTAATCACTAAAAGTTCGGCCAGATTAATTAGTTCAAAACAACGATTTCGAAACCAAACCGATATTCCATTAATTGGTTTCCATTAATTTCAACAGATGGCGCTATTATCAGAATTTAGCATAGATCAGTGGCGCTACTGTCGAGTGTGAATTTTGGATGCTTGAGAATTATCGCTTCGTATCAATAGAACCATCAATGAAAAAATCATCAACTAAACCCACACTAAATCCTGGACTGGTCGGAAATACGTCACTTGAAACATATCAATTATTTTCAAATAAAGAATTTAGTTTCTGAAAGTAATGGCAACACAAAAATAAACATTTTCAATTTTATTTTCGTTGAAAGTTTTATTTAATTTTTTCAGCAGATGGCATCAGGAAAGTAAAAAAATGATCGAATTTGAGCCAAAGTGGTGTAGTTTTTCCAGAAAATTCGAATTTTCTCTGAAAATAGAGCATTTTGAGCTCTGAAAGTTCTTATTTTGCAACTCAAGTATGAACTACGCATTTGTGCCAAGTTACGAGGCAAACAAATGTCTAGTTTGTAAGTTTCAGAGAGACATATATACACACATACAAAACTTCATTTTTATTATTATAGATACAGATTTCATTGAATTAATTTTTTCGGCATCAAAATCTAAATAAAAAACATTTCTAAAATTTGCCAAAAGACTTTAGGATTTGTCGTGAGTTTAAAGAGTCGACATTTGTGTTGTGTCCGGATTTTGATCTGTATACACATTTCACTGAATAAATTTTACCAATACGGCATTCAAATATAAATAGCAAACATTTCTAAAATTTGTCGATGGACTTTTTGGTTTGTGAGTCGGCCCTTGCGTTGTGTCGGAATTTTGGTCTGTGGGCACATTTCATTAAAAAATTTACACTTCTGTATCAAAATAAAAATGATAAACATTTCTAAAATTAGCCGACGGACCGTTTAAAAAATAAATAAAAAAAACTTCGGAGGCGAGATGCCCCCTTCGCCCTCGTAAACTTAGAATTGGCTAGTTTCAGGTGACGTTTTCTTTCCGAGTGTGGCAGCCCTCCCCCCCCCCTTTTTTTTTTATCCTGTTTTGAATAGAATTCTTAATGTTTAGTCCCACTTCCATTATAATAATCATATTTGTTTAAACAATAATAACATCCAAGAAATGGCTGTCCGATGCTCAGTTTAAGTTTCTCAGTTTAGCATTTTCCAGGCAATGCATTTTTAACAACCTATCAACCACAAAATAGAAACTAGAAATTAGACTTTGATAGTTGGCAACACTGTCTTTGCTTTCTTTTGGAAAACATGTCTGCGCTCATGAAGTTGACATGCTTGTATCCTTCACGAAAGGTATAGTTATTTATATTATATTTATGCTTCTAATTATTGCAAAAATTGCCAATTATTTAGTATTTTAGTTTACGTGATTATATCTCTGCAAAATATTTGGTATTCTCAAATGAGAAATCGTAGTATTTTGCTGATGAAATCTATCTCGTCGTAACATAATATAATTTTCTTATTAATTTAGCCATTTATTTGTTTAAATGATTAATAATTTTGTGTATTCCTCTTTTATTTTATGATATTAGCGTACTACTATATATAGTTAGTCCATTTATAATATTTAAATGATTTATTACGCACTATTTACTAAAGCCGGCACTTCCTTAACCTTAATGTCTTTTGGGAATTGGTGCATTTTTGGAATCTTGATAAGAAGTGTACTAAAACTATTGGTGTAATTTTTATTGTTGTTTGTGTGATTTTCAAAATAATTCTATTTTTTTCCACTTTTTAAATTGCTTTCTAAGGTTAAATAATAATAAATCTTAAAAATAATACCATTCTTGATACTTTTTTTTCCATAATGCATGGAAAATTTGTAGTTAGTTAAATGCAATCAGTAAATTGTTTATATTCTTAAATTGTTTTATGTTTGCTATCAAGGAGTGAAAATTTATGATTATTCAAATCGGTAAAAATTAACTGTACGGTCACCATTGGCTAATTTTCCAAAGTATATCCCAAGTCGGTACTTTGGCGACTTTTTTTACGACCATGATTTGAAGAAAGGAGTGATTGAGTTGATTGAAAGAGTTGAGTGGGTGAAAAAATGAATAAAAAAATTCCTGAAATTGTTATTAAAGAAAAATAAACAATACCTTTATCCTAATTGCGCAAAGTCAGAGGATGCTTTTCCAAAGAAATTATTTATCACCAAACATGAAAAAATCGCGCCAAGGCTGACAGTACAGTAAATCTGATCCATTCAAACCTAAGTACAAGTTTCTGACGATTTTTTCTTAAACTGCTTAAATTACAACGTTGTATGTCCTTGCAGTTGCATTATTTTTCTCGCATTCAAATTACCTTTGGGTCTTTAAATTCATTTCAATTAAAGGCCGTTGCAATTTAAACCTATGCTTATGACCATTTCACATGTGATGACAAAACCACTCAAAGTTTTGTTGAATTATAAAATTATGAGAAGATGCAGTTCCATAATGGCTGCGCTTCCGCAGATGAGCCGTTCGGCTTTTTATTGGCGACAGATAAGAAATGGCACCAAGTAAAAGAGCGATAAATAGTATTTATATAGAAACTGCTCGTTTAAAGGGGTAACTTGGGGAAATTTTAAGTTAAGCAGTAGAAACAGGAAATATCTTCATACGAGTTACTGATACGGCTATTGAACAGTACTTCTTTTGTTTTTATTTAATTTATAGGCATATCGAAATGTTTAATTTTATTTTTGTTACGTTAATGTTTTGTTAATGTTAAAATGTGGTTTAGGAATAATTTTGTGTTAGTGCTAGGTTTGTGGTTGTGGAAATGTTAGTTAATGTTTAATAAATTAATTTTTATGTTTCGGAGGGATTTTTTTTTTTTACAACAGTCTTGCCGTCGAGAAGGGCGACATCGCACACAGCGTTAGGACTTTGCAGGACATTTAACGTGCACTTCCTTACAGGGGGTATTATTCGTTGGACATTTTTGACTGCACTTAGGTTCGCGATTCCTTTCTCGAAGATACTCGATTTTCCGTGGTTTTGCAGTTAGCGTCGATTTATATTTGGGTGAAATTAAAAGTTATGTGATTTGTTAATTTTTTTCCCTGTTCTTTTATTTTCAAGAGTCTTCGATCGATTGCGGATTTTTGAAGATGCACAATTTCATTTTCGCGACTCAAATATTCCGGATTTGCGAGTTCGTTGTTTTTACTGATATTTGATGGGGGGTTTTTTATTTGCCGATTTTCAGGGTTTCACGATAAAGCGATCTTCGAGTTTTGTTGTGATTGGTCTATTTGTAAGGATCAGTGAATCGTCGACTCCTGTTTTTGAATTACAGTACAAAACAACTAGTCCAAATAATAAATTTTAATAATAAATATAAAAATTTCTGTTAAAATGTGAAGATTAATTTAGATTTGATTGCACTAAGATGTATTTGAATAGTAGTTACCGGCCAGTATAATCCAATGATGCTTCTTGATTTACTTATTTTGCTGCCTAGTAATTTTCACGAAATCCAGCGATAAGGTCGCATTGTCTCATAGTGATTGACAGGGTTTTTTTTTTCCTCTGCATAATCGGAAGAGCGTCTCGTTACTTTTGTAGCTCCGGTCCAGGCCAATCGGACCAACCAGAATAATTTCTTTTGATCATTAGTATTTGACCTCTTTTTATTAGGTTAAGTTTGAATTATCGTCGCACTAGAGCTGCACGAGGGCTATTGGCGACGGGCGTCGTATTTTAGAACCACAGTCAAGTGACGAGCCGACACATGAGTAGGCACCCAACGCAACTATTAAGGGCGACATCGTACGCAGGACTTTAACACGTCGGATGCTGAGGACGCGCGAGCGCGTCCGATGGTTCCGATTCATCGATAACAGCACATTCTGATAAAATTCGTAGTACTATTTCGCCAACCGTTCTTAAGAGTTCAAGTTCGTTTGATTACTTGATAAACATGGTGGTCTAGTGGTTACACGAACTAGTAATCCCAGATGTTACTGATGAATTTCCATACATAAATTTTAAAGCTTATGCAGCTTTTGTGTTATTTCGAAGTTTATATTTTTCCTATTGATAACATATATAATAATACAGCCATAATTCTGTAGGGATGTTAACACGTTGACTGCCAGTCACTTTGAGTTAGATTTATAGTTAATGCCCTCATGTGGAATTAGATTATACCCAGATGCCAACATAATTATTATAAGAAATATGATTCAAAAATAGTTATAAAAGATAAATATGTGATTAAGCAGTTTAGTTCGCATTGTTCGCTGTGCAGTTTAGTTTGTTATTGTTCGATTCCCACCTTTGCCCTGGGTGTAATTCCTTTCTCTGTGTCAGTAAAAATCCTTTTAGTGTCGTTCTCGCTTGACAAAGGCTTATAAGCGGATCTATGACCAAGCACACAAGCCGGAATTGTATATGTACAGCTGCGGAAATAAAAAAAAGTACCACTAGTGATTATTTCAGCCATTAGTCACCCTATAGAATCGGACCTTTTTGAGATTGTGAACAATTAACGTTCTGAGTTAATTGCATGACACAAAATTCGCATAAGGGGCCGTCTTCATATTAAATATGTTACGAACTTTGAAATTTCCAATAGCAACACCCAATTTTAATAACTTAGAAATGTTAAGCACTCTCGAAAACCCTTAAATCTAAGTTTTTGTTACATTTGGATGAATATTTGACGAGTTATTCAATCGAATCACTTGCGAACCTTTTGGGGATCATCTCTAAAATGACAAGCGCAGTCTAGTTCTTCCTTTTGCAAGGCCGTCTTTATTTATCAATTACACATAATGTTATATACAGTCCCCTAAAGGGTAATTAAAAAGTATTTTGTGATTTACTCAGCAAATTATGAATAAAAAATTTTAAAATTTGGAATGTCGCTTAAACTTCTTGTCTTAAATGAATTTCTGTAAAAATATAGAGGGGTTTCTATTCATATTTTTTTTAAAAATTAATATAATAATTATTAAAAAATATGAACATTGTTTTAAATACCCCAATATTGAATGTATTTTGTTTGGGCTATCATAATTTCTTTTCAGTAAAAAATTCGTTTCATTATCTTAATTATTTATAGATTGGGATAGTTTTTTATGTGCAACTCATTTAACATTATGGGACCTAAACTTTGCACGTCTCCAACTCCCCTAATAATGCTTAAAAACTAACGAAATTTGGCATTTCGTATTAACATAGGTCATAGATTTGAAATATGGACTTAAAAAGGGGTGTTACTATTGGAAATTTTAAAGTTAGTAACATTTTTAATATGAGGATGACCCCCTATGCAAAATTCGTGTCATGCAATTAACTCAGAATGTTAATTGTTTACGATTTCGAAATGGTCCGATTCTATAGGGTGACTAACGGCAGAAATAATCACTAGTGGTACTTTTTTTTATTTCCGCAGCTGTACCTACCTTACCCTAGTTTGCAATTGGCTAATTCCACGTAACTGTAGTGTAAGTCACGATTTAAGAGGAGATCAAAAGATTTTTTAACTAAAAAAATTAATCAATTTAAATCAAGTACATTACATTATTTAGTTATAATGGGTGTAGATCAACTATTCCACAATTTTTTTTCATTTAATGTTAAAAGTTGTAGTGATAATCACTTTTTACAAACGTCGAATCACATTACAGACAGGATAATTTTGCAATTCCCCTCTTCAACTATCTAGCTATAAAAAAAGGCAACTAGTCTATTACTTTAAAAAAAACCCAAAAAAATAAGAATTAGAAAAATTTTATTGATATTTCATAGTAAAAAAAATTCATTGAAACGAGTCTGGTTATTGGCTTTCAATTCAATAATTAGAAACAGATAATTATCTGGTTGGAGAAGTCCAGGAAGTTTTTTTTTTTTTTTTTTTTTTTTTTTTTGACTAGCTGCCGGGTAGCTTCAGTTAGTGACGTTAATTCAACCTAACCTTGTAATTTTACGATCCCAAACTAAGATTTTTACTTTTTCGAAAATGAAGAAGAGTTAGTTTCTTTCCATCGTAACGAACTGGTTTTAGAAACAGTATGTTCTTCTACTTCACATCAGCCTCTATCGATGAACATTTTCCATCGTTATCGCCGCAGCCAAAGTGTTAAAGGATATTTAACGTGTACTCCCTTACACGCGGTAATTATTCGTTGGTCATTTGGCTGCACGGGCCGTTTATAGGTCGGCAGTTTTTTTGGCGATGCCCCGATACCCGAACCCGGGACCTTTCGCATGCTAGGCCGAGTGCCTAACCGACTGGGCTCCCCAACCCTCTTGTTACTACAAGAATTTTTTGATTTTTTGTTTACGTTTTAAACTTACTTTTTCGGCATTTTTTCTACTTCGGCTTTTTCTGTGGGTTTTGATTAAAGACATTTTTTTTTTAAATCGGACTATCCGCGAAATTTATAAGTGTTCGGATTATGAATGTCTGGATTAACGATTCTGTACTGATTAGCCCATTTCCGAAAATCTGCCATTTCCGCTATTTTACTGATTTTTAATTTTACGTTTCATAATTTCGGAATTTATGGATTTTCAAGGAGTCGTTAGTTGTAATGTCTGATGATAGATCTTCGGGATTTTTGTGCTTGAATTAAATGGTTCGCAAAACGCCGATTATCGAAATTTATGATTTGACGACTTTTAGGGAATTCGCAACAGTGAATTTTTTTAAGAACTTTTCACTGGGCGACATAGCTTTGATTTGGGAAGGGGGGGGTGGGGTGTTGCGCAATATTAATAGGGTGGTTTATTTCAGGGTAATCTCCTAGTGAAATTTTAAACTCTCATTTATTTAGGGAATGACCCTATCTTTTTCTTATAGGGTAGACTAACCAGTGAATGTACGCTTAAGCACAATTTGTATTAAGAAAATTCATACATTTTAAGAAAATATAGCTTTAGGGTTTATAACAATGTGAACACATATGTCATTATATGTAAATTCTACAAAAAAAAAAGGTGGTGACTTTATATTGCATTGCTTTGGTCTTTTGGGGGGTCCAAATAAAAAGTGGTACAGCTGTGGAAATAAAAAAGTACCCACTTGAGGTTATTTCAACCGTTAGTCACCCTATAGAATAGGACCTTTTTGAGGTTGTGTACAATTAACATTCTGAGTTAATTGCACGATACAAAATTTGCATAAGGGGCCGTCTTCATATTAAAAATATTACGATCTTTGAAATTTTCAATAGCAACACCCAATTTTAATAACTTAGAAATGTTAAGCACTCTTGAAAACCCTTAAATCTAAGTTTTTGTTACATTTGGATGAATATTTGACGAGTTATTCAATCGAATCACTTGTGGACCTTTTGGGGACCATCTCTAAAATGACAAACAAGCATACATGCAAGGCCGTCTTTATTTATCAATTACACGTGCAATCTTATACACAGTCCCCTAAAGGGTAATTAAAAAGTATTTTGTGATTTACACAGCAAATTATGAATAAAAAAATTTAAAAATTGGAATTTCGCTTAAGCTTCTTGTCTTAAATTTATTTCTTTAAAAATATTAAGGGGTCTCCATTCATATATTTTTTAAAAATTAATATAATAATTATTTAAATATATAAAAATTGTTTTAAATACCCCAATATTGAATGCATTTTGTTTGGATCATTATAATTTCTTTTCAGTAAAAAATTCGTTTCATTATCTTAATTATTTATAGATCGGGATAGTTTTTTATGTGCAACTCATTTAACATTAAGGGACCTAAACTTTGCACGTCTCTAACTCCTCTAATAATGCTTAAAAACTAACAAAATTTGGCATTTCGTATTAACATAGGTCAGAGATTTGAAATATGAATTCAAAAAGGGGTGTTGCTATTGGAAATTTTAAAGTTAGTAACATTTTTAATATGAAAATGGCCCCTTATGCAAATTTTGTGTCATGCAATTATCTCAGAATGTTAATTGTTCACAATGTCAAAAAAGGTCCGATTCCATAGGATGACTAACGGCCAAAATAACCTCAAGTGGGTACTTTTTTATTTCCACAGCTGTACAAAAGCCAAGTGAATGAACAGTACTTTTACCGGTGAATGAACGCAAAAATTTCCAGTTAATAAACATGTTGGATTTTAATTAATGACCAGGACAACCAATCAGATGTCAGATAGCTTCCTACTAGATGAGAGGAAGTCAGTGTTGACAATCCAACCAGTGGAGTGGAATGATTTTTAATCCTTACTTTTTAAATGTATTTACCAACTGTTCATTCACTGGTCAGTCAACCCTTACACTAATGTATTACAAATCATTTTTAATAAATATTGTCTGATTCATAAGGGTCAATTCATATGAAGTGTACACGGGAAGAACCGATTGATTTATTAGGCGGACGCCCGCAATTGTCTACTTGGCGGACGTTGGCGGCAGAAAACCAGTTTCTCTCTTTCTTCTTCGCTTGGTCCAATCGCCGGGATCGTCAATCGCCTGAATCTTGGGAGCTAGGAACCACAGAGATACTAGTTAAAGTATTAGAGTGGCAGATCACGTGACCTACATCACTGGCTTCATTAACTGCGCGTCCCGTCGTTAGCATTGGAGGTCACGTGATCTGCCACTCCATTACTTTAACTATGATCTCTGTGGTATTAACTGGTTTCCTTACACAAGTTTATGCGATCACTCGCTGTCATCGCCATAGTGGCCTGCTAAGGAAACTTCTCTACAAAATCAATCGGTTTTTCCTATGTACTCTTCAAGTCTTCATATCTGATCGGTCTAAACCTTGACACCTAAAAAGGGATACTTTTTTGGTTATATTAGTGTATTTCCGTATTTTTTAGTCAAATCAAAATACAAATAATATAAATTAAAACGACTTTACTATTACTTGTTTTAGTAATTGACTTTAAAAATTAAGTAGACTGTGTAAAAAAGTTTTTGGTGGGCAAAAGTTTTTGTTCTACGAATAATTACATATTTATGTATAACTGCGGTAACTAAATCATGCGGACGATAAGTAATATTTGTTTTATTGGCGATAGAAAATTAATGAAAATAATTGATTTGGCTTAAAGAAGTTGAAATTATAGCTGGATGCTTTGTTTAGTGAAATTTATTCTAATGTATATAAATTTAATATAGAAACGGTTATTGATGTCACTTACTGTTACGCTTACGAACCTAGTTTTTTCAAGATAAGAATTTTAATAAGTATTTAAGTAACAGGAAAGTAGGCTATTTTAGTTCTTTTGGAACTTCTTTTTTTGTTTGTGTAGTACACGAAACACTAATAAATATTTAGTAGAAACTACATAAGTCTAGCAACTAAAAAAAATGGAAATATTAAAAATTATATTATTATTACTTCTTTGAGCTGTATTAATGCATCATATTTGTAGGAGACTATAACTAGGCTGACTGTTTATTAGTGCTAAAACAATTCATAACTTAAATATTTTCTCATTTTTGCCCAATATTTCTGTTAGCTAGTTGTTAAGCATATTTGAAAATGTAGTGGTATAATTGATTATGCGAATGTCCTTAAAAAATTTGGAAATGAGCTTGAATTTTTACCAGCAATTCTGCTGGGCACCCTGTGTGTTAAGTTATTAACTAATTTAAACAGGGATAATTGTCTTTATTTCTCAAATTTGTAGGAAATTTGTAAACCGCGCTTCCGCCGAAAACTATGCCTGTTCTGTTCAACAACATGAAGCTAACTTCAGCGTAACACAAATTTAAAATTAATTCATCTAAACTACAACCTCTCTTTCTAATGTTACATCTACACTTCTAATAAAAAAAAGACACCTGCCGGTTACGTGACCGGCAGGCGCCGTACAAAAAGAGAAACAAGAAGTTCTTAAAGATTTATATAGCCTGCTTTTCTGTTACTTAAATACTTACTGAAATTCTTATCGGGAAAGAACTAGGTTCTCAACAGTAAGTGTCATCTACAACCGTTTCTACATCGAATTTATATGCATTAGAATAAGTTTCCCTAAACACAGCATACAGCTATAATTTAAACTTCTGAAAGCCAAATCAATTTTTTCATTAATTTTCTATCGCGAATAAAATAAGTATTACTTATCGTCTTCCTGATTTATTTACAGTTATAAATAAATACAGGGTGAGGCAAACAAAACCGGCCCCGATCTAGAGATGGGAATACGTAGAAATGCTTGGCGAGAAAAAATCTTGAAGCCGCCTGAAACCTGTTTTTGCATTGGTTAGATCGGATTAGCTTCACATTAGAGCTACTCATAGACTAGTGGCGAGTTCAGATCTTGGTTCGTATTGTATAAAGACGTCCCATAATGCAAATTTTGTGTCTTGCAATCAATTTAGAATGTTTTGTATTACCAAAAACAAAAAGGTCCCATTCTCTAGGATAAATAACAACCGAAATAATCACAAGTGGGAACTTTTTTGATCAGCCCTACAAACCTTGTTTAAATTTCATTTCAACTAGCTTTTCTAACCATAGCGTAGTTGCCGGCAAATAAGTCGCCAAGCGTTTGTTTGGGCTTAATATTGAAGCGATCAAAAGCTTCAGTTAGCAAACCTGTTTTTGTATTGGTAACATTTCTGTCGCATTCTTATCTCTACCTCGGGGCCGGTTTTGTTTGCCTCACCCTGTATTTAATTATTCGCAGAACAAAATCCATGAAACTACACAATAATGCACTTAAAATAGGAAGGCGAATGGAAGGAAATGCAAATTAAAAGTAATCAGGATTATACGCAAAAAAATTCCTTGACACTTTATTAGTAAACACATAATCACATTCTTGGTGTCATTCTAAACTGATTTATAATTATAACCAAAATAAAAAATTGTCCGTCCTATCGTAGACAGACAAAAAGTATGAAAGTTGGGTTTCTGAGGTCATATCTTAAAGAATTTTTAAGATCGGATTGATAGAACCGATTTTGGAAGGGGGGTACGGACGGACATCGACCGCATGTCACTACCTACTTTTCGATTTTTTAAAAAATTCTTTCGAATTAAAAAAACAAGTTGGCAAAAAATATAGATTAGAAGAAATGAGTAACAATTGCGATTACGAATATTAATGTTCTGACAACCACCTAGTTTAAATTTTCAATTATGTATGTGCTTTGTATAAATAAAAATCAAGAATAAAGTGCAAAGAACTGCATATGTAATTTATCGACACGTATGAAACAGTTTTGAAAGATTTACTTTGTGTGAGATCATTAATTGGAAAAAAGGTTTATACTTTTGACTGTTTTAAAAATAAGCGAAATCTGTAACACATTATTAGAATTTGATTCAACTATTAATGGTCAAAGTTAACGATCAGAGACGCATCATTTGTAGTTTGGGCTATGAAAGTGGGTGACGGACGGACTTAACTATTCTAATATCTTCCACTTTTTACGCAATAAACGTAGTGCGGAAGCTAAAACAAGTTTTCCCCCTAAACGCGTTATTCTAAACATAATTTTCGTACAAATATATGCTAAAAAGTATTTTTGCAAAGAAATTAAAAAAAAAATTAACAATAACTGGGGACAAGTCTTACACTCTAAAAATACAAATTTTATTGTGCTATAAATGCAACAAAAAACGCAGTGTCTCTTATTTGTAGTTAACAGATTACTTCAACATTGTTTTTAATGAAAAATGCCTTTAAAATTACCAACTAAAACAACTTTTTTAAAAGTTTGATTGTTTTTAAAGAACTCTAGTATCGTATTGACCCTCGTCCAACTTCATTTTTTTATGGAAATCGATGACTGATACCAGTAATCAAAGGCTGAAAACTAAGACTAATATTTGGATCTTCTTCTTTCGGATCACGTCCATTTCGGAAGTAATTAACGTGTTATTGTTTGTGACATTGATAGTATAAATATTAAAAACATATTTTATTTCATTAATATAGAAAGAAATTCAATTGCCTATCAAATGTTATTGTAATTTATTTTATTTTTAAACCAACTAAACAACTTTTTTATTGCCAACATTTATAGCACAATTAAAACAGCAGCTAAAGCTTGATTATAAAAAATAACATTCATTATTATATAAGAGAAATTTTTATTAAAATTTGAGATAGCCCAGTTTTACAATTTAAAATAAAATTAGTTTAAGCGGTATAATCTGCCACTCCCTACATTACTACCAGATTATTAATACTTTGATACAGTGATCGGATTGTTTATTGGAAATATCAGAATCCTCCGCCGCGCCGGTAGACGCCATAGAAGGAAATTTATAGTCTCTTTTTTCGAAAGCGCTATTTGAACTTGGAGACACGGAGGCGCCCAATGCTTCTTGCCTCATTTTTTTATGTCTCCTTTAAAACCAATTATATCTTATAGTGCATGACTGAAATAAATCAAGTACATTTTTGTACCAGACTTTCAACAATAAAACATTTCTTATTCCTTCAGGAATCTCATTTTTAAGAAAGGTTAAAAAAAAAAATATTTCTTAAGTAAAATTTGGTATACCTTTTTGACGTCATAATACAGTTTTCAAGGGAATTGCGTAAAGAGTAGCTGTCATAGAACTTTTTTGGTTTTAAAGGTATTGTAGAAAATCTAAAAGCTATACAGACTTCAAATTTGGTACATGTATTCCCAGTACTGCCACAGAACATTTTGGTTTTAAAGCGTTACACAACCCTAGTTTACTTCAATTTTGGATAGTAATAAAGCTTAAGTGTTTTCTATTCTCAAGTTCCATTTCATTAAATTTCTATTCCCCCCCCCCCTTTTTTTTAAATATATAACGTTAGAGTTGTTTAAAGGGTCATAGGAGTCAAAATTCGGTATTCGAACCCTGAAACTAACTGTTACACGTTAACACACAGCAGAAGCACTGCAAATACGAAAAGCCATTGGAATGGAACGGAAAATATACCAACTCTAAACCGAAAGAAATATTCATAGGAAAAACAACTGTAATTAATAATTATAGAAAATTTGCCGGAGAGTAATCGAAAAACCAAAGCAAAGGTTAAGGGGTCATATGAGTCTTAAAAATGTGCAAAGAAGGTACTACAAAGTATAGTTTGATCTTTCATGTCATTTTTTAACTACTCAATATATATGTATAATTTTTTTATATGCAATTCTACAAGATTTATTTATTATATTTTCAAAAGTGCAATTTGTCCCTTTTACAGAGAATGACCCATTTGCAGTGCTTCTGCTGTGTGTTAACGTTTAACAGTTAGTTTCAGGGTTCGAATACCGAATTTTACATGGTTCACAGTTCGTTTCATCCCCTAATTAGGTAAAAAAATGAGAACTAAACATACTTATATAGAACTAAAATAGCAGCTAGCAGCCAGGGTTTGAAAAAAAAAACTTTGAAAAAAAAAAGCTCAGTCCGGGTGGGTTTTATTGGGCTTTTTTGGATTCTATTGTTTTGTTTTATTTTTTAATTCAACCTTATAATTTCTCTGTTTGGTTTAAATTTTAAGATTATTTTAAGAAGAGAATAGTTTCAGTTTTTTTTCCAATTTTCAATTCCAAGTACATTCGTTAGTATTTAGCTGTTTTATTTTTACATTTGCAAATTTAAATAAAGTGAACACGCTCCCTGCGTAAACTTAGCGAGGGTGATCGTATGTTCAAATAGAATTGTGTACAAAAATCATAAACTCTTTTCCTTGTTACTTTACTACATAGTAAAGCCTTCTTTCCAAGCAACAAAAAAAATCAAACGCAAAAGAAAATCGAGCTGTTCTTGTGTTCACAAGATCACAATACTCACGAATACTTGATTAAAGGTAAATATTCTGGTTGGGCCGATTGACCTGAACTCGAGCTACTAAAGAAACGAGGCGCTCTCCCGATCACGCAAAGGCAAAAAAAAAAAAAAAAAAATCAATCATTTTCAGGCAATGTGACCTCATCGACGGTTTTCGTGAAAATTACTAGGCAGCTAAATAAGTAGATCTGATCAGGTAGTATTATTGGATTGCACTGGCCACACACACAGTAACCGATATTCGAACACATCTTAGACTAAGCTTAATTCATCTTCAAATTTTAATTTAATTTCTTTATTTATAACTATTAAAATTTAAAGGCTGGGGAGCCCAGTCGGTTAGGCACTCGCCTAGCATGCGAAAGGTCCTAGGTTCGGGTCCGGGCATCGCCAAAATAGCTGCCGACCTATAAGTGCCCTGTGTAGCCAAAAGTGTTCGACGGGTAATACCCCGTGTAAGGGATAGTGCACGTTAAATGTCCTTCAAAGTCCTAACGCTGCGTACAATGTCGCACTTAACGGTTGCGTTGGGTGCCTATTCAGGTGTTGGCTCGTCACCTGACTGTGGTTCTAAAATACGACGCCCGTCGTCAATAGTCCTCGTGTAGCTCTAGTGCCACGATAATTCAAACTAAACCAAACAAGATAATTGCGCAACAGTTCTAGTTCTCTTCTAAGGGGGCTGGGGAGCCCAGTCGGTTAAGCACTCGTTTAGCACGCGGAAGGTAACAGGTTCGGGTTCGGGCATCGCCAAAATAGCTGCCGACCTATAAACGGCCCGTGCAGCCAAAAATGTTCGACGAATAATACCGTGTAAGGGATAGTGCACGTTAAATATCCTTCAAAGTCCTAACGCTGCGTACGATGTCGCCCTTAACGGTTGCGTTGGGTGCCTATTCAGGTGTTGGCTCGTCACCTGACTGTGGTTCTAAAATACGACGCCCGTCGGCAATAGCCCTCGTAAAGCTCTAGTGCGAAGATATTTCAAACCTAACCTAGATCGTGTAAGGGATAGTGCACGTTAAATATCCTTCAAAGTCCTAACGCTGCGTACGATGTCACCCTTAACGGTTGCGTTGGGTGCCTATTCAGGTGTTGGCTCGTCACCTGACTGTGGTTCTAAAATACGACGCCCGTCGCCGATAGCCCTCGTGTAGCTCTAGTGCGACGATATTTCAAACCTAACCTAGATCACTTCTAAACTAATACATAATATAAATACTTCATTTATTTTATCTTATGGCTCCAAGTGAAAAAAGGATGCCGAATATGCACTAAAATATTGTAACATGACTTTGTACGAGCTAAAGATAATTGCAATTTTTTAAGGGGGAGGGGGGTTAAGTACAGGGTGGTTATAAAATAACGCTCGCTGTTAGGAGTGGTCTGTTCAAGGAATAATCCAAATGCAACGAACTTTGAGATAACCTACTAATCAAGAAGGGAGGGAAAGAATGGAATCATAAAAAATATACTCGTCTTTTGACCAAGGTTCTAAATTACGAGACATAATTGGCTGTGTTGGCCATAATTGGGTTCACCATCGTATTTAGAACCCTGGTCAAGAGACGAGTTTCTGTTTTATGATTTGCTTCTTTTTCGAAAAAAAAAAAAGAAACTCGTCTCTTGACCAGTGTTCTAAATTACGAGGCGTAATTAGCTGTGTTGGCCGAAATGGGCCATGGTTGACTACGCTTCGTATATAGAACCCTGGTAAGAGACGAGTTTGTTTTTTATGATTATTCTTTTTTATGATTCTGTGTTTTTTATAATTCCATTATTTTCCCCCCTCGCTCCGAATAGCGAACGTTTTTTTATAACAACCCTGTACTGTACATGCACCCAAATTATAGGTGTGTCCACCTCCCCCCACTTCTTTTTTACCGCTTTTTTAATCGCAGCTACCCCTTTCAACTTCGCAGTTTTCTCGAAAACCTTACAATGACGTACACGACACGTACCGGTAATTCGTGGACCAATTTTGAAGTGTGTAGCTTTTTTCGTTTTTCAGCAATACCTTTAAAACCAAAAAAGTTATACGGCAGGGCAGCCTACCCCATGACCGAGGTTGAAAAACACATTAAAAAAAATCAGCACCGCGCCCTTTCAAAACGTGTAAAAAACGCAGTTTGACGCCACCAGAACACTAAACAGAGTTTAAATGACATTTTGATCCAATAAAACGGCTATAAAAGTGATCACGGAAGACAACGAAGACACCACAGACACACGTGTCAAAATTTTTACCCCCTTACCTAATCTACCATCCTACACATAGCCTAATATTAGAAGTAAAGAAAACTGTTAGGAAAGCTAAATACCCGACAACATTCAACAATTAAGAAAAGGAAAAATCTTCATTAATTTCGCATCTTTAGGGAAACTACCGAACGTGATTCTCCCTCTTTCATATCCAGAAAGGGAAAAACCAACGGTCGCTCTGCCGAAGTCGAAAAATGTCGCCAAGCGTGGTAGAAAGCGTGCTATAGGGTTGCCAGCGGTTGGTCTGCGGAAGCGCAGCCGGTATAATTGTTTTTTTAATGTTCTAGGTTCAGCTATGCTTCAGACTTCGGAGCAAACTCTCTTTTGCAGATATCAGATATCAAGAATGGGGGCTACAACAGGTACTTAAAAAAAAAACTAATAATATATTTAAAATGTTCTCCTTTGCAACTGTTGTATACATGTTTCTTCTTCTTACATGAACTCCATTACTATTAGTAAACTTAAATAAAATATTGTATTTTAAGATTATATTAAGTCAATTAGTGCTAATTCTTCATTTAAATGTGTCTTAGTTAGGTAGAAATTTTTTTTAAAATTGAGACCCTAAATTATATGAATATATCAATGTTTGTTACTATAATAGTTCAGTTTAACATAGTTATAGTTTAGCAGATGTGCAAGAAGCATTAAAAGTCTGAAAATTTAATTTTTTCTGCTATATAGAAAATTTGGTGATTTTAAATGCAAAAAAAAAAAAAAATGTTTTACCTATTTGCTTCCAGAAATTTTATAAATGCGCAATACAAGATTTTGTTCCTAATATTTTGGTCAAATTGCGTGACACAGCAATGTTGCTTTTGGATTAGATGCCCTTTCTGAAGTTGTTACCTGTCTGGCATCTAAAACTTACAAAGATCTGCTCTTGGATGCTAATAAAATATAATTTGTAAAATTCCTGACTTAACAAATAGCTACACTAAAAATTAGAATAAAATCTTTTATTATATTCACTAAATCACTATAAAATATTTTTTCAGGTACGATGCTTTTCTGCACCACAGAGAAAAAGTTTTTTCTCACAAATAGTAGACAACATAAAAGAAGATATAAATCGCAACAAAGAGATGAAAGTAAGTTGCTATTCGAATCAAAATTTAGTCAAATAACAGAGGTTCAGCCATGAGTATTAATTTTAAATATAAAACTGAAAATTTTAAATTGCAATATTTAAATATATTACCTTGCTGTTATAATTAGAATAATTTGACATAAAGCTTGTAAAATATGTAAATGGAAGTAACCGAGCAATTGCCTTTTTGATTCAAAAACACTGATAGTAAATAAAATTGACAAATCTTTCCAAACTGTATGTATTTGTTTACTTTATGATTGTTGGTCTGTGCAAACTTACAAGTTTTTTAAAGAAAAATTTCTGCCGAAGTTTTTAAAGAAATAGTCAAAGAAGATTTTGTAAAATCAACTATTTGCAAGTCCATTACCTTTTGAAATTTTGTGTAACATCTTTACTAAATTTCACAGTTAACAAACTATTAGGAATGGTACAAATGTCTTGAAAATCCAAGATAGTGAGTTAAATTTTTTGTTGTTTTGACCTGGACAAATTTAGACATTTAAATTTTTTTTTCAAACAATAACTAATAAAAAAAGGAAAAATGTCACAATAACATAGCAACACCTTTGGATAGCCGGGGTAGCTCAGTCATGTGAAGCGTCATGCTCACATCGGAAGGGTAGTGACTGGGTCGGCGCTTGTATTATTACTGTGTTGCTAATGGTGGCTGGGACATGTTAGTATGTTGTGGTCTCAAATTCCTCCATGTTCCCTTACCGAATTACTGCCTCTGGGAGTACCAGATCAGGGGGGTATTGGCCTTCGATTTGGATTAAAATTCCAATATGTGTGAGAATGGATGTGTGAAAGGAACCTTCCTGTAAAACGTATGTGTCATGCTGATGATCAAAAGTCGGACTTTCTCCTCAGGGCTGCCAGTGGCGACTTAAAAGGCTACTAAAGCGACTATTTTAGCGTCTAGGCGACTATGGCAACTATTTAAGACCAAAAAGGGCCAAAAACGACTATTTTAAGCAAAACCTTCAACTATTTTCAATCTTGGGCGACTATTTTTAGTTATATAATTTTTCCATAGATGGCGCCACCAGGATACTACCGATATGCAAAACGTGAAGTGCAGATGATGCCTATAGTTTTTGTTTGGTTCTCAAATCAAAAGTTATCATCAAGTTTTGCTATCGTTTTGCACAAAACAAAAGCAAAACCATGTGTTTTTGAAATAGCACTTGAGACTTATTATTTTTTTTAGCAGACCATGTAAAGTTTATGGAAACTAACTTTGATTTTGTATGCTTTGTTGAGGATTTTTTTAAAACTGCATCTGGGGATAGGATTAACATCTGTCTGTTTGTCATTAATTTGCTTTATTTTGAAGGGTTTTTTTTATTAAGTAATTTGGCGGTATCTAAAAGAATCATATCGAAATACTTTTTTTTTAATATTTAAAAAAAGGTTATATTTTACTTGTGAATTTCAATGATCCTGGATCGTGTTTTATTAGAATACTTACATTTAATAGTTTTAATTCAGCCATCCTTGTATTTTAAAACTGCGAGATATTTCAGTGAAACATATTTACATGGATTAGTAGTATTGATCCTTATGTTTTTTGAATAACTGATAACTATTTAAAATAAACTTGTTTTTATTTTATAATATGTTTTTTAATTAAATTTATTTTCAAGCAAATTGTTTTGGCAGTATCAATCCTTTCATTTGAAAGTTGGTGTTGCAATTTGTAAATTTAAGTTTTGGTCTTAAATTTTTTTTGCACAATTTAGCATTTTAACTTCTTCCTACTCGTTTTTGTGAAATGACAGGCTTTTTGTAGATGAATGTTGGTTTTTCTTAGATTTTTTAGCTAAAAACTAATCAAAAATTAAAAATGGATAAATATATATTTTTGAAGGATAAAAAAGGCACTTTTATGGCTGTTTCTTATCCAATCGTTAATGGAATGTTTTTTGAAAATTTTTATGCAATTGCTTATTAAATTCCAATACAAATAAGTAGATTTTAAATATTTTCTCCTAATTTATGTTTTCTAACGGTTATATATAAATTGGTTTAATAATTTAACATGAAATTTTCTGTTGTAATACATCCGAAAAACTATTGGCAGTTTTATCAATCCTTTTAACCGAGTGTTGGTGCTACAATTCTAAGATCTGCACTGATATAAGTCTTAAGTTTTAGTTTTTAAATTTTTGCATCTTAGCATATTAAACTAATTTATCCCTTTTTTTGGAAATTTTATTTAATTTTGGATAACATTCAATGCAAATATTTTTTTAAAAATACATTTGTGTTATCTAACAATTAAAAGTTGTTTATTTAGTTAGGTAAAAGGGGATACTATTTTGGCTACTATTTTTTAACATCTGAGGCTACTAAAGCAACTATTTTCAAAGCTTTCTGGCACTGGCAGCCCTGTCTCCTTTGTGCTGCTCAATTAAAAAAATGAAAGCCGCCCCACTTTGCCTTAAAATCAAGTAGCTCTCTACTCCGGGCTCGGTTGCCGAGTGGCATTAGTAAGAAGCAACAACAGCACACCTTAGGAATTATCATTTTCATCAATATTAATTTCGAGACATTTCAAATAACAAGTTTTATCTTATATTTGAAGACTTAATTAGGTTTATATGAGTAGCATAGTTTATCAGTCTTGTTGATCTAAAAATTAAACTTTTTTTAATGTAATTTATACTATTTATCTTTTAATAAATGGCTGTTTAAATATTTATCTGTTTTTATTTTAGGAAAGTTTAAAAAAGTTCAGAGAGGAAGCTGAAAAATATGAAAAATCAGAAGCTCTTCAAAAAGCAAGACAGAAATATGTAAATATATTGTTTATGAAATTTGACAGTTTTGAATTGTGTTTAAATAATTAAACTGAATTATATTTAAAAATAATTTTGTTTATATTTCTAGAAAACTATTGAAAAAGAAACTTCCAAAAGTACAGAGCAAATTAAAGAACAATTAGAATCACTTAGGGGCAAAATAAGAGAGGTAACTTTTTTAAATTAATTATAGCTTTGGTGCTTAATTATTTCCTTAGTTTCATAATTTTCCCAGTGTATAAACTGATTTTGTTTGATTGTTTTATGTTTTTTTTTAGTTTTTGTTTTTATATATTGTATTTATTTTTATTTAATATCTCCTATTTCTTTGGGTATCTGGTTAAGAATCTGTTTAATAATATGATATGAATCTAATATTTTGGAAACGCTTCAATGTATGAGAGGGGAACCCAATAAATAATGTAACTCATAGATTACGTTAAAAAAAGCCTGATAGGCTGTAAAAACATCAACAGAATATGCTTCAAGTATTTGGATAAATTCTTGTACTTATGCTACAAGCATTTGGATAAATTTAAATAGTTTGTCTTCGAATTTTCAAGTGTTTCCACTCAACTTTTTTTAGCTATAATTCTACTATAGAAACTATCTTTTTTATTTTCTACTGAATTCGACTTATTTCAATTTCCAAATTTTGTATTTAAATAAATGAATCTGACTTTTTAAATTAACTATATTGGGTTTACTTACTATTATTTTTTTTTTTGTAATAAATATTTAAAAACTCATACAGAAAAACATCTATGTATTTTCGGCTGCTCAAAGGGGTTGATTATGTGTGAAATATAGCTTCATATTCTTGTTACAGGGATTGGAAGAAGCTCAAAAGAGTGAATTGGGCAAGAAAGCTGGTGAATTCACGGAAGAACTGACCAAGTCTGCCAAAAGCGCGGCTGAAGCTATTGCCAAACAAGGGGAAGAACTTGGGAAAAGCACACCACTAAGGGCTGTAGCAGAAGTAGGCTTTTCATATTATTGTCATTTTTCTTGTTAAAAAGTTTTATTGATTAATTATTATTTTGTGTCCCAGCTTGAGAAACTGACAAAAAAACTTCACATTTACAACTGTTTTTTTAGAAATTAAATTTTCATTGTTCTTTCTAATTTTTTTCTGTTGTTAATTTATTGTAATGATTAATCATTTATTTTAAAGAAACTTTCTTTGAATTCTAATTGAAATAAAGTTTGCAGATCTGCCATATCTCCAGATTTAACCTACCTGGCTAATTGAGACGCTTATTCAATAGCATATGAAAAAAATCACATTTTTCAGCGTAGACACACATGTCAAAAGCAGTGAAATGGGAGAATGAAAAACCATTTGTGATTGGGTCATTGTTTGACATTTTTGTTTACTTATTATGACTAAATGTAAATATTTTTTTATAGTTTTGCTTTAGAATTTGATTTTAGTTAAACTTTTTCTTCTAACATACAACACAAAATCTTTCCCATTCCTGATTCTGAACAACTCTCTAAATTTATGCGGTATTTGTACAAAATTGCTGGATTTTCAAATTGAGGAAGCATAACTTTCTTTTTGTATCTGGAATCCTGAAAATGGTTATTACCAAGTTAAAGTCAAATGTTTGGTAGGTCTGAATTTGCACTCAGTCACTCTAGTGTAACTTTAACAAAAAACAACCTTATATTACAACGATCATTACTTTTAAACTTTATAATGCTATTTATTGTTCATCATCAAAAACAATGACAAACTTAGGTACATAAGTATTTTTGTGAAATCTTTTTAAATGCAAAACACTTTATAGTTTATGTACATGTTGCTTTATGATTACTTATTTATTGTTTGTTACCTTTTTATCTAACTTTCCTTGCATTTTGCAGGGAGTGAAAAGTGTCAAGGAACAGATTGAAGAAGCCCAAATGACAGGGTCAAGAGTTTACCAGTCACCTGGTTAGTAAATAAAATTTATTTATTAATTATTATTAAAGAAATCTAAGCTACTTATCTATTGTATTGTTATTTCATTTATAGCAAAGCTCCACAAAAGAAAAGAAAGAACCACTTCAGAGGAAGAAAAAATCATAGAACCCAATACGTAATACTCATATTTTGTTTGCTAAAATTAAATTTTACTTATCCTGTGTTTATTTAAAGTATTTATCAAAGAAGGAATTAATGTACTCAACTTAGGATAATAGTACTTACAGTTTTAAAACATGTTTATAACTTAAATATGATCTTGTATTTTGCATTAAGAAGTTGCTTAAGTTTTAAATTGTGATCAAATATTCTAAAGACTGGTTATTTACTAATGGAATCATTTTTTTTTAAGAAACTTATTAAACAAAAGTTGAATTAAAGCAATTTTTGCTTTGTGAAAGTATAAAACTATATCATAACATTTGGGAAGTTTAATAGTTAGTCTTATAGTTCATTAATATATTTTCACTTAGTGTAAGAAATGGAATGTGCTTCACTTATTGAATACATATAACCATCTTTAGTAAATCGTGGAAATGTTCTTAAACCTTCCTATTTCAGTGAAGCCACTACTGTAGAACTCCATAAAGATTCAAAATGGTATCAGAGTTGGCAGAACTTTAGGGACAATAATCAATATGTAAATAGTAAGTTTATTTTATTTGCATATTGTCACAACTAATGCTTTAACATTTAAACCCCAAATGCTTTTTTTATTCCTTTTATACTTTAATTTGCGATTGAACTAAAACAAAATCATAGAAGTAAGTTTTCCATTATTTGCTTGAAGTTTTTCAGACATGAAATTTCATCTTGTCTCTTTCTGATATTGATGCATTTTCCTATGTGTGCATGTTATAGGAACTAATATAACTAAAGTTTTAAAATGTTTGGCATGCCTTGGCACTGATACTAAAATAATTTTTTAATTCAGAGGTAAGCCTCTTTGATTAGCTTGCACTTTCATACCTGGTTTAAAGCTCTTCGGAAACGAAACCTTCGGATTTCGGAAACCAAAATGTAAAGAATGAGTTTTTTCATATCTTTTGTAGAGAATAGCAGTTAATTTTTTTACCCCAAGAAAAGTCCCACTGTTATTGTCAAATGAAATTGAAAATTCTGTTTTATATTTACTTAAGAATTTAGCACATGAAGAGTCTATTTGCAAAACTGATATTCGTCAAAGCTAAGTCATAGAGTTCAGCCATTCATCCAAATTAATTTACAATTTTCAAAGTTTGCCGATAAACAGACCAGACTCTGTATATGCAGCCAAAATGTCCGACGAATAAGACCCCATGTGGATTTAGTGTACGTTAAATACCCTCCAAAGTCCCTACGCTGCTTACGATGGATCGCCGTTGGGTGCCATCTCAGGTGTCGCCTAGTCACTTGACTGTGGTTCTGAAATACGATGCCCATCGACAATAGCCCTTGCATAGCTCTAGTATGACAATAATTCGTACTAAACTAAACCAGACTCTGTATAGTGGCTATATTGTGGAGAATGTGAGTTTTGTATTTTCTATTGAATTTTGTTTTTAACCTTATTATTTTCATTCCAGAGGTTTTTGATTGGAAAATGAAGTATGATGAAAGTGATAACCCTGTGGTCAGAGCTTCCCGTCTTCTAACAGACAAGGTTACAGACCTTTTTGGTAATTGAAATACTTTTATCCTGTAAAGCTTTAATATATTTTATTTTATTTACTCTACTGAATATTTATGAATTTTGCTTATGTTTTATAATGGTTGGTATTAATGATGTTTAAAAGGTTATTGAGTTGATTAGCCATTTTAGGGTAGAGGGGGTCACTCAACTTGTATAACCCCAAAGATTCTTATTTTAAAAATGCTTTAATGGTGTCCCTGAAATGAATCTGAAAACCACCAAAAAGGACCTAAAAATTCCTAGTTTAACTGTTTTATTTTTCTTTGTATTTATTTGTTATCGAAGGGGTAAAAATTACTCTGGTCCCACATAAAGCTGGATTTTATGATCTAGCAAAGATGTGGGTTTGAAAGCCAGTCATAAATTAATTTTTTTTTATCATTTTGTACTTTGAATGATATCTTTCAATATGTATAGATAATTCTATGGTATATCACGAACTTTACTGAAAGTTTTTAATACGGATCCTAGCTGTTATTTTACGTAATTTAAAAGCTAAAATCTTTTTTTCCCTCCCTGGCCTCCCTGGCTGTTTAAAAAATCATTTTATGATGATGGTGTAATTTCACCTATGTTGTTTAGTTTTGTATTCATCTTTTGACATGTTTTTACAGGTGGCATGTTTCAAAAGACAGAGCTATCGGAAGTCTTAACTGAAATTGTAAAAATGGACCCTAACTTTGATAAAGAACAATTTCTTAAAGAATGTGAGCATGAAATCATACCCAATATCCTCGAAGTAGGTATTTATTTCCTTTTTATGAGCTTATGTTACTTTCATATACGATTACTATTATTTGCATAAGTATTTTTTATTGTAATCTTGTTTATTAAATAATGTGGTTTTAATTTTAAAAAATTGTTTTATGATCAAATGAAGAAATCTAAAATTATTTTTTAAAATTAATTTTTCAGTCTATGATCCGAGGAGAACTGGAAATCTTAAAGGACTGGTGCTATGAAGGGGTAAGCTAAATGCTTTATTATTGCTGCATTAATCATTTATAATACCAAAAAAATTATAATGTTTTTATGAAACCATAATTTGAATTGTTTGACTTCTAGCCTTACAACATATTAGCAACACCTATTAAGCAAGCACAGAGCATGGGATATCATTTTGATTCAAAAATTCTTGATATAATGAATGTTGATGTAAGTAACTATTTCTTAGTTGACCTTGACTGTTAATTTTCATCCTCTTTTTAGGTCCAATTCTTAGTAATATTTACTAATATTGTTCTTTTAACCAAAATATTTTACATTTATAATAATATAGTGTCAGTGTGATAATGTTATGAAGTATATCCTTTCTTTGTAAATTTTTGTGTTTAAAAGAGTTGGAAGTTAAAATAAGAAAAAAGCATAAAGCTAATTATTTTTCACTTTTATTCAAAGATATAGATTGTTAAAGCTAATTTCAATTCCTGTTATGGAGCTAATACCTAATTTTCAATGCAACAATTATTCACACAAAACTAAATAGTTTGAATTGGAATTTTTTTTCTTCTTTACTGTGTTTCTTAAAATGTATTTTTCAAGGTTGTTTTGAATTCTTTTCCTAGCTTGCCATGGGCAAAATGATGGAGCAGGGTCCTGTACTAGTCTTAACCTTCCAATCTCAACAGATCCTAGTAGTCCGAGATGCGAAGGGAAATGTCATTGAAGGAGATCCTGTAAGTGTTTTCTTGCTTACTTCTTGTAGTTTGTGCTGATAGCCTTTTATTAGATAGATAATAAATTTATTGCAATGGGCCTAAACCCGTTTACAATTGTTGGCAATGGTTATTACAATAAAATGTTACATAATATTAACATAAATCTATTGCAAGTATACCTATAAAAAACAATTAAATGAAATACAAACACTTAAATACATACAAAGATACACAAGGAAGTAAACTAACTGTCAATATCATCGAATCTTAATATCAGGGCTCCCATAGGCGACTATAAAGGAGACTATTCAGACTATTTTTTAGGTTGGGCGACTATGGCTACTATTTTTAGCAAAAAAGTGCCAAAAGCGACTATTTTCACAGATTAAGGCCACTTTTAGGCGACTATTTTCAATTTTTAACGTTTTTTTTACATCCAACGTTGCTAGATGCTGTAAAAAATTCTCAATTTCCCGTCAGATATCCTTCGGAAAGCGATCTGTGACGATACTAGTAATTCCCCCGAGAACAAATGGCAGGTCAGGACTGGATTCTTCTGTCCAATTGCGAAAGATCGGGACGTAAACGTACGCCCGGTAGCAAAATTTCGGAGTTCGCGCATGTGTTGAAAGAAACATTCTGGCTGGATAACAAGAACTGTCTTTGGCAAGAACCAAAGGAAAAATAGATTAATGTTTCGTGCTAGATATAGTTACTACAGGCATGAGAATTTCCCGCTTTTTGACGGATTTCCGCTTTTTCCTGATTTCTATTATTTTTCCACAGCATTAACGCCACCGAAAAAAAAACCTACCATTCTCGGTCTCGAAAAACTGAACTTGAATTTCATTTAAAAACTAGTTTAAATTATAAATTTTAACAACAAAAGTAAAAAATATATTTAAATTTTGAAGATGAATTAAGATTGGATTTCACTTAGATGTCTTCCAATATCAACCAAGCGCCAATTCATACCCCTTTTAGGAGTAACATTTTCACTTGATCAAAAATTTGCAACCTCATGATTAACTTACTGTGCTGCCTGGTAATTTCGCGCATCATCTGATGATGCTGCGCTGCCTAATTATTGACCCTGCATGATCTGATCAGCCCTATAGCCCTCGTGTAGCTCTAGTGCGACGATAATTCAAACCTAACCTAAGTCTCTTCTAGTAGTCTAGTCTCTTCTGTAGCTCTGGTTCAGGCCAAGTAGGATCAACCCTTTTCTCCTAATCGAGTGTCCGTGACCTTGGGTCGGCAAGAACTGCGTGGATGTTCAGTTTTTTTTTTAAATGTTTGAAACTTTTTTTTTTGTAGTGAGTCATACTTCAGCCTATATTTGGTTTTCTAATTTTAGATGTGTTTTTGTTTATGGAAAATTGAGTCGGTTTATACAAGAAAATCGGCAATATGCTTATATTATATTCAGGTTTTATGGTGTTAGTAACTTCTAGTCCTTTAAATTTTTCTGAAATGCCCCATAACAGAACTGAAAAAGTGCTTTAGTTTTTTTTTCTCTAACAAGTGCATGAAACATGTAATTGTTTTAACCCTTTCAGTCCCAGTGACTATTTGGCATCTTCATTTTGAAATTTTCTTCTGATCGTCTATAGCCATTTATGATATCAAAAAAACATTATTCGATTCTTCAAACTTTTTTCTATTAGAAAATATTTTAAATAATCTAATTGATGTCAGCTCTATTATTTTTTGTGTGAATTATGATCAGAAACATGATGATGTCAAATGGCATCACTGGGACTGAAAAAATTAAAGAGAAAATAACAAAAATATTTTTATTTTGTATGTGAACTACGGATATCATAGTGCTTTCTTTGTTTTGTGTTTTTGTAGAAAAATTAACGTGATTATGATTCAAAACCGTGTGAGATTTTTTAAAATGTAAATCCTGTTTTCAAAATTAATTATTTTATGTAATTGACATAACTTCAGCTTTTATCTATTTATGATTTCAGAAAAAAGCTACCTTATATCACCATTTTAATGACTAACATCATTTTACTTACTATGTACTTTGTATTTGGAAGGGATTTTTTTTTTAATTTGAAGACTATATTACGTGTTTGAGGAACTATTTTGCATATTCGAGGCGACTATTTGGGAGACTATTTTTCACATTTGAGGAGACTATTACTACTATTTCTTAAGATGAGACTTAATGGGAGCCCTGTAATATATATTGTCTAAATTTTAAAACTGATATTATGACTTATGACATTTGTAGGGGGGCAATGAAAGCCGAGCACTGCGACCAGAGGTCTATTGTACTGTCCCCTGGAAATAAGAATAAATCCCTGCCACTTTATGAAAAGAGGCCTGTAGCTGAAAAACTGATATTACGTAGTTATAAATATTTTAATAGTTTTTGTTATGAAATTTTAAAAGTACTGAAAGATTGTTAGAATTAATGAAGTATTTTCTTCTGAAGGAATCATAAATAGGACAAGTTAAAATTATGTGTTTCCAGGTTTCATTTTCGGATGTATTACATATTTTACATATAGTGTCAGGAAATATTTTGTAAATTGATCCTTTAAAGTATAAGTATGTTTGATTACAACGCGACTGCATTAGAATTCGTTTTACAGATATATCAACATTTGAGGCTAGATAATCTTCAATTAAATGTGAATTTTTGATGAATTTATTAAAAGAGTGATTGTTACTATTAGCAACACAAGCAAGGTCATTTTGAATGTATTGATCATTGTATGTTTGGATAATTAATGGTAAATATTGTTCTGCTACTTCGTAATCTTGGGATATCCAAACAAAATAAAAACCAGCACTTTGTAAAATATTCCTAACAGAGATAGCCCAGTTAAATTTGAAGAGACAAATGATAGAGTCTTAAATAACAAGCTTTAGCAAATCTTTCATCAGACATCTTAAGTATATGTATACACTATTTTAGCCTTTTATTGACTTATTTAAAACACTTCAGTTGAAGTATTCAGAGGTTAATCCAACTGATATGGTAGCAAAGACATTAAAAAAAAGTTACAACTTTAGTAAAAATGGTATTATTACAAAATAAATGCACACTATTAATTACTTTTTGCATAATATACCATATTTATTTTTGTGGATAGTTGATTTATGAGTTATCACATTAAAAATGAGTGAGAAATGTACTACTATGTTAGGGATAGGTTAATGTGGGAATTCAAATTTTCCCAAAAGATAATTTTAAATGACTCTTTGATTTCTCTAGCTGAAGCAATTTTTACATTCAAAAGTTGTATGGTTGAGTTTTATCCAACATATTATGTTTTTTCAAATGATAAACTTCAGGATTTATCATAATTAATTGTATTTATTATGTCCTAACTTTGAGAATTCATATATCTGATTTACTGATTCCTGATACTTTCTTGCTTTCTTTTTATGCTTGGCCATGCAATAGTCGACTAGCATTTAAAGTAAATTATTTTGCCAATCAAGTAGCTAATTTTAAATTCAATTGTACCTTTACTACTGCCTGTTTGAAGTGAAAGTTGGCTTAAGTTGTTATAGTAAATAGAAATTAGAACCTCACTTCCCCCAAAATATTAGAGCATTCACCCGGGTACTTGTATTATTGATACTGGAAGAGAAATGTGTTTGTGCCTCGTTACAACCCTGTTCATTTCCGAAATTGAATTAGTTAGAGATTGTACTATTTTGCGTTGAAGAAACTGCTCTTATTACGAGGCATATTTTTATTATGGCAACACAAATGTACAAGACAAAACAGTAAAATTCTGCAAAAGCTATGTCAAACGATGTTTAGCAATTATATTCTTAGCAAGTTCTGACAAAAATTTCTCTCCAAGGCAAACACGAATTTTTACGCATTTTTTAAATCACTTCAGTTAAAAAAAAAAATCGGTCATTACAAAAATATAATTTAAAAGAAAGTCATGTCATTACAAGATATTCATTCCTATTATTCTAGGAAAAAGTAATGAGGATTCACTACGTGTGGGCGTTGTGCAGAGACCAGACGGAGCTGGACCCTAAAGCAGCATGGAAGCTCATGGACCTATCAGCCAGCAGTACGGAGCAGTGGCTCTAAAATAGTCTATTTTAATAACATTTGTAAATAGAAAGGTAAGCTCTATGCTCCTTTTTTTTAAATATTACCTTTCAATGTAATAAAACTTGCAAATAAATACCCGTTCTTCGCACAAACTAAAATAATTTGCATCGATCTTAGTATATATGTACTATTTAATCTGTTATAGGACAATAAGGTTATGTTTATTATTCCCACTCTAGTATAGAATCCCGTTACTTATATAACCTTAAAATTCAAATTTATAAATATGCTATAAATTTCAGCTTTAAGTTTGGTTTCTTTTTTTTTTAATATGCTAAAGTAGACTAATATAAATTACAGTAATATAAGGTCGATTAGTAGAGTACGGTAAAGTAGATTAAAATAAATTTAGTAGGGTAACTATATATGTATTAGTGTTTAAAGAGTTGTCATTTATTGATTATAAATAAATTTTTCTTTCAGAGAATGCAGTATGTTGTCACCCTATCCTTGTACAGCCAAGCATTGTGTGTAAATAGACCTACTTTTGTAGGAGTTGTTTCATGTAGATTGGCCATTAAAGAATTTAATATTTATAAATATGCATTCTTTTATTTGCAAGATTTTTATTGAACTTTGAATAACTTCAACACTACTTTTCAACCCTTAAATATGGAAAAGGTGTCCATAACAATAGTTAATTCAGCATTTTAATACTACAGGGTGTCCCAGAATGGACTACCTGTTTTTGAAAGTTAATAAAAAAGAAATGGATAGAGATATTAACACAATTCTTTGCAGAAAACAAATGAGTCATGTCTGGAATTCGATATGGAACACTTTATTATGTTAGTTATGTTTATTACACTTGTTCAATTTAACTGACAGATGGCGCTTCAATACCGTGTGTTGGCTGTATGAAAGAACTTGGGATGCATATACACCAAAAAGGACACATGGTCAAAACTGAACATTTCTGAACATGTATCCTTCTTTTTGGAGTATATGCAATGCATATACTCCAAAATACACATACTAGGCATGCATATTATGCATGCCTAGTTCTTTCATCGAATTCCAGACATGACTCATTCGTTTTCTGCAAGTATTGTGTTAATATCTATCCATTTCTTTTTTTATTTACTTTTAAAAACAGGTAGTCCATTTTGGGACACCTTGTATAACCATACATGTTGTTTAATATCTTGCGCAAAATCTGCGATTGTTCGAAATTTTTTTAAAATTTATTTTTATTTGGAATAATTCAAAATATTTAACTTTTTTTGTTTGGATTGTGTGATGTTAAAATGTAACGGACTGAAATATCTTTACACATAATCTTAATTTAATTGCAATAACACTATTGACAGAACTATAATTAGGAAAGGAATTTTTTTCTTTCGGGAAGGCATATTTAAAAGTGTAATTTAGATCATCCTCAAATGTACTGAGATAAGACAGATGAGATAGTTGCATGCCAAATCATGTTTTACTCTTTTTGCCTACTTTCTCCAGCTTTATCGTCCTGTATTCCACAAAGATATGACTGCCTTTTTAAAGAAAAACTATATATTAAAAAGAAATTTAGATTCTTCTGAGTTTTACAAAAGAGCAGGGGCTGAGGAGCCTATTTCAAAGGGCGTTTGTCTTGCTTGCATAAGGTCCCAGGTTCGAGTACCAGCATTGCCAAAATAACTACACACTTATAAACGACCAGTGCTGCCAAATTATCTGACGAGTAATACCTCATATACTGAGTAATACCTCTACCCAACCTTCTTGGTGAGTGTTAAAAATGAAAAGAACGAAGGATTGGGATATAAAGTTTTTCTTACGGTTGCGTTGTGTGCCTACTCAGGTGTCGGCTCGTCACCTGATTGGTTCTAAATTACGACGCCCGTCGCTAATAGTCCTCATGTAGCTCTAGTGCGACGATAATTCAAACAAAAAAGGTTTGCTTCATTTCCAAAAAATTGGTTCATTGGAACATTTAGGTCTGCTTCAAAATATATCAAGAATTTTTTAATTAAATTCGGAAATTAAAATAAATTCTTCCGTCTGTCTCCAATGTGTTAGTTCTCCATAGAATTTCCTTCGAGAAACAGATTGTTTGGTACAAATGTAGCTCATATGCGAGCTTATACACTGTTAAATATAGACAACGTCTGCATGATATGTTATTCTTCAACTTTTATTATTGATATTCAATTACTTGCTTGACTCTTCCACTCTCTAAAATTAAGAAGCATATCTCATATCAATGTCTTCAACTGTCAATCGTCTTTAATTTTTAGCAGGGTGACTGCGTTTTTTAAGTAAAATGTTTTGCTAATAATTAATATATTTAACCTATTCTATTTTTTAAAAAAATTAATAAACAAAGCCTAGGATATTTCAACTATTTCTTTAAACAACCTTTAGTTAACAAAGCGAAAAAATCGGCAAACGAGAATTGTTACTTTTTTCCCCATGAAGTGCAAACTGCTTTATAGAAAAAAATATTTTCCTTGGTCTGGAAAAATTACCCCTTTTCCCCCGCTGGATCCACCCTTTCTCTGTGTTATCTTATTCCGTGCTTGCGAGGAAAGCAATTCGAACGCGAAACAGTTGCTTAAAATTCCTTCCAAGAATCCCATAAATTTTGGAGAGACGCGACAAGAAAGAGCTTCTTTTCCAACGCAAAATTCGTAACATGATCAACCCTTTTAGTAGAAAAGATATGGCAACACGAAATACCCACGACTTTTTCGCCGCGTAATCTGTAACATTCCAGTGGACGTTCTTTTTGTGTGTTCCAACATTCCAAAAGAGATGTAAAATGGAAGTGCCGAACATAAACCACATTCATTTTAAGCTGATAGTGACAAGTCTTTTAACCCTAAAATGTTCCCTTGTTGGTTTTTCTCTTCTCGTTGGGTTTGCGATAAGACACAAACGCATGTTCTATTGTTCTTATGAAAGAACATTTGGAAGATGGAATTTTTTAACCCTTTAGATTATAGCGGAAGTTGAAGTCACAAAAGTTGTATAAGAAAGCTTCGGACCTATGTAATTTTTGCACCAAAAACTCGACAACAACCATCAATACGGAAAAGAAAAGTATACTTGAACAGCTAGGCTGTTTAAAGTGTGCCATTTTGGTGCGAATTACAAGTTTTGATATAAAAAAGAATGTTGTTTACACATAAATACTTTTCTTGCCCATTTGAAACTTACAAAAGCCAACTTTCACACAGATGTGTAAGCCTGAACATTAACAATATTCATTTTAAGCTGGATAGGAAATGCCTCTAATATAAAACATTTCTCTGTAATGTAGGTATTTCTTGTTGCGATAAGACAATGCATGTTCTAATGTTGTTATGAATGAACATTTGTAAGATGGCATTTTTTAACCGTTTTGATAATTCCGAAACAAAATAGCTATATATACTTGTACAGTGAAGGTGTTGAACTTTATAAATGCAAAAATATGTCATTTTAATGTGGATTGTGAGCTTTTATATTGAGCAAAATTTTGTCGACGCATAATAATTTTATAGTTCATTTAAAACTTAGAAAATGCAACTTTTGCACAAGTGTGTGTGCCTAAAGCATTTAAATTCGTCTTTTCTATAATTTAGACTTTTCAACTAGCTTGTTAAAATGCATTTTTTTATGGAATAAACTCCAATTACATAATAGTTTAAAAAGAACAGTCTGATACTTCGTTTGCCTTCAGAGTTCCCAGACAAAGTTAAAGCAGTTCAAATTCCTGAACTCTAACTTTGTGATGATGTTCCTTTTTTTCTCTGTGTCCAAGTCATGCTTAACCATGAATGTTAACCATGAATCATAACTTGATTTGAGCGTCTGGACTTGATTTATGTGGTTTCTGAACGCGGACACAGATAATGTGACCTTGCCGTCACCGTAAATTTCAATAAAGGATTCTAATTTTTTTTTCATAAAGGGGAAATTATCTCCATATGCATTAGCACTGAGACTTCCGGGAGTTTTACTAGATATTCTTATAGTTACTAACTGCAGCTGCTGTTTGTATAAGGGCAATTCCATATGTGACGGAATGACATTTCGAATTGTAAAATTGAAGTAAAGCAATTATCACGAAGCTATTTTCAAAACAAAATCGTTTTTTATATTACTTTTAATTGTTTATATATTACTTTTAATGGTTAAAATATTAAAAAAAAAGTTAAAATTTTTAAGAAATAATTTTAATATTTGATTTTTGGCTAATTTCTTTTTGTGTTACGGAATGATATTTTTTCAACCACGACTGCATCCTGGTACTTAAAAATGGAAATTTCTGTGAATTGACAATACAGTCACTTTTTAAACTAATGTGCATATCTTAAATATGATATATAAGCTATGTAAATTATAATTTAGAGCAACCTATATGTAACATGGTTTAAGTTTTAATTGTATGTTGACGTTACAGAATGACTAATAGTTTCACAAACATATATTATATTAAAAGTGTATAAAGCAATAAATTAAATATATTTTTTATTATCTACAATACTCATATAATAACAAATATTACATTATATAGATTTATCCACATGTCGAAGGTTTTCAAACCCGTATCGAGGCCGATTTCCAACTCGTTGAAATGCTGGCTGAATTTGCAGATCAAACACATCTTTTTTGCCAACTAGGCATCAAATCTTCTTTTTCAGGAAATGTGAATACATGTCCTTTATCGTCTGTTTTCTTTGACCATATTTTGAAACTTATAAAACTGTAAAAATTACAAAAAATTACAATTTTATTGAAATTGCCCATAAGGCCAGTAGCTTCCAAATTTAACTCAAAAATAAAACCCTAACTTCTGGTATTTTCTCGGTCACTCGGCTATTATACATATAGATGTATTCATTGTAATTTGAGCGCCTATGTGTGTTTGATATGATTATTAGTTCCGTTGTAGACAAGTCTCATTTTATAAATTTCATATTAGGTTGATAATGTTAATGTGAAAATTAATTCTATAAATATCTTCATTTGCTGGTCCGTCTCAACTTATTTCACAGTTGAAAATGCTAATTATATAAATTTAATATTAGGTTGATAATGCTAAATGTGAAAGGTAAATGTAATATCTATGTTTGAAAGTCCGTCTCAACAACTTTCACAGTTGAAACTAATCGTAAATGAAAATGCCACAGACAAGGGGTATAAATCAAATTACTTAACCTCAGAATAAGATCTGCAATTCACATAATGTTATTGAAAAAAAAGTAGTTTTTGCTAACTTAAATTTACTTTATAATTACCTTATGCTACATTCAAGTCACTTTTAGTTTGCATAATACACTAACTTATGCTAACTATTTATGCTACAATGCTGTGTCCGTTGGTTGCGAATTAGACTTAAGGGGGAATGAGTCCGCTGACTTACAGGTCCTGACACACAATCCCACTATTTGAAATCGGTTCGAATATAGTTTTTTTTAATTTTCAAAAAATAGTTTTATACAAAATATTTAAAGCAATTAAAAAAAATGGGATTATAGAGGCCTGTAAAATATCTACATTTATCATTTTTTAAAACCGGTTGCAAAAATATTCAACACAGCCGGAGATATGTGGCTTACAAAATAATTTTTCTCCATTGGATTAACACTGAGGCACTTTAGTTTGGAGGCCTGTATTCAATCAGGCTCATTCACCCTTACGCATTTACAGGGTGTCCGTAAAAGAATGTCCGAGTTTCAAATCGCATTAGTATTAAGTGTAATCGCTCGAAAGTTGTGGTATGGTATGGTATGATACATGTATATTCCAGCTTGTGTGCTTGTTCGGAGAACCGCTTATAAGCTTTCGTCAAGTGGGACAGACACAGAAAGAAATTTTACAGTTACAAAGAAATGAATAACACATAGACAAATAACAACATTTATTGACTGTCACAAACATCCATGCCTGACCGGGATTCGAACCCGACCTCAGCAGCTCCAAAGGCTAGTACACTAACCATTCAGCCACCAAGGCGGCGACAGTTGTGGTTAAAGGTGACGAATAACGAATAACTCCAACAGTTTCAGATAAGCGCACGCACTTGTACCGCTACATCGTTTTCACAGTTGCAGTGTCATTTTTTCACAGTTGCAGTGTCATTTATTCACTACTTGTTTCCATTACTCCAGACTTGCTGCAGACAGTATGGAAATAATTGCATTTTCGTTTGGATGTGGATGTGTGTCGTATCACTAAAGGCGCACACATTGAGCACTTATAGGAAAAACTAGGCAAGTTTCAACTTCATGTATGATTTGTTATATTTAGTATAAAGTAAACTCCTGTAATACAGGGTGGTTATAAAATAACACTTACTATTCGGAGTGGTTTGTAGCTTGAATGAATAATCTAAATGAAAAAAAAAACTTTGAGACACTTACTAATCAAGAAGGAGGAAAAAGAATGGAATCATAAAAACAAACTCGTCACTTGACCAGGGTTCTAAATTACGAGGTGTAATTGGATGTGTTTGCCGTGATTAGCCATAATTGGCTACGCCTCGTTATTTTGAACCTTGGTCAAGAGACAAGTTTCTTTTTTTATGATCCCATTCTTTTTCGAAAAAAGGAAACTTGTCTCTTGACCAGGGTACTAAATTACGAGGCGTAATTAGCTGTGTTGGCCATAGCCTAGGCCGATGCCTAGTAATTTAGAACCCTGGTCAAGAGACGAGTTTCTTTTTTATGATTATTTTTTAGGATTCTATCTTTTTTATGGTTCCATTCTTTTTCCCGCTTCTTGATTAGTAAGTGTCTCAATTTTTGATGCATTCGGATTATTCATTCAAGCTGCAGACCACTCCGAATAGGGAGCGTTATTTTATAACCACCCTATATACCATTAAAACTCGAACATTCTTTTACTGACACTCTGTAGAACATGCATTTTTTCTCCCCGCTTCCAACAAATTATGCAAGAAGGACAACAATGTCGACTGCTATGTTCTTGTTACTACGGCGAACAGAATTACCTCTGAGCTTTTGTACTGTATCTCATTTTGTGGGGAGCTTAGTCGACGCATTCTGAAAGCCTTTTAGTATTTGTCCTTTTTTCCCCTTTAGCTGAAGCCATCTAACTAAGCCTTGTAATGGGTTTTAGGGTCTGTTCTTACTTGAATTTCTTGTTCACCTAGATTATCATAATTGACGATTATGTAAATAATAATATGTTTTTTAAAAAAACAAATTTGTAATTTTAATAAAATCGGGTTAATAAAAAATCGATGTTAGACAATATAAAGCAGACGATATAAATCGCTAAAATGGTTTCGTTTAATATGTTGATCAATAAATAGTAACATTACACTCAGAAAACTGGTGTAAATTTTCAATAGGAAAAAAATACGGTTTTCTAAGTTCTTATGAGTTTTGTTGAAAAAATACAAAAATTCTATTGCGACCGAATAATTTTAATTTTCGTGATGTGTGTTATCTACCATTCAACCCTATTTTAAAATTTGAATGTGTGTAAACTGTAAAAAACATCCTTTATAATGGTGATTGCATAAAACATATCGTCACTTAAGTTCCCACGTGTGCCATCTAATTGTTGTGAAAGGATCAGATTTACTGTACGGTAAGCCTTGGCTTGGTTTTTTTTTTTTTTTTTTTTTGGATTTGACGATAAATAATTTTTGTGGCAACCGTCTGACTTCGACTGATGATTCGAATTCTTCGACTTCGCAACGATGACGTTTTCCGAGCAGCCGGTGTTAAATGAACAAACACGTTTTTCGGCTCTCCCTCGTGTAGCTCTAATGCGACGATAATTCAAACCCATACCAACCTATCCTATCATTTCGGTTGGGTTTTCGGCCGACTTATGGCGCGATTTTGGAAAGTTCACCTAGGGTTACTGTTCAGTAAATTTCTACCGTTTTGCAAGTTAGATAGCACATGTGGGAACTTAAGTGACGATATAGTAGTTTTGGACCACTTTCAATACTCAGGATTTTTGTTTCCCTGTAATATGTTATAGGAATATCAAAATCGAATCCTTAGTTCTACGACCGTCTGGGCCATTTCAGAAGTAAAAGATTTGAAATAATTAGCAGAGCACCGATATTGCGTGTATAGTTAAAAATCCATCCCATCCAGTTCTATTTACATACATTTCAAACTAATATTTAAAATACGATTTATTTTCTTTCAGCCGGCCATTTCTCTAGATCCTTCAAACCCGTCTCCAGGGGCTAATTAGCCGCCCCTCGAAGTAATTGCCCCTAAAGAGGTCCGTTTCTATTTCACAGCTCGTTAGGGAAAATTAGGGATTAACTACAACACTTTTCCTTATACTCTTCCCTCTGGTTGCACAGTCGATTGCAAAAGAGGAAAAAAGTACTAATGAGTTCTAATTCATCTGTTATTTGTGGTGTTTAGTTTAGTTTTGAATTATCGTCGCACTAGAGCTACACGAGGGCTATTGGCGACGGGCGTCGTATTTTAAAACCACAATCAAGTGACGATTTGTGGTGTCGAAGGAAGATTATTTGTCTACACTGTCAGAGAGAAAAAGTTCAATGTACATGACAGGACACATATTAAACAAAATACAAATATTCACAAGTAAACATTGAGAGTTATGGTCCGCCTGTCACGGTACGAACCGTGGCAGACGGTACGAACGTCGCTCGTCGAACAACTTTTGGCTCAGCAAAAACGTCACACAAGAGAACGGCTACGTCATGCGTGACATCACAATCTTAAAAGCAGTATTATCACGGTATTGGAAAACTACACTGGGTTATTTGTGAAAGGAAGAATCTAGTTAAAAATTTGCTGATGGTCGTCATCAATTGCACAGACATTTCTTTTCTATCTGGACTAGATATTCCATAGATTTGCATCTGTTGTATGTATTATTTAACCCTCTAATGCATACTGTTACCGTTTGGTAACAAGTAACATAATCTACTTTATTCTATTAAAGTAGAGCTCACTTTCGACATTTTTTTTTCATCTATTACACTCCATTTTTAAGTTTTAGGTACTAATAACACTTATAGATAACAGTAGTAAAAGTATATTCAAAATTAAAGAGTGAGGTTATTAACTGTTCTGAAAGTACGTTTTTGGCAGTATTCAAAGTACAATAATATTAGTACTAAATACTAATAAATTGTTTTGAAAAATTTATTATAGTTAAAGAGGGTTAGTTTGAAATATATTTAGCAGTTTCCATGTCATTATTATCAAAATTGGAATTTTGTAGTTGGTTTTTATCATATATAATGTTTTCAAAAAAATTTAAATTATTTAAATTCCAATGCAGTTAAATTTTTTTCAGTATTTTTCCCATAATGTATGAGTATTAAGGATTCATATATATTTTTTCGGGAGGAAAAAAAAATTCATGCATTAGAGGGTTAACACATTCAGTATCACCCCTGAAAAGCTATAAGTTAAAATATAGCTATTCCAATATAATAGTGAGCCCAAAGCAAGTTCGAAATGCCTTTCAGTTGAGAAAGTGAGAAACTGCAGTTTCTAAACCTTAAAGGAATATGCGCTGCAATGAATCGCAGATTTTTTTTAACTCCTAGCTCAAAACAAAATCTTATCCTTACCCTATTTCGTTTCACGAGTGATCGTTTGGATTCGTCTAAAACACACGTCATACATGCTAAGATGTGATAAGAGGACTATACGTGACAGAATACATAATACACAAAATACAGGGTGGTTATAAAATAACGCTCCCTATTCGGAGTGGTCTGTAGCTTGAATGAATAATCCAAATGCATCAAAAATTGAGAAACATACTAAACAAGAAGGGGGGAAAAGAATGGAATCATAAAAAAGACAGAATCCTAAAGAATAATCATAAAACGAATAATCATAAAAAACAAACTCGTCTTTTGACCAGAATCTAAATTACGAGGCGTCGTCAATTATGGCCAATTACTGCCAACACAGCTAATTACGCCTCGTAATTTAGAACCCTGGTCAAGAGACGAGTTTCTTTATTACGAAAAAGAATGGAATTATAACACGTCAGAAACTCGTCTTTTGACCAAAGTTATAATTACGATGAGTAGCCAATTATGGCTAATAACGGCCAGCACATCCAATTCCGCCTCGTAATTTAGAACCCTGGTCAAGAGACGAGTTTGTTTTTTATGTTTCCATTCTTTTTCCCCCTTCTTGATTAGTAAGTGTCTCAAAATTTTTTTCATTTGGATTATTCATTCAAGCTACAGACCACTCTGAATAGCGAGCGTTATTTTATAACCACCCTGTACAAATATTCAAAAGAACACACTGGGAGTTAATGTTGACTGCTCTTTGTTGTTGTCCGATTCGTTTGTTTCGACGGATCGTGCTGAACGACAACAAATAATTCCAGCCAATAACTGACACCGTGTATATGGGACTGGGGCACGTAAAATCTATTGCAGTGTAAAGTCTTGGCGCCGCGCACGACACTGCTAAAGCTGCATTGGGTACCAACTTAGGTGTCGACAGCGTCACTTTACGAGGTGCCACAAAAAAAATCTCCGTTCTGGGGAATAGGCCGAGTCTGAAAAAGGATTGCATCTAAAAAAGTAGACTCATTAGAATTTTTTCCAGCTTTAACTTACACTCATAAAATAAACCAGTGAATTTAACTCAGTCTGAGTTAATTTTCAGTGCCGAAAATGCACTTATCCTATTGGAGTGGATTTCACTCTTTTTTTTAGTTAAAACTGATTACTCCAAACGAGTGATTTTAACTCAGCCTGAGTTAATTTTCACTCCTTTCCAGCGTCGAAAATGCGCTTCTTCTATATGAGTGGATTTCACTCTTTTGTTTTTAAGAGTGTACTGTGCTGCCTTGCCTTGCCTTGTGACTCGTCACGCCTTATAGGCGCATGAGGCCGCAATTGTTGAAATCCAGTTCCTCCGGCTCAGTGCGGCCTCCCTGGCAACTGCCCAGCTTGGCCAACCAAGATGGTACTGTGCTGCAGGGTTGTTTAATAAATGACTACAAAAAAAACTTTATTAAATAACTATATTTATGCTCGTTTGTTAATGAAAGCTTAGATAGAAAACAATTTTTTCATCTATATATCGATCCTTTTGAGAGTGAAACCGAAACAACCATTGAAATCGCAGTTCAAAGAAAAATGAAAACAAGAGCGTTGCATCATCTGTAACATTCCCATTCTTGTAACAATAAATTGAACAGGAGCGCTTCCATCAGAAATATTTTACAAAATGCGGGATTTTATTGTGTGTAGCATTCCAAAAATCTTTTGTGTTCCAACAAATGCTTTCGTGTGTCATGAGATATTCCAACTCCTAAATCCCAACGTGGAACTTTCTGTATTTTGTTGCTTTAAACTATCAAATATAGATTGTGTTGACATTCTTAATATTTTTCGCTTTGCTCTTCAATCTAGAATTTTCAGAATCATCGTTTGTTTGTTAATGTTCTTACAAAATCAAATGTACTTGAAATTTTTTATTTATTTAAATTTTACACTCTTGAAACAAAAGAGTGAATTCCACTCCTATAGGAGAAGTGCATTTTCGACACTGGAAAGGAATGAGAATTAACTCAGATGGAGTTAAAATCACTCGTTTGGAGTGATCCTGTCGAAGGTTTAACTTAACAAGGGAGTGAAATGCACTCCAATAGGGAAAGTGCTCAAAAACTGTCCACACTTTTGGCCACCACTGTATATGACAGGCTCTTCAGTTATCTGGATATTTCAATATGTATTTTGCAAAACATTTTGAAATTATTATTATTTTTTAATTAAATTAATATTTTTCTCCTTGTCTGAGGGGTATTACGAGTCCACTTAAGCCCAAGTTTGTGGCTCGAGCTCCGACTCAGTCGTCATATTTTCTGGATGGGAAAGTCTTGGGCACGCATGTTATATGATTATGTGAGATGTAAAAGATCCCTGGAGGGCCCATTTGTCTTGGTTTCTCTTGGCTTCTTAGTCAAAATTGGTACCGAGAGTCACCTAGATAGTGCCACAGGAAAATGGCTATCAGTTCTGGAGAACATACACTGTTGAAAATTTTGTGTTTGGTTTCACCATAATAAAGGTTCCTAGTAGCTGCAACGGCTGAGTGGTGAAATGCTTCACCATATTTTTGGAACTAGGTTGAACCATTTCTCAGGCTTTTGATTCCAAAACCAGAAAAATGGTTTAACTGAATACTGAAAATATGGTGAAACATTTCACCAGTCAGCCGTTGCAGCTACTAGGAACCTTTATTATGGTGAAATCAAACACAAAATTTTTAACAGTGTACCGAGTCTGCAAAGGCTTAGCCGCCGATTAAGAAGACCGTCGGAAAAAAAAACTTTTCTAAGCTATACAAGTTTGAATTTTTGAATGATTACAAGTCTTTCAATAGTATTTTTAGTGCATTTGTTTGTGTTTTTTTTTTGCACCGCTGCAAATAGATACTTTTATCCATAGTAAGTGCAATTTCCATAGAAAATTTTTCAGGAATTACAAATTGGATAACAATCATCTAGCAACAATAGTGTAGGTATGTGATCAATACGCACAGAATGATATTGTTTCTGCTACATTACTGGTGATCACACAGAACATAATTTTCTAAAAAAGATTTTCATTTAGTTTTATAACTTCTTTTAAATAGTGAAGAGTTTCACTTAAAGTCGCAGTGCTTGGCGATCTTGCCCCCCACCAAAAAAGTCATAAGAAGAGTTTCTATAGAATTAAGCTTGAGCTAATCCCGTATTTCATATAAACTGTTGCACATGATTTGTTTACTAGATTTTTTTTCTAATATTCCACTTAAAAATTTGAGTTCATCAGAAAATGGAACCTGGAGTCTTTCTAACTTGTTCTATTTTCGATGCATACAGAGAAAAACTACTTACCAGCATTAACGCAACTTGTAAATTTTTAAATATTCTTAAATTTCGCAAAAGGTAAAAGGTTATTAGGTAAGAATGGTCATTCTGAAACCGCTTTACAGATTGAACGAAAATAGCAACGGACTTTAAATTTGGTACATGTGTTACCGGTATCTGTTAGCCGTCACAATAAGGTTATTGAAAAAATCCTTTCATGTGCAAATGGTAGTTGCCTTAGGACATTGTAGGTTTTCAAGTTATTAAGCACAGCAAGAAGTTGGCATTTAAAAACTTTAATAACAAAATATTCTTAGAAAACTCATTTTGGGACACAAAAACACATTTAAAAAAAAACCCGACCTTAAGTTTGCAGTATACAAATGTTCTACGAGAAAAAGGGTAAATAATTCTCATTTTTGAGTGCGGGAATCGAATACAAAAAGGTATTTCACATTCAATAAACAAATTTATTTGTTATTTCAAGACATAAATTTATTATTTTTATTAGTTTAGCAGCGAATATAGGAGCAGGCGAAATTTCGGAGCCAGCAGCGTTAATTACGCAGATTCCTCCGCCTAGTACATTTCTCTGCTGCTAACTTAAGCTCGGTTTTGGCAAATGAAAGCAAATCGCTAGAGTTGTTGCCATCCACGACGTGAAACAACTACATAGATAAACTGTTTAAGACAAGTACTTATATTTATTTCAGAAATCGGATTTTTCATCCATCTGGAAAATAAATCAAAGAGCTCACCTGTATAAAAGAAATGCAGAAAAGCACCTAAAACTTCTTTCTAGGTGGAATAAAAAGTTTAAAGTCGATCTGAAATACTTGTTTCGGAGTAATTTTGTTTTTAGAAAGGGAGTTAAACGGCATTTTAATGGCTTTTAAAGGAGGGAAAGATTTATTTTGAAGGTTTTATCTATTTTGCACCAAAGGGGGTCGTTTATTTTAAATATAGGTCCATTTAGTCATTAGTGCATTTAGGGTGCTAAAGGCCGATTTAGAAATGAGTCTTCAGCTCCAGTTCAGGACGTGGTTAGTGAATTTTTCTTTTGAGATTTTGTGAAATTGAACATATTACTATCTTTGGTTGGTTGGTAGACATATATTTTCAGGCTTGTGTGCTTGGTCAGAGACCCGCTTGTACAGACCATCGTCAAGTAAGACCGACGCAGCACACACATATACGCGACAGATGCTGCCATCTATCACGCGCCACCTCCACAATTGAAACATGCCCCTGAAGGGGACAATAAATTTCTTTTTAAAAATCATCGTTTGAAGTATCTTGTAATGGGACTGTTTCAGATGATGTACTGCTCTAGTTTTCATTTTTCGTACTGCGATTTCATTGGTTGCTTTGGTTTCAATCTCGAAATAACCGATATAGAAGAAAAGAAACTATTCTTTATATGTATAATTTCTTCAACAAATGTTTTGAACAACCGAATGAATAGCACGAAGTTGGCATTTAAAAAATTTAATAAGTAAAATATTCTTACAAAACTCATTTTCGAATACCAAAAATAAAAGTAATTCCAAACAGCACATGAAAACAAACCATTGGAGTTGTTAAAATCCACGACCTGAAACAACCCCAAACGTCTTTCCTGAAGTATTTTTTTTAATTAAATGAATCGCGGTATTTTCTTCCTGCCATTTCGTCAATAGACTTTCCATTTACTAAATTGAGTTTCGGCCAACTACTTTGCTATACAGTAAGCCCTGAGTACCAACAGTTTAATTAAAAACACCCTATACAGTCTACAACCAATAACTATAATTAAAAGCAACGAGAGCCAATATACGTTTTAAAAAATACTAGAACATGTTATGCTTGAGATAAAATGAACTAAAAACTAAAAATTTTAATTACGTATTTAAAGTATATCCAAGCAACTCTCTTTGCTTTCATATTTTCGCATCATTATAAGAAAATAATTGGAGTTTATAAATTGAATTTCATACTTACAAATATTGTTTAGTCTTTAATTATATTCCGTAGTAAATACAAAATATTGTAAGTTAGGCAATATAATTTTTGGCATTTAATTTATTTTTTAATAAATGTATTTTTAAAAGATTGAATCATTTTTATGTCTTTGCGGATTCCTGGAAGTAAAATTAAACTATATATTAAGGGTTTTATCCCATTTCTAATATTACATTCGATTGACCTATCGTTTTAATTTCAATTCATGTTGTGAGACGCTAGCCTTGATGCTATAAAAATCATTCGTAGTGAGCTCTTATTCGAAAGTTACGTTTTGGCATACTTTTTTCTTTTTTTAATTCGAAAGAATTTTTTTTAAAATTAAAAAGTATGTCTTGACGCTTGACATGCTGTCGATGTTCGTCTTTCCCGAGTACCTCCCACCCCCCTTCAAAAAATGGTTTTATCCGTCAGATCCTACTAAAAAAAATTTTTGCTAGAAATTTATGATATCAGAGACCCATCTTTCATACTTTTTTTTCCGTCTGTCTGTAGGACCGGACGGACATAAGTCTATTATCAGCTCTGCGATTTTGTCATTGAACTAGCATTCAAATTCCATGTTGAGTCATTTAAATCGATTGCCAATTAATTCAACAGTGACACGAGGAATAATTTTTTTAAAAAAATATTTTAAGCAAAATTTAATTTTGTCATAAATCAGTTTGGAATGACGTTCTAAAAGTTAGCACTAATGTCATTTTTTGATTGTTCATGAATTTTTTATTAAGAAAGCTGCAAGGCATTATTTTTTTTATACCATATGGCAACAAGTAACATAATCCACTTTATTCTATTAAAGTAGAGCTCCCTCTCGACAAATCTGCGTTTTTTCATCTGTTCATTCCATTTTGAAGTTTTAGTTAGGGGACACAGTACCGCTTTCAAAAAATGTTTATTTTTGACATATTGACTATAAAATCTGTTTTATTAGCTCAATCTATATTTAAAAACAATTAATGACAAAAAATTAAAAAAGAATTTAATTTTTTAAGTTATTTAAAATTTCTTTTTTTTTGAACTTTTAAAAATGCTAAGGCTTTTTTAAATACAAATATTTAAACCATTTTTTTTCCTCATATGCTTTAAACTGTTTTACCTAACAATTTGTATCCAAATTTGATTTATCTTCAGTAGTTGTTTTATAAAAAAATATTTATGTAGAAAATCCCAAATTATTTTAGCATATTTGAAATTTTTTGACTTTAATATTTTTTTTATAAAAAAAAAGTATTACTTTTGAAAACAATTTTAATACCAATTATTAATGTTAACATATTTGACAGACTGCATTCAAAATTCCTTAGACTTTTATAAGTAATTAAAAAAGCCTTAGCGTTTTAAAGAACTTTTCATCAAGGAAATATACACACCAAGAAAAACGCATTTAAACTTTTCATTCGTTTGAATATTTATACCTTTCCGCATAAAAAGTGGAATAACTTTTTAAAAATATATATATATACTTTTAAAACTTGGTAGACTTATTTAGAAAGTTCCAAACTTTAATTTTAGCAAATAAAAACCAATTCGCATTTTTTGCCATTTTTGAGGTACTGTGTCCCCTTAACTGTTGTGAAATTACGTCCTTTGGAGTATTCAAGGTATATAATAATACCCCCCAAAAAACTTCGTAAAAGTAAACAAACGCCAACCTCAAAAAAAAAAAAAATTATGCATTTATTTTACAACAAAAAACAAGTCATTATGAAAGTTGTAGCTAAAAAAGCCGTGATATAAAATGAATGCCAATCTCTTATTTAAAACTTCCTGGTCATAATTAATAGTATAATTCAAGTTTCGCTGCCATAAAAAAAAACCGTTTGAGGTTGGTGCCCATCTTAACCACCCTCTTTACTTTTGATACCCACTATTTGTATTGAGATCATATATTTGTTAAAAATATTTAACAGTATCCTTCGTTATTTTGATTTAGTAAGTTCATTTGCGTGATTTAGTTTTTTAGGGGGATTAAGATGGGCACCAACCTCAGACATTTTTTTTTATGGCAGCGAAACTTGAATTATACTATTAATTATGACCAGGAAGTTTTAAATAAGAGATTGGCATTCATTTTATATCACGGCTTTTTTAGCTACAACTTTCATAATGACTTGTTTTTTGTTGTAAAACAAATGCATAATTTTTTATTTTTTTTTTGAGGTTGGCGTTTGTTTACTTTTACGAAGTTTTTTGGGGGGGTATCAGTAGTTTTTTTTTTAAATAATAAAATATACAGACACTATATGACTACAAAATTGACGACAAGATTTCAATGTTTATCGAGAGTTATATAATTTCCGAGAACCAAAAAAATATTATTTCTTACTCTTCATAGAAAAAGCAAAGTGTTTTAAAAGTTTGAATGTTAATATGAACTGAATCTGGCAACCAAATATGAATGTTTACATTTATACTTTATCATTCATTCCATTATCTTTGTTGATATATTTTCTTTAAATTTAAACGCCCCAAAAAAAAAATTAAATGGCGCATTCCGTTTATTAATTACAATTCTAAAGTTTTTTTTTTTATCTGTTGATTCAGATATTTGATTAATCATATATTTAAAAGCTGTAATGGCGGCTTGTTCGTTGTGTTTTTGAACTCTGACGCTCTTTGATGAAAATATAGCAAACCTCGTTTGGCCGCGTTTTTGGAGGTACTTGGCCGCTAGGACGGCTTGTTTATCGCGCATTCATTCCGCCAATAGCAATATAGATTTTAATTAATTAAAAATAGAAAGATATATTTTTGAAACTTCAAACCTATAAAAGGGGCTGAATTGCGGCATTCTGAATCGTTTAGTAAAAACCGCTTCAAGATTCATGCTCCAGTAATGGCTAAAGGTCACTTCAAAAATTAGGCCAAAATTGGACTAAAACTGCTCGAAAGATTTCATTTTAGAAATTTTCCATATTTTTTTTCTCCGCCGTTTTTGACTCTAGAATAACCAATTTTTTTTTTATTTAAAGTAATCTACAAAACCTCTCTACTGTATTTTTTTTATTGTTCCACGATGTTTAGTTTGTCTGGTAGAAAATGAAATCAATTTTGCTGTTAACATAGCGAAATGTTTTCTGTATATATACATAACTGCCGTTTAGCCCTTGGCGTCATTTTGAGATTGGCGGGCGGAACGACCGTTCCGTCTGATTAGTACTAAATACAAATTAATTGTCTTGAAAAAATAATTATAATTAAAGAGGGTTATTTTAAAATATATTTAGTAGTTTTCTCCAGTCATTCTTATCAAAATTGGAATTTTGTAGTTGGTTTTTGCCTGTATGGCGAAATTTTTAAAAATTGAAATTATTTAAATTCCAATGTAGTTATTTTTCTTTTCAGCATTTTCCCCATAATGTATGAGTATTAAAGATACAAATATATTTTTTCGGGATAAAAAAAATTCATGCTTTACAGGGTTAATCTACATTTCTAAATTTTTAGTGCAGCTTGGAGTAGTTTCATGTTTTTGTTGTTTATAAATATTTAATTATTCTTCGAACAACAAATAAATTAAACAGACGATAAATAATATTTATTTTATTTGTGAAAAAAATTAATGCAAATATAATTTGAATTTGAATTTTTAGAAGTTTAAATCATAGCTGGATGCTGTGTTTAGCGATATTTTGTCTAGTGTAGTCTCTTAGCAATAATGTGTATAAATTTTGTAAAGAAAAGCTGTTTTAGATTACATTTACTGTTACGAACCTAGTGGTTTTCCAATAAGAATTTCAGTAAGTAATAAATTAGGAAAATAGGCTATTTTAGAGTTTTTTTAGAACACTTCTTGTATATTTTCAATTACTTAAAACTGAAATATAAGCTTATGGATGTATTGGGATTGAGTTGAAAATTCCAAGTGGATATTTTGGGGTTTTTTGCGTGTTTTTGAGGGCGGATGATACTTAAAAGGTGGTTTTTAAACATTGATCTGTGTGCATGAAACCATTCTACAGCTCGAACTAAAAGACCTACGAACTTAAAATTTGGCTGTAGTTTTTTGGTTGTAAAATTTCTCGTGTAACTCTAGTGCGATGATAATTCAAACTTACCTAACCTTAGTTGTAGTCAAGTGCTCTTTCACGAGGTGAAAAAAAGAAAAAAAGTGGTTTTACTTTTGGCATAGTTAAAAAAAACTTTGTAAATGAAATTCAAGTTTTTGTTCTGTAAAATTAATAGACATGTTCTAGAGTGTAGTGCCCATTGGATATAAGAATTAATTTTAAAACATTGTTAGCACAATGAATAAGGCTTCCCATAATAAATACAATCTATCACATTTCATCATTCCTCCTAAAAGCCAAAATGCCACAGACTTTATTTTTCATTCCCGAACTCCGCAAACAAGATTGATTTTTATGTTTCGTGATTATGCACTAATGGAAGTTTCTCCAAATTATTCCTTCGTTTTTCCTCTCATGCTTCAGTTTTCGTCTTGTCGAAGCATAAATTCCTCAACAAGCGCCTCATTTGGGCGGCTGTCGCTTTTGCCTTTTTTTGAAAGATCGCCATGGCGCAGGAAAAAAGTGTTCTTGACTGATTTCGACAGCTTGAAAAGTTTCTTGTGAACTTTTTTTTTCTTCTATTTCTGTAAAAGTTTTCTTCATTTATGCATTGTTGGGGGTGTTTCTAAGTGGATGCATAGATGAAATAATAGAACAACACGTTATTTTTCTCCTGATTTAGTTAGCCTCCCTACTAAAAATGGTACGTAGAGATCCATAGAAAAACTTGTACGATTATTTGGCCAATTGATATCAGTAGAGATAAGCTCTATTGATATCCGTAGGCCAAATCCCCGTACAGCTTATTGATTTCTACGGATGTTCGTTGGCTAAATCATCGTACAACCTCTACGGATGTACGTTGTCCAAATCGCCGAACAGCTTACTAATCTCTACGGATGTCCGTAAGCCAATTCCTCGTACAGCCTACTGACCTCTACGGATGTCCGTTGGCCAATTCCCCGTACAGCCTACTAACCTCTACGGATGTCAATTTGCCAAATCCCTGTCTAGCCTACACTCTCAGAAATGAACACTCAAAAACGACGAAATTTTCCTTAATTTTGACGATGCCGTTTACTGGCAAATACTCCGAGTTTTTATTTCCACAAAGTGAGGAAATTTGATTCGATATGAGAATTTGAATTTCGTCTAATCTAAAGAAATATTTCGTCATTTTTGAACATTTGAGTACAGTAATGAGATTCAGTTTCCTCAAAATCAAGATACAGAATCGTCAAATCAAGATCGTTTAAGTGAGGATGTGTGTTTACTCAAAAGTCACGTGATAGTTTGACGAAATAATCCTCAAAATTAACGAAATGAGGCTTAAGGATTAAAGTGTTATTTCTGAGAGTGTACTGACCCTACGGATGCTCGTAGGCCGATTTCCCGAACAGCCTACTGACCTCTACGGATGTCGGTTGGCAAATTTCTCCAAACAGCCACATACAGCCTACTGATCTCTATAGATCATTGCCCTATAAATATACGATGGCCAATTGAATGTGCAGTCGATTATTTCGAAACAAAAACTGTTCTCATGTTCAACTAACGAATGGTCAAAAGTGTCAATTTTCTTCTTCTCAGAACCTCAAAGAATCTACAATTAACTTCTTCACGACGATTGTCAGGAAAAAATTTCACTCGAAAAATTTAGTTTTCTGCTTAAATTTATCTTAACAAATTAAATATAAGACAAATGAAAATCATAGTACAGAACAATATATGAGGGCGAAATAAAGTTGCTTCAGGAAATGAATTTTAAAAACTTAAATTTAACGGGTTTTTTTTGGAAATGAAGGCGTTAAAAGGGTGTTTTAAAAAAAATGCCCCACAGTCCTGATACTGTGGATGGTGTCGCGCCTATGAGTTGCTTTGGGTATCTATACACTCTTAAAACGAACGAGCGATTTTAACTCAGTCTGATTGATTTTCACTCCTTCAGTCTGGAAAATGCTCTTCTCCTTTTGGAGTGGATTTCACTCGTTTGTTTTAAGAGTGTATAGATTAATAGCGTCAGTATACATTGCAAAAGTGCAACGACAGTTTAACCCCTTTATAGGGGACAGAAAGCAAAAAATCTTTAAAATATCGACTTTTTATTTTAACTTAGAATCATTTAAAAGTCCATTTACGAAAAAAACTAATATGGGAGTGTAAATGGGAAGAATGGTAGTTAATTTCAATTTAACTTTGTTGCCACCTTCAAACGTCACTATTTGAGCTATCTAAACGTCACCTATTGCGAGCTCTAGTGGGACGATAATTCAACTTAATACAAAGCAAATAAAATAACTATTAAAATGCATACCCGTTCCGCATAAGTATTCCCAACTCCTATATATAAGATTTGCCTTGATTGTCCCTTTACTTTGCATTTGTAAAAAAATCAAAGAATTGAGCATCTTTTTCTTCAAACATAGCCGAAATTGAATTTTATTCAGCAGCAATGAATTGCATTCTCGCTTTATAGCGGTTATTTGTTATGTGGATAAAATTTGCGCAGCGCAAATTGAGCTGTTGTGCTTATATCCTGCTACAAATACTTGAATTATATTTGCATATTCTGGTTCCAAGTTTTAAAAACTTGTATCAAGTGTAACTTTCAGCATTGGTTAGGTTTGAATTATCGTCGCACTAGAGCTACACGAGGGCTATTGGCGACGGGCGTAGCATTTTAGAACCACAGTCACGTGACGAGCCAACACCTGAACAGGCACCCAACGCAACCGTTAAGGGCGACATCGTACGCAGCGTTAGGACTTTGAAGGATATTTAACGTGCACTCCCTTACACGGGGTATTATTCGTCGGACATTTTGTCTGCACGGGCCGTTTATAGATCGGAAGTTGTTTTGGCGATGCCCGGACCCGAACCTGGGACCTTCCGCATGCTAGGCGAGTGCCTAACCGACTGGGCTAAACAGCCCCTCTTTCAGTATTGAATATTATAACTTTTGATTATCGAATAGATGATTTTAAAGATTTAACATCCGTTTCTAAAGCAAAGATATTCGTTTCTCGTTATGGGTAGCAAAATAAATTGAAACTTAGAAACATTTAATAAGTATTGTGGCCGAAAATTTAAAACTAAATGCTTCTAGATATTCTATCAAATACAGTCCGCTATCACAAAAGAGAACAATCGCTTTTTTTTAAAAAAAAAAAAAAGAGAGAGAAAATTAAGCTCAAGATAATGAAGGTAGACATAATTACTACCTGGGTTCGAAATTCACTGTCGCTAGTAGCAGTTTTTTTTATTTTGCGACAACAAAATAAATTTAGTCGCAGTTAGTGCGACTACTGTTTTTCGAAAAATCATCAATTCTAAAAAAATATCCAAGATTCTCGCTAAATAATTATAAGATCGAGTCCCAGTACCACCCGCCATTCCCCTTTTTGGACATTTTTTAAAATCTCCTCACAAACAGTTAACACGTTAATTAGTTCCAAAATTAACCTGGTCCGATAGAAGGAGATCCAAATATCAGTTTTCAGCCTTTGATTATAGGTATCATTCATTTATTACTATAAAAAATGAAGTTGAACGAAGGTCAATACGATATTAGAGTTCTGAATTTTTTTTCAAACTTTTCAAAAAGTTCTTTGAGTAGTTAATTTTCAACGTATTTTGCACTAAAACAATGTTAAAATAGCCTGTTAACTGCAAATAAATGATACTGTCCTATTTTGTTGCATTTATACCACAAAAATGTGTATTTAAATGTGAGTTTAAGCCGTGTCCCTAAGTAACTATTAAACATAATTTTTGAAGAAAAAAATCTTTGAAAAATATACTTTTTAGTATATATTTGCATGAAAAGTATGTTTAGATTAAGAATATAAGTGTAGGATTTTGCTCGGATCTTAAGAGGATAAGCATGCAATTCCGGAGATCTTAAAATCGTCCAGTTAGGTACTGTAAACTCCAAAAAATGGTGGAGAATTTTTTTTTTCAAAAATTTTTTTTTCTTCATAATTTAATAAAATGCTCCTTGGTAATATGCATTTGCTCCCAGTTTTTTGCCGCCCCAGTGGCTCAATCGTTAGGACGCTGGCTTTTGGAGCTGCTGGTGTCGGGTTCGAGTCCCGATCAGGCAGATATGTTTGTGACCGTCAATAAATGTTGTTATTTTTCTATATGTTATTCCTTTCATTGTGACTGTTAATATTCTTTCTGTGTCTGTTCCACTTGACGAAAGCTTATAAGCGGTTCTCTGAATAAGCACACAAGCTGGAATATATATGTCTCATACCATACCATCCTAGTTTTTTTAAAGTCAGTAGCACAGATTGCTCCTAAATTTCTCTATCCAATTTCGAACACTGATTACTCTACTCTACTCGGGCATGATTTGCATTTCAGCTTGCACCACAAATTATCAAAAATTATGAAGAGCTTATTCTTGAAATGCTTTGTGAGGAATTTTCCCTTCGTTATAGAGCGTTGATTGCTTGGTCAGGTGTTGGTCTCATTACTGTACTACGTTGCATAATTGAAGAGCTTAGTGGAAGAACGCGCTAAGTGACTAAAAGCTGAAAACGAGAAAATGAGCTATAAAGTTTTTTGTTTGCACTTAGATATGTTAAAAACTGCTTTTTCAAAAGGTAGCAAATGTACTAAACTTAAATTTTATGTAAAAGGTGAATCTTGTTATCTAAAGAGGGAATAATGTTCATTGACACAAAAATCTCAATTTTTCCAAAAATTTTACTTAGCACGTTCTTCCACTAAGCTTTTCAGTTATGAAGTTAATCATGTGTAGAATTACTCTGCAGTTAATTGAAGCACACTTAAACGATACTAAAGTGTAAATAGTTGTACTGTGTTCTTTTAATGTGCATTAACTTTTATTACTTTTAACCCTTTCAGTCCCAAAAATGTACTACTCTACAGAAACATCTGATATTCACAAAATAAGCTTATTTTAGGTCAAATATTCGAATTCCATAAGAAAAAAAAATTCATTAAAATTTTTTATATGGTTTTTGAAACAATGTAAAAAAAATTTAACAGTGGAAAACAACAAAATAAAAAAATATATATTACCTAAAAACTCTTCGAGTTATATATTTTAAGATATCTGACCATATTATTAAAAAAAATTAGTAATTATTTAAACCGAAATAGTTTAAATTGTGTTTTAAATATGTGGAACTGAAGTGAACTTTTCAAAAATCAGGAGAAACGCTTGTTGACTATTTTCTAAATAAAAAAATTGTATTTCTGACTTCTATTGAGATTAATGTAACATATTGTCTGATAGAACAAAGTATGAAGAATCGAATGATGTGTGTTTGGATGTCATAGCGCGACATAAACATTTTGAAAAAAATATTGAAAGTGATGATGCCAAATTGCATCACTGGGACTTAAAGGGTTAATTGGCAAGTTTTTTCTTAAATATTTGTTAGAGTCTGTTAAAAACATGACGCAAAAGATATTACATAATTTCACATGGTTCTGAGTGTAATAAATGAATAGCGTGTTTGAATTAGGTATAATAACTTCCAAGATGTCAAAATTCGATTAGATCATTAGATTCGATTCGATCAAAATTATTAAAATTAGCCTTTAACCTCTTAAGATCCGAGCAAAATCCTACACGTATATTCTTGATCTAAACATACTTTTCATGCAAAAATATACATGCTAAAAATATGTTTTTCAAATAAATTTTTAAAAAAAATATCCTGAATAGTTACTTAGGGACGCGCCTTAAGCCCTAAAAATACACATTTTTTGTGCTATAAATGCAACAAAAAAGGACTTATCACTTATTTGTAGTGAACAGATTATTGTATAACTGTTTTTAATGCAAAATGCCTTTATTAACTACCAAAAGAACTGTTTGAAAAGTTTGAAACTAATTTTTTAAATAAATTTTTCAACAACTCGTATTAATCCTCATTCAACTTCATTTTTTTTTATAGAAATAAATGACTGATACCTGAATCAAAGGCTGAAAAACTGATATTTGGATCTTCTTCTATCGGACCAGGTCAATTTCGTAACTAATTAACGTGCTAACAGTTTGTGTAAAGGTTTTAAAAAATGTCCAAAAGTGGGGAAGCCAGGTCACAAGAGGTTAAATGCATGCGCATATTGTGCAATATAATAAATTCGCTAAAACGGACAGCAGCTTACGGGTTGAATTAACGCTGAGTATATCCGTTACTTTTAATAGGAAACTACTGAAATTGATTCCATATTCAGAGCAACATCCATCCAGATTGCCGAAAAGACTTATTCAGAAAAAATAGCAATTTAGTAGAAATTTTTTTTTAAGGAGGGTCATAACCCCAGTAGCATCGAATATGGGCCCAATATTGGTTACAACGTAGAGACAATATGCTAAACCCTTATTGGCCCAGCATTGGGAGGAAACATTTTGCCAATATTGGCCATTATTGTCTGCCATTATGGGATCAATATTATCCAACAACATATAACCAATATTGACTGCCATTATAGGACCAATATTATCCGACTTTTTTCGAAAAGGTTGGGTAGATGGAAAAATCGGCGAACACGTATCCCATTATATTTGGTGTGTGACCCCTGGGGGTTAGGGGTCAATTTTAAAAAGGAACCTACTACTTTACAAATTCGAATTCTATGCTTCGAGCGACATCGTACGCTAACGCCGTTGGGACTTTCGACTCCACAGATTTAACGAGCACGTGTATCTCAGTGTACTCGGGCACCCCGGTGAATTTTAGAGGAATTTTTCTACCAGCACGAATACGTCTATAGTATGGCTAGGACAAGGACAGAACCAAGAACCTTATCGGTGTTAGGCTCGTCGCTTACACCTCTCGGCCACCGAGGGGCCGTTTGGCTGTTCTTCTTCTTCTTAATCTTATCAAGGGAAAATATGACAAACGCGAGCGCCCCCTAGGTATATGCCAACCAATATATCCCCAATATTGGCCCTATCTTGGCAAATTTTAACTTTCGAAATATTGGTTTGGTATATTTGGCCAATATTGGCTGAATGTTGTAAAACTTGCTATATTTGCCCAAGATAATCAATATTGGCCAACGTCAAACCAATATTGGGCCAATATTCGATGCTACTGGGGAAAGTATATTCCAGGAAAACATACACAATTTTCCAAAAATTTGTTGTATAAATTAGTTGTTGTAATATTAATATTAATTTTCTTAGGTCATTGTTAGCTTTTGTAGTATAATTTTAGATTATTTTTTTAATATTTCAAATTATCATCAATTTTTCAATTCTGAATCAATATATAATTTTATAAACTTAAAATGCAATATATGAAACTGGGTTGATTTGAAAATCATTAAAGCGAACAATCTTGTTACTTTATAAATCATTTTAATAAAATGACTATTTAATGATTATTAAATGGTAATTGAATCAATAATTTTAAGATATAATTTAGATTTAAGGTTATTATATAATTTTATTTCATTAAAATGCTGGTTTTGTCTAAATTATGGAGGAAAACGTAAAATTTGAGCTTTTAAAGGATAAATCATCATATCTAATGCATTATTTGAAATTTTAACTGCTAACTGTAAAAGAATTAAAATCTTATTGCTTTTAAAATTGACTATTACTAGGTTTTAGATTAACAAAATGTCGTTACTTTGAATAAGGAAATAAATAACGACTTTCACCTTTGAATTAGATTTTTTCCCCTAAAATTCCAAATAACTAATCTAAAGTAACTAAATGAAGAATTAGCGTAAAGCGTGTGTCATTAAAGTGTTAAGAAAATATTCAGAAATGTATCCAGAAAGTTTTTTTATCTGATTTTAGGAAAATCACATTTTTGGAGTTATTCAAACAACATATTAAAATTAGTCTGTGCTTCATCAGCTCAAAATCGGATACTTAAATGACTATTATTTTAATCTGGTACTAGTTAAATATTTTTCTCTGAGAATAGAACATGGATTTGTGATCTAGAAACTTTATAAAGTGACTAAACTGTACATACGTACACCTTACGTATCCTTAATTTATATATTTTTATATTTGAAGCTCAAACAAATGAAAATCGTTTTCATTTGATAAGGTCCTCTAAATAAAGTTTCACACAACTTTAAGAAATTAATTTTTCAGTTAAAATTTTAAACTTTTAACTCATGCAGCGCAAACAAGTATGCACTTATCCATTTATATTATACTTCCTTAAAAGGTTCTTTTTTTTTATTTAAAATAGACATTTTCCGAAGTTTTGTTTTATAATACTACTTGTTTTTGTCGGGTGTCTGTTGAATAAACTGAAAAAATATTGTCTAATTTCACATGATTTTGAGTATAAAAATATTTTTTTCATCAACTCAAAATTAGTTGAAAATACGTTTAAATACTATTAAATACAACTTAGCTTTTCTCCCCAGTAAATCGTGCATAGATTTATCTACTTTTAATTCGGCATCTAGGACGCGTTTTAAGTATCTTAACAAATGCACATCTACCGTATCATCATACGTATCTTAAATTGAATTTTTTTCTTATTCTTGAAGCCCAGCAAACAAATGAAAATACCTTTCATTTGTTGCACTATATTTGAATCAGACACATAAAATTCGTTCACGTATAGAAAAAGTATTCTACCTTTAACATTTAAACTTCCGTTTAAAAGTAGGTACAACTTGTTTAAGTGGATAGAATTTTCACTAACTCCCGCATAGAGGACCTAATTTCAATCTCTACTTTGGTCCAAGACCCAAATGCTAATTTTGATTTTGTGTTCAAGGATGCCTAAGGGACACTTTAAAATATTTGTTCTTTCAAAGAACGGGAAAAGCGTTCTTTTAGAATGATTTTTTTATTTACTTTCTTTTAGAACTCAGTGTTTTGTGTGCTAACACTTCCAATGTAAGCTTTTTTTTGCCAAACTCTTGAAGAATACCTTTTTTAACTGCAATTTTCCACTTCGACTGACTTTTCTATTCAAGGGGAAAGTTTTCAACAATGAAAAGACTTAAAAAATTAGAACTTCTTCATCTGTATAATTTAATTTATATCGGATTTAGCTTAGTCGACAAAATGACTGTTTTATTCAAATCTAAAAGATAAGATAGTTTCATATAATACAATAAGTTTTATTGCTTGGCTATAAGAAAAGTTTGTAAAGTAACTGATAAACAATTACCTGTTAGAGAAAATAAAACTTCAAATTAAAAACTTTATTTATTTTGAAAGAAATGGCTTCGTGAATAGTAACAGCTCCAGCACGTTCCTGTTTCCGTTTTTTTTTTTTTTTTAATTACATTTGCTTTGGTATTCTAAAATGAGTCTTCTAAGAATATTTCACTCGTTAAATTTTGAAAATGCGGACTTCTTGCTGTGGGTTCATTGTTAAAATCATTTGCAAATAGACAGCTTGCATTTTTTCATCTATGACGGTCATTTTGAGAATGGAACTGAAACAACCAAAGAATTCGCAGGATGCATTTCCTGAAACATTCCCATTATGACTATTGAATATATAAAAGTATCTTATAAAATTAAATAAAAACCTATTAGAAAGAAACATTAAAAAATATGAATTTAATTTTACTGTATCCACTATAATTTTGTATAGTTGATAATTCAAATTGCAAAGCTGTTTTAATGATATTCAAATTCGTATACTATTAAAACAGACAATTTAGGGAGAAAAAGTATGAATTGTAATTAAACTCTGCTCAAGTCAAGTTTCATTATTACCTAGAATTCGTAATTAATAATTAAAAATATTTTTCATAAGTAAAAAAATGTTAGCAATTGAAATCAAATTTTTTCACAACTTTAGAATGACATCCTTGACATGTGTTAAGAAATTCAAAATGTTTAGTTGAAAAATTAAACAGTCTTGAAGCAAGTTTTTTTTTCACTGTAACCTATAAACTAAAAATAACATAAAAAATCTAAGATGAAAGATTCATTTTCATAAACCTCTAAACGACATAAAATCTCTCTCTCTCCCTCTCTCTCTCTCTCGATGTCCATCTGACAATTTCGGTTCTATATGTCCAATTTTAAAAATATTTTTCGAAATAGAAAAGTTTTTTTTTGTCTAATGGGGCTGCAACATTGGCGGTCAAGCCTTTGCAGACTCTGCATATTTCCCAGGACTGAGAGCCTTTTTTCTTGTGGCACCATCTAGGGGATTCTCAATACCAATTTAGACGCGCATATTATAATGAATCTGAGCTCTTTGGTGGATCTTAAAGTATGTCGAGATTTAATTTTGCCGAGAGAACCCGAGCTAGAATGGCCCTCCAGGGATCTTTTATATGTTACATAATCATATGACATGCGTGCCCAAGATTTTCCCATCCAGAAAATCCGATGACTTAGCCGGTGGCTCGAACCCACGATTTTGGGCTTACGAGGCGGACACGTTTAACCTCTCAGCCACTGAGCCGCTGAAATTGAAAAGTAAGATATCATATAGACCGATATTTCAGACTTTCTGCTCATATATGTGTGCTCGTGTTTCCGTCCTTTCGTCCATCTGTCCTACGACGGTCTGTTTTAACATGAGTTATAAAGTCTGATTTTTTAATACTTTGTTAGAAAGGTATGGCATCAGATACATATCTTTATTATACTTTATTTGTCCTTCCGTATGCCGGTCCACTGGAGCAATTGTTAGTGCACTAGCCTTTGGAGCTGCTGGGCTCGGGTTCGAATCCCAGTTAAGGCATGGCTGTTTGTGTTTGTCAATAAATGTTGTTATTTGTCTATGTGTTTGTGACGTCCTTCTTTGAGTGTCTCTTGTGACTGTCTCTGCTGGCGAGCGGGGTAATGGGCTATATAGCCTACGTCCTTCCCTTCTAGAGGGCGCAGTCACTGTCATTTGTCATTTTTTGTCCTTCCGTATTCTAAAAACTTCAGTAGTTATTATTAACTTAATAGAAAAGTAAGCTGTTGTAGTTCTTTGAGAACATTTTGTTTTTTTCCCTTCAAAAATTGTAAAATGTCGCTTAAGTTAGTTTGAATTATCGTCGCTCTAGAGCAGATGGTTCCCAACCTTTTCTGGACCATCGCCTCGTTCTTTAGGTGGATTAACATCCATCGCCCCGTTTTAGTTGTCATGTCAGGTCTAATCATAATTTGAGTGTTAAACTGTAACTAAAAAACAGTTTTGTAACAATTACTACAGTTTATCACAACAACCAAAGAAACTTAACCGGTCACTTTTAATAAAATAGAATAACATTCAAAAACATATTTTTTACATTTTTGTAAAGAACAAAAGTGAAATTATTGACTAAGATATTTTAAGGGGTTTCTAGAAAATTTAGAGTAAAAATTGGGGCTGGTTTGGTTATGGTTGGAGAATGGCTTTACTGTACTAAGGTATAACGTTATTATAATTCCCCCTTTTGAATACGCATCGCCCCCTGATCATCCCTCAAGTATTTTTTCCGTCTGTCCTCGGCGGCGCTCGCAATTCTGATGGTCGCTGGGTCGGCGCTTGTACTCGGCTAAAGACCGCCGTGTTGACTAATGGTGGCTGGGGCACGTTAAATATGTCGTGGTCACAAAGTCCTCCATGTTCCCATACCAAATTAATACCTCTGGGGGTGCCAGATCAGGGGGTTATCGGCCTTTGATGTGGATAAAAATTCCGATATGCGAGTGAGAATGGATGTGTGAATGGAACCTTCCTGTAAAACGGATGTGTCATGCTGACGGGCAACAGTCGGACTTCCTCCCTCGTGGCGCTCAATAAAAACGGAAGCCGCCCTCTTCGCCTTAAATCGGGTAGACCTCTACTCCGGGGCCCGGGCTCGGTTACCGAGTGGCATTAGAAACAACAACAACAACAGTTTTTTTTCCCCCTTTAGCACAAATAGCCCACTTAGGGGCGATCGCCCCCATGTTGGAAACCACTGCTCTAGAACCACATGAGGGCTAATGTAAAAATTTCGATAAAAGCATTGTGACAACACTTTTTGCCAATTTCCTAGTTTACGAAGAAATTTTCCGCCAAAATTTTACAGTGACTTGACAAATGACAGTGATTGTGCCCTCTAGAAGGGAAGAGCGTAGGCTTTTTAGCCCATTACCCAGCTCGCCAGAGGAGACAGTCACAAGAGACACACAAAGGACGCCACAAACACATAGACAAATAACAACATTTATTGACAAACACAAACATCCATGCCTTTACCCGGATTTGAGCCCGAGCCCAGCAGCTCCAAAGGCTAGTACACTAACCATTGCGCCTGTGGACCGGCGCTCTTTTGTCATACTTTAACACAAAAGAGTTACAATGAAACTGAGCTCTTTTGTGTTAAGGGGTCATAGGAGTCTTAAAAATGTGCAAAGAAGGTACTACAAAGCACAGTTTGATCTTTCATGTAATTTTTTTACTACTCAATATACAAGTATAATTTTTTTTATATGTAATTCTACAAGATTTATTTAATATAAAACAAATTTTAAAATTTATGAAACTATAGGCAAAACTAAAATAAGTGATATGAAACATAAAGCTATTTGAACACATTGGGATTAGGCTTGCGCGGCAAATTGTGAGGTCAAAATTAAAAAAAATGGCCAAGAAAATGACTTTATATTGTACAAATATGTTCAAACAAAGACTTGTACCTAAATTCCCAGCTCAATTTTATTCGGTTATAGTCGCGCAGTGGAATGAAATAAGCCAGAGTTCAAAAGCTTTTAATTTATTGATCCAGAAAAATCAGCTTGTTTTTTCAAAGTATATAAAATATCATCACTAAACATTAACACGGCAGAAAGATTTAAAGTTATAATATTCAATCTTATATTTGACAGTAATAATCTGATAACCATCAAAGAATATTTCATAAACAGTCATCTCATAAGTTAACTAAGACAAAGCTTATATAATACTACTGGGTGCTACGTCAGCAACGCCCACTGCGACGCTGTCCGAATCAAATATAGTCCATGACATCATGGGCAGCGCCGCAGCGAGACAACGCAACACCTCGTAATTTGCATGAAAACTGTTATGCCAACAATCGGCCCCCTCATGCAAATCCAAAAAAATCTTATAAATTTAAAATACATCAAAATAACATTAAAAACACTGAAAATATATTTTAAGTTAATTATTCTTTAACAAATACATGACCATAGAATTTCTCAATCTCGCCTTTTGATACAGGCTTCGTGAAAATATCAGCCAAATTATTTTTGCTGCCCACATGTGATAAATTAAACTGTTTATCAAAAATTAAATTTCGAAGAAAATGATAACGAATATCAATATGCTTAGTCCTGTAGTTTTCGATCGGCGAGTTTGAGAAGTCTATAGCAGCTTGGTTGTCTGAAAATAGAAAGCAATTCTTTAAAGATAATTGCTGCAAACCCAAGTTATAACACTCTTCAATTATATTTTTAAACCACATCAATTCTTTTGATGCTTCAGTCATCGTGACGTATTCGGCTTCCATGGTGGATAACGCTACGCATTTTTGTTTGAAAACTCTCCAGAAAATTGGAGCTCTATCTAGCAACAGAATTATTCCACCAATGGAAACCCTGTCGTCACGGTTTGCTGCAAAGTCCGAGTCGCTGAAACAGTTAATATCTAAATTTGACACATCAGATAAATCCAACTTTAAATTTTTAGTGTAACTTAAATATCCCAAAAGTTTTAATAAAGTGTTCCAGTGAACTATTCCAGGATTTTCCTGAAATTGGGATAGTAAATTCACGGCATATGCAATGTCAGGTCTGGTACGATTTGAAACATATGATAAACAACCAATAATACTTCGGTAAGGTAAACGATTCATTTCCAGAATTTCGTCTTCAGTTGAAGGGCAGTCTCTTTTAGATAAGATCACACCTTTTGGAATGGGTAGAGACGAAATTGGACAATTAAATTCAGAAAATCTTTCCAACACCTTTTCAATGTATTCTTGTTGTTGAATATACAATTTCCCGTGTTCTTGAACGAAATCTACAACTAAAAATCTTTTAGTTTTACCTAACATTTTTACATCAAATTTACTATTTATAAGAGATATCACAAAATCAAGTTTAGTTTGATTTTTACTGAAGATTATTACATCATCAACATATGCAAGTAATATTATATCAGTATCTAATATATAGGCACAATTACACCACTTTAAACGTTTAAAACATACAGATTCCAATACACGGTCAAACTCAAAAAATCACTCACGGCCGCTTTGGTGCAAACCGTAAATAGCCTTATTTAGGCGACAAACATAGTCTTTTCTTTCAGGATCAGAGAAACCTTGAGGTTGGTTCATAAATACCTCTTCTGTTAGCGGAGCATACAAATAAGCACACTTAATGTCTAATTGACAATGCAACCAATTACACATACATACTAGAATAGAAAAAAACAATCTTATAACAGAAAAATTAACCACCGGGCTAAATACTTCGTCGTAGGATTCAAATTTTCTTTGGCTAAAGCCCTGTGCAACTAGGCGTGCTTTATACCTAACAATTTCGTTATTTTCGTTTTTCTTAACAGTATATACCCACTTAGATCCAAGAACCTTTTTATTTTTGGGAGGGGGGACTATACTCCAAACTTCTCGGTCTTTCATTACCTCTAACTCTTCCTCCATGGCCTTTTGCCATTTAAAGGATTCAGAAGACGTTAAAGTTTCTTTGTAATTTTTAGGTATTTTTATTTCTACGTGATTCGCTTCAGGGTTAGAGTCGTTATTCGAATCAGAGTTATCGTCCGATGTTTCAACAATAGTTAGGTCGGATGTGATTTTTCCCGACGAGCTATTCTTACTACTAAAATTAAACAGTTCTTTCTTAAAATTAATGTTCTTAGAACCACAATATTTTTCTATGTCATTGTACGACTTAAAACGAGTTCTCGTACCATCAATACTATAGTAAATATCGTTTTTAGTTTTATCGGCCTTCCTACGTACACATCGAACCCATGGTATTTCTTCACATGGCGTTTGATTTTGGGTAACCTCTTCAATATCCGATTCACTTGCAGAGGAGTAGCTTTTAAAGGAGACGTAGTTTTTAGGAGTATTGACTTTTTGGCCCAGGACAGCTTCCACACCACTAACATTTTCATTAAACTTAACGTTAATAGTTTCAATTATCTTATATTCGTCTTGTAACCAAATACGATATCCCTTAGTGTTTTGGGCATATCCCATCATTATTCCCACTTTAGATCTCATGTCTAACTTTCTCCGCAGTGCTTTAGGAACACCGACGTAAGCTAAACTGCCAAAAGCCTTTAAATGAGACACGCTAGGTTTTCTACCAGAATAGAGTTCGAACGGGGTTTTATCTTTTGTTTTATGGCACACTCTGTTCCACGCGTAGGTGAAGCACATTAAAGCTTCCGTCCAAAACTTTTGGTCGAGATTACTATCATTTAACATACTTTTCACATTGTCAAGCGCTGCAAGGTTAAAACGCTCACATACCCCATTCTGTTCAGGAGAATATACGTTTGTTCTTTCGGCTTTTATGCCTTGTTTTTCCAGAAAATTATTAAATTCATTGTGGCAGAATTCAAGTCCATTATCAGTTCTAACACTTAGCACTTTTAAGTTTAGAAACCGTTCCGCCCTCGTAAGAAATCTAGTGAAAATATCATAAACATCAGACTTATTTTTCATAGGATAAGTTACAACTTTCCTGGAAAAGTCGTCAGTTATTGACAGAAAATACCTTTTTCCGTCATAGGAGGTAACCGGAAGAGGGCCACAGACATCCATATGCAATAGTTCAAGCGGTTTGGCTGACCTTATCTTAGAAATAGCCTTAAATGAAACTCTTTTCGACTTTGCCAATTTGCAATTAACGCACTCATCACTACAAGAATTCTTTAAATCTGGTAAACCATTTACACTTGAATTTTTACTAGTATGAGTGATGTAGTCGTTATTAATATGACAAAATCTTTTATGCCAAAGATTAAGATCGCTTTTATTAACACTTTTAGTTGAACAGTTATAAGCATTTTCACTAGATGCCTGTGGGTCCCCACTGGTTACATACCCATGCGGTCTGAAATAATATAAGCCATTAATTCGTTTTGCAAAAAATAGCTTTTCACCAATTTTATTATAAACCCACAGTTTTCCATTTTCCCCTACAAAAGATCCACCTGCCTTTTCCACAACAGATCCAGAAATTAAATTTCTTCTAAGTTTTGGGGAATACATTACATTATTAAGGGTTACAGTTTGGGTTTTATTGTTAAGCGTGACATAGAACTGGACTGTCCCAACACATTCAACGGGACTATCCATGTCACCTATAGCTAAAGACATTTTAACATCCTTTAAGGGTTCATAATCACAAAATAGATCGAGATTATTGCAAAAATGCGACGAGGCCGCAGTGTCAAAGACCCATGACTCGCTGTCCGAAGGTTCACTAACGTGACTAACTGATGCCTCAAGGTGAAAAGAATTATTAAGTTTGCAAAAGTTATTAACTGGTTTCTTATAGTCATCATTAAACTTTGATTTTACAATTTTACAATCGGCCATTATGTGACCACGTTTATGACATCGAAAACAAGTCTTTTGAGTAGGTTTAGACTTAGATTTATTATTTACATTTTTAGTTACTGAATTATAAACACTAATAGCACTAGTATTATTTTCAAGATCATTTTTACATTGACAAAGTCGACTTTCTTCTGTAAGCAAGTCCGACAATATTTTATCAAACTTAAAGTTTTTATCTTCCCAACGATAAATAGACTGCACAATATTTTGAAAGTTATAAGGTAAGTACCTGATGAGTTGAAATCCTTGATACAAATCGTCAAGTGGATGTCCAACGTCCTTCAATTCCATCACAATCTTTTGAAGTCGCGCTGCAAAAAGTCCGATGTCTTCACCGGGTTGAAATTTGCACGAGAAGAATGTATCTAGTAGGTTGATGACTCGAGCCCTTGACTGCGGCTCGAAATGATCTTTCAGTTTCAGCCAGGCTTCTTTTCCGTCAGTAGTCGAAGAGATAAGGATCCGAAGATTAGGCTCCACAGACAAATATATCGTTGAAAATGCACGGTCTTTTCGAAGATTGAAGTCTAGCTTCTCCTTAGCTGTGGCAGACTCTCCCAAGGCTGGTTCGGTCTCGGATATAAATCCCCAGAGACCACGTTCCATCAGTAGAACTTTGGCGTCATCCCGCCAGGTCGACCAATTCTGGCCGTTCAATCTCTCAATGCGGTCGCAATGAGACTCCATGTTTACGTGACGCTGACTTTCACAGAACACAGTTCAAGCTGATGTAAAAATACCGCGGATGCGGCCCCCATCGAAGAAAACGAGCAGCTTATTTCCACGTGGGCTTAAGGCCCATAACCGATATTCGGTTATAGTCGCGCAGTGGAATGAAATAAGCCAGAGTTCAAAAGCTTTTAATTTATTGATCCAGAAAAATCAGCTTGTTTTTTCAAAGTATATAAAATATCATCACTAAACATTAACACGGCAGAAAGATTTAAAGTTATAATATTCAATCTTATATTTGACAGTAATAATCTGATAACCATCAAAGAATATTTCATAAACAGTCATCTCATAAGTTAACTAAGGCTATGTCCAGACGGCGACAATAAAAACAAAAATGTCACGTGATGTGTCACGTGATGTGCACGTCACGTCACGTGATCCCCATACAATTTGTATTGTGATGCGCGAGCATGGAGGATGAAACAACCGCAACTCATACACCGTGCGTCAACGGAAACATTGACGCACGGTGACTGCACCTCAATTGTGACGCACGGTGTTTTAGCTATTAACGCATGCCTTAAATGTCTACGAGAATACTCTGATTCGGTGCGTCTTGCGCTATGGTAACTTCTGAGAGAAAAACCGAATTCATCATTGGAAATTTTCAAATAATCAAATCGAAAGCCAAAAAAGCAATTAAAAATTCCACTCTCGCCAAGTAACCCGGAAAAAAGTTGTCAGAGACAATCGAAAATCCCGACAACTTTTCCTATTTAAAGCCATGTTAATTTGTTGTAGGGTTGCTATTGTCAATAAAAAAAATAAAATGGAAAAAATAAAAAAAAGGGTAATTGAAGTAGAAGTGCATAAAACTATTTTTAATCAATTGAATTTAAATTACATTTTGAGAACCTTAAATGTCTCCATTTAAGGGGTCTAAGGAGTCTTAAAAATGTGCAAAGAAGGAACTACAAAGCATAGTTTGATCTTTCATGTAATTTTTTAACTACTCAATATACAAGTATAATTTTTTTATATGTAGTTCTACAAGATTTATTTAATATGAAACAAATTTTAAAATTTATGTAACTTTAACCAAAACTAAAATAAGTGATATTAAACATAAAGCTATTTGAACACATTGTGATTAGGCTTGCGCGGCAAATTGTGAGGTCAAAATTGAAGACATGACCAAGAAAATGACTTTATATTGTACAAATATGTACAGACAAAGACTTATACCTAAATTCTCAGCTCAATTTTTATTAGAATTTATTTTAAGAACTTTTTTCTAAAAAAATTTATAAAAAATTTTGAATTTTGATTAAAAAAATTTTTAAAAATAATTTCTAATTAAAATTGAGCTGAGAATTTAGGTATAAGTTCTAGTTTGTACATATTTGTACAATATAAAGTCATTTTCTTGGTCATGTCTTCAATTTTGACCTCACAATTTGCCGCGCAAGCCTAATCACAATGTGTTCAAATAGCTTTATGTTTAATATCATTTATTTTAGTTTTAGCTAAAGTTTCATAAATTTTAAAATTTGTTTCATATTAAATAAATCTTGTAGAATTACATATAAAAAAATTATACTCGTATATTGAGTAGTTAAAAAATTACATGACAGATCAAACTATGCTTTGTAGTTCCTTCTTTGCACATTTTTAAGACTCCTTAGACCCCTTAAATTGATGTGTTTAATTTTTTTTCTTGCGTTTTTTATGCATTATGACAAAAACGTTTTTCCAATATGATATGAAACTGGTTTGATATGATTGATGATTTTGATACTAGTTTGTCAAAATGTTATATAAAGCGAAATAAAATAATGGTGGATAAATGTAAATATTTAAAGACTTGAAAGTGTCTTGGGGCTGGGGAACCCAGTCGATTAGGCATTCGCCTAGCATGCGGAAGGTCCCAGGTTCGGGTCCGGGCATCGCTAAAATAACTGCCGGTCTATAAGCGACATGTGCAGCCAAAAATGTCCGACGAATAATACTCCGTGTGGCGGGAGTGCACGTTAAATATCCTTCAATAATTCTTCGTTAAATATCCTTCTCTCCAATACTTTTAGCTTATGAGTTAATTTAAAATCTAACTGAACCTTCTGGCCCCATGAAGCTATTTACGAATCTAGCATTTATATTATAATGTATCTAAATTTTAACTAAAATGATTTTTTTTTATTTAACTCTTAATATAAATGTATTATACCCTATCTCTCTGGCTTAGTGGTAAGCTCTTCTTGATCTTATTCCGTAGACCCGAGATCGTATAAAGGTCCAGATAAATTAATTATAAAATCTCAGATAGTATCCAATTTAATTATGTTATAAAAGTTAAAAATCTATTTTATAAACCAACAATTAAATTTGTTACGTTTTAATATTACTAACCAAATTTAATGTTTTCGTATCAATATTGAAATCAAGGTCACGCTTTAAACTTTAAAACAAGCGATTTTCATCCCATTCCACTTTTCTAGCACAACAGCGGCATTGGGCAGACCAAACAGATCCTCAGACGCATGCGTTTGAAAAAAACCTACGATTTGGCGAAAAAACCGTTCGCTATTGCCTCGTTTGGCGGTCGCCAAGTTTTTGTTTTAATTGTCGCCGTCTGGACATAGCCTAAGGCTATGTCCAGACGGCGACAATAAAAACAAAAATGTCACGTGATGTGTCACGTGATGCGCGCGCACGTCACGTGATCCCCATACAATTTGTATTGTGATGCGCGCGCAAGGAGGAGGAAACAACCGCAACTCATACACCGTGCGTCAACGAAAACATTGGCGCACGGTGACTGCTCCTCCATTGTGACGCACGGTGTTTTAGCTATTAACGCATGCCTTAAATGTCTACGAGAATACTCTGATTAGGTGCGTCTTGCGCTATGGTAAATTCTGAGAGAAAAACCGAATTCATCATTGGAAATTTTCAAATAATCAAATCGAAAGCCAAAAAAGCAATTAAAAATTCCACTCTCGCCAAGTAACCCGGAAAAAAGTTGTCGGAGACAATCGAAAATCCCGACCACTTTTCCTATTTAAAGCCATGTTAATTTGTTGTGGGGTTGCTATTGTCAATAAAAAAAATAAAAGGGAAAAAATAAAAAAAGGGTAATTGAAGTAGAAGTGCATAAAACTATTTTTAATCAATTGAATTTAAATTACATTTTGAGAACCTTAAATGTCTCCATTTAAATTGATGTTAAATTGATAATTTTTTTTCTTGCGTTTTTTATGCATTATGACAAAAACGTTTGTCCAATATGATATGAAACTGGTTTGATATGATTGATGATTTTGATACTGGTTTGTCAAAATGTTATATAAAGCGAAATAAAATAATGGTGGATAAATGTAAAGACTTGAAAGTGTCTTGGGCCTGGGGAGCCCAGTCGATTAGGCATTCGCCTAGCATGCGGAAGGTCCCAGGTTCGGGTCCGGGCATCGCCAAAATAACTGCCGGTCTATAAGCGACACGTGCAGCCAAAAATGTCCGACGAATAATACCCCGTGTGGCGGGAGTGCACGTTAAATATCCTTTAATAATTCTTCGTTAAATATCCTTCTCTCCAAAGCTTATGAGTTTATTTAAAATCTAACTGAACCTACTGGCCCCATGAAGCGATTTACGAATCTAGCATTTATATTATAATGTATCTTAATTTTAACTAAAATAATTTTTTTTATTTAACTCTTAATATAAATGTATTATACCCTATCTCTCTGGCTTAGTGGTCAGCTCTTCTTGATCTTATTCCGTAGACCCGAGATCGTATACGGGTCCAGATAAATTAATTAAAAAATCTCGGATAGTATCCAATTTAATTATGTTATAAAAGTTAAAAATCTATGTAATAAACCAACAATTAAATTTGTTACGTTCTAATATTACAAACCAAATTTAATGTTTTCGTATCAATATTGAAATCAAGGTCATACGCTTTAAAGTTTAAAACAAGCGATTTTCATCCCATTCCATTTTTCTAGCACGACACCGGCATTGGGCAGACCAAACAGATCCTCCAGACGCATGCGTTTGAAAAAAACCTACGATTTGGCGAAACAACCGTTCGCTATTGCCTCGTTTGGCGGTCGCCAAGTTTTTGTTTTAATTGTCGCCGTCAGGACATAGCCTAAGACAAAGCTTATATAATACTACTGGGTGCTACGTCAGCAACGCCCACTGCGACGCTGTCCGAATCAAATATAGTCCATGACATCATGGGCAGCGCCGCAGCGAGACAACGCAACACCTCGTAATTTGCATGAAAACTGTTATGCCAACAAATTTTAATTAGAAATTACTTTTAAAAAAATTGAAAATCAAAATTTTAAAATTTTTATTAATTTTTTCAGAAAAAAGTTCTTAAAATAATTTCTAATTAAAATTGAGCTGAGAATTTAGGTATAAGTCTTTGTTTGAACATATTTGTACAATATAAAGTCATTTTCTTGGTCATTTTTTCAATTTTGACCTCAAAATTTGCCGCGCAAGCCTAATCCCAATGTGTTAAAATAGCTTTATGTTTAATATCATTTATTTTAGTTTTGGCTGAAGTTTCATAAATTTTAAAATTTGTTTTATATTAAATAAATCTTATAGAATTACATATAAAAAAGTTATACTTATATATTGAGTAGTTAAAAAATTACATGAAAGATCAAACTATGCTTTGTAGTACCTTCTTTGCACATTTTTAAGACTCCTATGACCCCTTAAATTATGACAAGATTTAATTTTGCCGAGAGGACCCAAGCCAAATTAACGCTCCAGAGCCGCGTAATCATACAGCTTGCTTGCCCAAGATTTCCCAAGCAGAAAATTCGATGACTCGGCCGAGGCTCGAACCCGCGATCTTAGGCGTAATAGGCGGACACGTTTAACCTCTCAGCCACTGAGCCAGTGGCGGATTTTGGCCTAGGCCTACAAGGCCCGAGCCTAGGGGCCCAGTGCGGAAGGGGACCCTTAAAAAGATAGAATCGCCTAAAAAAATAAAGAATTGCCTAAAAAAAATAAAGAATCACCTAAAAAAATAAAGAATCGCCTAAAAAAATAAAGAATCGCCTAAAAAAAAAAGAATCGCCAAACTCCGAAAACTCAGTAACTTTGATCATAATTACGAGTCGAAAGCTATTGAAACATCGGATGAAAATAGCTATGCATATGACCTGCGGAAGAAATGTGAGCTTTAAGGGGTCATAGGACTCTTAAAAATGTGCAAAGAAGGTACTACAAAGCATCGTTTGATCTTTCATGTAACTTTTTAACTACATAATATATAAGTATAATTTGTTTATATGTAATTATACAAGATTTATTTATTATAAAACAAATTTTAAAATTTATGAAACTTTAGCCAAAACTAAAATAAATGATATTAAACATAAAGCTATTTGAACACATTGTGATTAGGCTTGCGCGGCAAATTGTGAGGTCAAAATTGAAAAAATGACCAATAAAATGACTTTATATTGTACAAATATGTACAAACAAAGACTTATACCTAAATTCTCAGCTCAATTTTAATTAGAAATTATTTTAAGAACTTTTTTCTAAAAAAATTAATAAAAATTTAAAAATTTTGATTTAAATTTTTTTTAAAAATAATTTCTAATTAAAATTGAACTGAGAATTTAGGTATAAGTCTTTGTTTGTACATATTTGTACAATATAAAGTCATTTTCTTGGTCTTTTTTTCAATTTTGACCTCACAATTTGCCGCGCAAGCCTAATCACAATGTGTTCAAATAGCTTCATGTTTAATATCATTTATTTTAGTTTTGGCCAAAGTTTCATACATTTTAAAACTAGTTTTATAATAAATAAATCTTGTAGAATAACATATAAAAAAATTATACTCATTTATTGAGTAGTTCAAAAATGACATGAAAGATCAAACTATGTTTTGTAGTACCTTCTTCGCACATTTTTAAGACTCCTGTGACCCCTTAAGTCCAGTTCAATGAAGTTAAAGAGTCAGAAATACTGCAGTCAATTGACTATGATGACGTCATTCGTTCTTTTGCACAGAAGAAAGTTCACCGCTTCAAGTCGATTAAAAATTGTATGTACTGTACTGGTGCATCTAAATTTCAAAAATAGCTTCGAGATGGTGGGGGCTCCAACTGTCAAGTGCCTAGGGGCCCTGGATCTTTACATCCGGCACTGCACTGAGCCGCTACATATACACATATCTTTTATACTTTATTTATCCTTCCGTATTCTAAAAACTTCAGCAGTCATTAGCGTAACAGAAAAGTAGGCTGTTGTAGTTCTTTGAAAACTTTTTGTTTTTCTCCTCAAAAATTGTAAAATTTCGGTTAAGTTAGTTTGAATTATCGTCGCTCTAGTTCTAGAACTAATGTAAAAATTTCGACAAAACATTACTCTGTGAACACTGAGGCAACACTTTTTGTCGAATTTCCTTGTTTACGAAGTAATTTCCCCCCAAAATTTTACATTGACTTTATAGAAATAACTACCCACAAAGCAACAATAAGAGTCAATACTGTCACCAAGCAACCATTGGACGAACAAGAGTAAATAGTATCTCAGAAGCGTTTAGTTATTCAGTATGCCAATAAATCATTGACAATATTTATTTACAACCGTTTTAAAATATATTCTAATATTTTATTGACATGCAAACATAATTTACATTGTTTGTTGCGGTTTTTAAGTGGAATGTTCGAGCTGGCCCGGGAGTCTCCAAAGCAAAGTGCATCAGTGTTAATCCAATGAAGAAAAAAATAATTTCTCTGCCACATTTCTCCGGCTGTATTGATCATTTTTACAAACGGATTTTTTGTGTGATAAATGTGGCTGACTTACAGGTCACGACAATCCCACTTTTTAAAATTGGTTCGAATATTTGTTTTAATTTTCAACACGTAATTTTACACAAAATATTCGAAGCAACTTAAAAAAGATAGAAGATAGAGATCTATAAGTTATCTACATTTATTATTTTTTTAAAAAAAAAAAAGGTTATAAAAATATTCGATACAGCCCGAGAAAATAATTTTTCCCCATTAGATTAACACTGAGGCACTTGAGGTTGGAGACCCGTGTTCCAGCGCGCCTATTCCCCCCTTATGGTCTCGAGAACGGAAAACAATGCAAAAATAATAGCAGCTGAATGATGCATTTGGCTCAGTTTATTTCTAACCCTCCCCTAACATTAGTATTTTAAATTCCATCCATTTATATTCCATAAATATTACAAATTTTTATATGGAAAATTTTAATACATACAATTGACTTGTATAAATTGCACACACTTAAATAAATTAGATTCTATATTGATATATTTTATATTTAATAGTGATTAACTCTGACAAACGATATAAAAAGCCTTCATAGCATGGCTTTGCAAACCGACACTAAACCCCACAAAAAATCGCGCACAAATATCCATTCATTTATATGTTGACACATTCTTACTTTTACATTTTTGTAAGGAAAATTAGAATATACAAAAACTAACTTGTATAAATTACACCCACTTAAATGCTTAAATCTATTTTTTCTACATTGATATATTTACTATTTAGTAAGAAACAACTCTGAGAAACAATATTAAAAAAACGTCACTTCTGGTGTATCGCTTTGTAAACCGAAGCTAATCCCCCGCAGTGTCATTTCGACTAACCAGACACCGGGGCCTCCGCGGTTAAAGATAGCAGGAGATCGTGACCCCTCCTCCCTTTCCAAGTTTCTCCGATTTCCAGTCGGGGAAAAAAAGTTAGAAATGTGCCCACGTACCCGACAAATATACTTTTTTCTTATTAAGGGTTACGTGGGCATCGGAACTACATGGATGGGAGGGAAAATAACCGTACATTAATTTTCTCTGGTTTAACAATATACGAGGGCCGTTTTATTCCAACCTCCGATGGGCTGTAACAAAAAGATGGGTCAAAAATATACAAAAAGGATTTTCTTTACCAAAAGTAATGTACAATACTGTTTATTTCTCTACATAATCACATGGCGATTAAGGCATTTGTCATATCTGTATACACAAGCTTTGAAATACCCGCTTCATAAATTGTAGCCTCCAATGATTTGAAGGGATAGTTTGGTTGGTATGTAGGGGAGAGAAGGGGAATGGCGCCACCTTAAGGGAAATTGAATTTTCATGCAGAATTGTGTTACAATTAATGTAAATTGTAATGAGCATAGCATACTACAGTTCATAACCTATCTTGTGGAAATTTTTTAAAATTTATATCTTTAATAAAAACTGATTAACATTGTTTTTTCTAAAAGCTTGCACAGTGGCGGGATTACCCCGGTACCTGGGGTAATGCTGCCACATCAATTAACAAGGCAAATAATCTATAAATAATGGAAAACTACATAATAGAGCAATACATATCGAACTAAAATCGGTTTAATTAACTTTGGAATGGTAAATTGTACAGGGTACAGCTCTTTTATTAGCTTTCAATTTGCAACTAACTACTTAGTTTTTTTTTTTTTTAGTTTCGTTTGTCTATTTGGCCAGTTCAGTTATTCTTTTTCAGATACGTGGCATCTGGAACGAAAAATAATAGGTTGTAGGGCCAATATATGAAATTTCTATTTTTTGGTTTATGCCGCCATCCTTTTGCATGTGGCGGCATAACCCCGGAGTGATGTGACGGCATTACCCCATTAAGACAAAATGGCATAGACGGCTTGTTTACGGGAAGGTAGATAGCTTAGCGTCCAAACTAAAAACGTGATAAAATAGCCAAATAATTACTCTTTTCAATGATATATAACCGATTTATCTAACTTAGAGATAACAGTCACTTATCTCTTATAATTTCAGAAAGCCAAAAATTAGATGAAAATCACTAAAAACCGTATTTTTTAAATAACTTTTCACTAACTCACCGCACGGCCATTAGCGTCTATACTACAAAATACTTTGTTTCCTGCTACAGGTCAATGCTCCCAGCCCCCCTCCCACATACACCGTTGGCAAGATACAAGGGGTGGCGACGTTGCCCGAGGTGGCGGGATTCCCCTGCCCTCCCCTATACATATATATTTTCAGGCTTGTATGCTTGCTCAGAGAGCCGCTTATAAACCTTCGTCAAGTAAGACAGTCACAACACACTCACACGCACACATATACGTGACAGATGCTGCCATCTATCACGCGCCACCTCCACAATTTAGACATGCCCCTGAAGGGGAGGGAAACAATCTCCAGGAACATGTACCCGTGGGAAACTGTGCAATGACAGCCCACAGGACTTTCGGACCCAACAGATTTAACGAGCACGTACTCCGCATATACTCGGTGAGTTTTCAGCGACCAAGACTCGATCGCGGGACCTTCCGATCCGTAGATCGAGACACTGACCACAGGGCGCCTCACAGCCCCTGATTTGAAGGGAGTTGTGACGGTTTCTGTGAGCTCCCGGTCAACTTGGAAGCGCTACAATCCAAGCCACTATGCTTATCAACAATTCACTTATGGTAAACCTTCGAGTTTCCCTAAACACTTGGTAACTCGCAGGGCAATACTGATGTCCATGAAGAAGGGGACCAAGCAAGTCTGTTATCTACAGACGGTATTGTTCGGTGGACATATATATTCCGGCTTTTGTGCTTGATCAGAGACCCGCTTATAAGCCTTCGTCAAGTAAGACAGATACTGAACGAATTTTTACTGTCACAGAGACAGGAAGTACACCCAGGCCGAAGATGGGAACCGAGCCCGCACCCGTTACAGCACGCAGACTGCTAGCGTAATGGTCTGCGATACAAGCCACTAGGCAATCTGCTTCCTTTTTGGCCCTAACTTCGTTTTTTTTTTAATATTTTGTCCTGGTTGATATACATATATTTTCAGGCTTGATTTTGTATTATTATGCAGTGAAATTAAGCAAAATTGTGTTGCCACTCATGGTGTGGAACTTGCTCATTTTAAGTTTTTAAAAATATGTTTGAGTGATTAATGGTTAAAAGTGGTTTTTTTTTTTATTTCTCTTTAAATGTTTTTTTTAAACTAATCGTTTTTTCAATCGTCAATGCTTTGTTATTATACCTGAATCCTAGAGAAGCATCTAAAGTACTTTTTAAATTGTGTGTGAATTTATATTCTATGCAGCATGCACTCTTTGTTTTGTTTTGCAACTTTAATTCAATTTCTTGAAAAGTTAAGAAACTAAAAAAAAGAAATACTTATTTAAAGGAATAGTTTATTTCAAAAGGACGATTTAAAAAAAAAAAATGATCGAGGAAAAAAGAGCAATAACAGGACGAACGTTCTCCAAAAAGTAACTTTTTTCCTCATTTTTGCGAGAAAAAGATTCTTCAATGGCTTTTTACAAGTTGCAGAGAAAACTTCTTGCATTATTGATTTCTCCCTGGGGTTATATTGGGCCCCAAAAAAAGTTTTTTTAACGTGATCTAATCCTCTTTCCTGGAAAATTGCATTAAATTATTCTTTTTCATGGCGCTTGTAAGGTAAAAAAAAAAATTGGATTAAATTTTTGTGTTTTAAAACATGCAATATGCGTTCCCCACAAAATCCCGCAAAACAGTATTATTAAAATAGTATTAACATCGATTACTTTAGCATCAAATATTCTCTAACCCATCTTAAACATGGATGTTGAATTTTTTTTATAGATTTTGGTTATCACATTTGTTGTTCAAATAGGGAAAGTTTTTCTGTGGCTCGAAATATTTGTGAAAAACTTTGTAAGTGAATTTTTAAAGTTTGTTTTTGAGGCTAGATATCCTATAGCTTGAAAATTATGGACGTTGGAGCATAAAATTACCCTTTAAATTTCAGGGGGTTGAAATGGGTGGTGCATGTTGATACGAGCAGATTCCATATCATCTTGTTAAATTTGAATTGGTATTTCTGTGAGAGATTCTTGTTCATGTAAAGATTTACTTTCAGTTAGTCAAAGTTCTTGTTGAAAATAGTTTTTAACCCTGAAATGCATGATTTTGTTTTCATCCCGAAAAAATTTATATTTATATCTTTAATACTTATACATTATGGGGAAAATACTGAAAAAAATTACCTGCATTGGAATATAAATAATTTCAATTTTTTAAATGTTTGCCAGGTGGCAAAAAACCAACTACGAAATTCCAATTTTGATAAGAATGATTAGAAAACTACTAAATATATTTTAAAATAATCCCTCTTGAACTATAACTATTTTTTCAAAACAATTTATTTGTATTTAGTATTAACATACTTTGAATACTGCCAAAGACGTAATTTCACAATCAGTTAAAAAACTTCACTCTTTAATTTTGAATGCACTTTTACTACTGTCATCTGAGAGTTATTAGTAACTAAAACTTCAAAAGGGAATGTAATTGATGAAAAAACCACAGATTTGTCAAGAGGGAGCTCTATTTTAATAGAATAAAGTGGATTATGTTACTTGTTACCATACATGCATTAGAGGGTTAAAGGACAAATAATTTTTGAAATGACCTGAAATTCGACAACAATAGCACTTTTGTAGATTCATATTCACATTTTCTGGACGTTTGCAGTGACTCTGGATGATTTTCAGATCACTATAGTTGCGCACGTATGGAATCACAAAAGTTTCCAGATTTCTTAGCTACTGGAACTCGGCCATAGAGACTGAGACAAATTATACTTCATATGTCATTGCCTTCTGTTCCGACGAAGACAAATGCTACATATTGGTTCATTGTGACCTTTACCCATTGTTTATTTGCTGCAATACTCCATGATTCTATTTATTTATTTTACTACCGATTCGGCAAAATATTTGTAGTGACCGAATGATGGAATTTAATAAAATTTTAAAACAACTTATTTCTTTTCTTAACTACTTTATTTCGAAGAAAAAACTTCACTTTTCAAACACACAAATTCCATTAACTCATAGAGATCCTAATTAAAGTATTAGAGTGGAAGATCACGTGACCTCCACTGCTAATGGCTGGAAGAGCATGGTGGCCGCCATATTGTCAAATTTGGAAGGTAATGGGGCCAGTGTTGCCAGCACTTTAAGTAGAAAAAATGTTGCGAAAAAATAAAATCTAATTCTAAAATTATCAAAAAATACCATAAAAATTATAGCAGCATTTTGGAATATTTTTAATGGCTTATAAATAACTTGAAACGCTTTCTAGAATTTTTATTTTCGCATATATACCTTTTCTTATTGTGGCGGCAAGAGCGGAAAGTTGCCAGTATTGCCATCACATTAAGAAAAAGGATACTGCGAAAAAATAAAATTTAATTCTTTAATTGCAAACAAAAATTTATAAAATTACGAGAAAGGCTTTTCAAGTTTTTTAAAAGCCAATAAAAATATTCCAAAATGCATCTATTATTTTTATGGTATTTTTTGGTAATTTTAGAATTAAATTTTATTTTTTCGTTACATTTTTTCTACTTAATAATATGGCAACACTGGCTCCATAACCTTCCAAATTTGACAATATGGCGGCCTCCATGCTCTGCTCGTCCAGCCGTAAGCAGTGGAGGTCACGTGATCTCCCACTCTAATAATTTAATTAAGATCCCCCTACCCCCTTCACCAATAGCCCTCGCGTATTTCTAGGTAATACAATAATTCAAACGATTCTACGATAATTCATGCTAACCCTATTACTATTAATCAAACATATAGTATAATCAATTCAACACTTTCAGTCCCAGTGATGCCATTTGGCATCATCATGTTTCTAATCATAATTTAAAAAAAAAAGTAGGGCTGATATTTATTAGCATAAATACGAAATATTTTCTAATAGAAAAAATTTGAAGAATCGAATGATGTGCTTTTTGATATCATAAAGGCTATAGACCATAAGAAACAAAATTCTAAATTGATTATGCCATATTTTCATTGGGACTGAAAAGGTTAAATCGTTCTCTCATGTTTTCATATTTCTCTAATATCTCTTAACCTAAAGAATGTTTCCACTAATGAACTTCTATTAATCAAAGCAATTTCGGCAAGTGACTTAAATTAAACTCGTGTTTCCAAGCTCTCAAGTTACAACACGTACTGCAAAGCGAATGAAAACTTACTGCCTTGTCTAAATATACGAAGCACACTTAAAATGAGAATAACTTTGTAGTTGAGAAAATTATTATTTGTCACGTTTCATTATTGGAAAAATTTCCTTCTTGAAGTCGGGGAGAATTCGAATATAATTAGTTTTTTACCAACAGTTATTCGCAGTTTTTGTTGCTTTTAGCATAGAAAAGTAGCTTAATATTTTATTAAATGGTATTAGTAAACTTTTTTAATAAGTTTTCCAGAGCATTTTTTTTGTGATGGAATTGGTTCACGCAAATGTTACACGGTATACATATAACGGTACCTCAATAAATTTATAAATAATAAATTTATAAAGCAAAATATGATTTTCCAATTTGACTAATATTCTAAATTACCTTTCATTAATTTCACAAAACTATTTTAAATATACAAGCAAACATAAGTACCCGTGCACGGGCTAAAAAATAATAAAGCTGTCATATTAAGCTTAGTAACGTAATTGTTTGCCATTACGACTGCTTTTGCGTAACGCTTCTGTTATTTATCCACTTAAATCAAGTTAAACTAATTCAATGCAAAATATTGCTATTCCACCCCTCAATTAGAATGCAAAAACGCAATTTGCATATTTGGTGCATTTTTTGGTGACATATTTGGTGAGATCGTGAAGGAGGGCCTGATTTCCGGCAGGGCAAACGGGGCACGAGCCCAGGGCCCCCACTTTAAGGGGGCCCCAAATTTTCTTCAAGAACATTTATGCTCAATACAACTGACCCAAACTTTTTAATCTGAAGTAAACAAAAAAAATTAAATTCATGAACAAAAGTTTACTAAGAACTTGTGTTTAAACTCAGAATTAAACAATTCACGAAAATAGCTATTTTGGGGGGGATTCAGCATGTTTTTCAAGCTTCGGCTATTGTTTTGGTAAACACTGTAAGATAAGAAAATACACGCAAATATGTTATGGAGGTATGTTTTGGGGCCCCCAAATTTGCTCATGCCCTGGGCCCCTAAAGTTGTAAGTCGGGCCCTTCACTGAAGGTAGCCGCAAAAGCCCATTACAGCTCAACAGAGCGATGTCTCCGAACAGCGAACCTGCTAATAAAACATAGAAAATCTTCGTTACAACCAACAGTAGCTCTAAGTCGTACAACCCAACTCCTGTAACCAAACTCCTAAAATAGTAAATTTGCCCACACCAAGAACAAAAAAAAAATCTAAATCAAAATTTACTTGAGCCCTTATTAGAAGTCTCCGTGCAAAGGCAAAACATAAGTATTTTAAAAATTCACATTGAAATGTTTTCAAAAATACTTTTTAAACTATTCGATAATTTTTATCTAAACATTACGCTCTCAATTATTTTAATCAGTTTCCGTGACTTTCAAATCAATGTATCAAATGTATTTTAAAAAGAAATCACTCATTTAACAACGTTAAAGAAAAATAAATGTAATTCTATTTTAAAATATTACTTTAAAGCAAACTACAAAATGGGGTTTTACAGTAAGACGATATCAATGATAAGGGAAAAAAAATTTATTTTTAATTTATAAAATCTGAAAGCTTTTTTTTTTATGTTTAATAAACTTTACGCCTGATTTCATTTACAAAATAATGCTACCATAAATCTGGCAATGGTTGCATTTTTTTTATAATGAGCATTACATCGTTTATTTGGTAGTCATTTATTTCTATAAATTCAAAGATTATTTCATTTAATCCTAATAATTATTATCCAGTTTAAGCAGTTGTGTTAACAGATAAAAAACGAGGAGTACGAATAAAATTAATTTTTTTTGTCAAAATAGAGTATTTTATTAAGATCATTGCAAACTATGTTTTTAATTAAAAAAAAAACATTTATGAAATGAAAATTTCTAGAATTGTTCTATAGTGACTTCCAAACGCGTACATCTTTCTTTGTGCAATGTGTTTTGAACTTAGGTTGCTTTAAGATTTTAATTAATTTTGTTTAGCACTTTTAAACCTTGCCACTTTGATAGTTTTTACAACATTAAAAAATTTATTTCCAAAAATGCTGTTGTATTTCACCAGCGCGGGTGACCGAGCTCTGCTCGGAGAAAACAGGTATCGAAGCTAACTCGAAGATTTAAATTTTCAATTGTGATTTATCAAAACAATACATACCACAAGAAAATTTGTGAAACCATTGGTGAAAGGATAACCGGTTAAAGTTAATGTGACCAGATTTTCAAAATCAAAAAGTGGGACACTACATCATCCCCCCCCCCCCCCGGTGTATTTTTTAAGTATTTTTTTATGCACATAATAGACCCTTCACACAATTACACACTTGGTATAAGAAAGATAAGGAAGGCGCGTTAAACAGCAGCAGTGGTTACAGGCAAACAGAAACCATACTCCACCAATTTGTTGATGACTTTAACTTCATTTAACAATTTCTAAAGACGTCATAGCGTTTTACAACGATTATTCATAAAAAAAGTCTATTTTATTTACAATTTTCTCGTTTTTCGGGACATTGCGGGACTTTTACAAAAAAGCGGGACGTTTTGGCGGGATATTCGGCCCGCGGGACAGTAACACAAAAAGCGGGACGTCTGGTCACATTAGTTAAAGTGCACCATTGTAAACAAAGTTAGAGTTTGGAAAGGGAACTATTCTATACAAAGGTAAAGTTTTAAAAGTCATAGGAAATGAAATGTAATTGATAATTGGCGTTTCGTTGAAAAGCAACGAAAATGTCGAAATGTGGTAAACATTCCATTTCATACTTCATTCAACTCGATAGGTATAGGAACCATACGTTAAATTTTCAAGATCGCCAAAAATCGCCAATGAACAGAATAGAACTAAAATCGTCTGCTGATTGGAACTAAAAAAATATTCATGTTACCATTTCTGTAAAACTCAATAAAGTTTTAAGCAAGGTTGAATTTATTTAAATTTGAAATATTAAAATCTTAACTAAACATTTATAGCTTAAGATGAGGCTTATAGCTTTAACAGATGGCATCAGGAAAGTAGCCATTATGGCGAACTAATGAAGTTTGAAAATATCCTATCTGTAACTCCGAACTGCTTGACCGTAGCGCTTCAAAACCTGTGCCAATCGATTCGTCGTGGCCAAAAACCCCAGACCCCCAAGTTTTCCGGAGTTTATTAATTCTGGGGCGATTTTCGACTTGACACCAATTCCTCGTATAATAGTATAAGATATTAAAAATCTTTTTATCAAACTAATTTTATGAAATTATTTTCAAAGATATTAATTTTTTTTTCATTATTGAAAATAAGATAGTAGTTGATCAGCACGAAGAACTATAAAGTAACCAACAGTATTAAAATATTTTTCAAATTAAAAATTATGTGTTTCTACCTGTCCATTTTAAAATAGTTTTCTTCGAAAATCTGTTTTTATGATCGATAGAATAGACTTCTTCTCATTTTGTTAATAACACGGAACAAAACAACAATTTCATTTCTTTTTATATATTCCCCTAAGATGATATGCTTCGGGAATTGATTCGAATATTCGAAATGATGCAGAAATTCGAGCCGGCAATTTTCATCTTCTTACTCCGAAAAAGCATTTATTATAAATAATAAATGCTTCTGAATAGCATTGTTATAAATCTTTGGGTTGAATTTGGAATTGAATTATGGATATTAATGTTGTATCGATGTATTTTGAAACGCATAAATTCCTCTTGTCGTTGCAGTCTTGACTTTATCTTATTTGATGCAAAATTGGATATTTGACAATATTATAAATAAGGGTTTAATAAAAAAAACGAAAAAGAGTTTTCTGGTCATTATAATATAATATACTATTACAATATGCAATTATGATGTACTATTTCGATTGCACATCAAAGAAAATACTACACTCTTAAAACAAAAGAGTGAAACCACTCCAGTAGGAGAAGTGCATTTTCGACCCTGGAAAAGATTGAATATTATCTCAGACTGAGTTAAAATCACTCGTTTGGAGTGATCCTATCGGAGGTTTAACACACTAAGGATCCACTCGTTCCGGGGAAGTGCATTTTCCAGACTGGAGGCGTGAAATTAACTCAGACTGAGTTAAAATCGCTCGTTCGTTTTAAGAGTGTAGTGAATGTAAAGAAAAGTTAATCGGCACTTAATTTCTCGATTAATTGCTTTTAACATATTTTTAACGAATTTATTTACCGTTTGAGACTTATATCATTAGTAGCTAAATGATTCATGAAAAAGAAGTCAAGTATAAGAAATTAGGTTTTAATATCATTAGTAGCTAAATGATTCATGAAAAAGAAGTCAAGTATAAGAAATTAGGTTTTAAAAGGATTTTAATGAAGTCACCAAACACTTAATTCAGAAAAGAACGGAACTTTTTTCGTTAACTAACATCTTTAACTCTTTAGTATAATTATTTACTAGGGAGTTAAAGATGTACTTAATCATCAATTTAAATTAAGAGTTAACGATTCTACTTTACCAACAATTTAAAGCGTTCAGGATAGGTTGAGTTGAAATAACGTCGCACGAGGGTTATTGGCGACGCACGTCACAATCTACACTCTTAAAACAAAAGAGTGAAATCCACTTCAGTTGGAGAAGTGCATTTTCGACACTGGAACGGAATGAATATTAACTCAGACTGAGTTAAAATCACTCGTTTGGAGTGATCCTGTCGGAGGTTTAACACACAAATGATCCACTCCAAAAGGAGAAGTGCATTTTCCAGACTGGAGGAGTGAAAATTAACCAGACTGAGTTAAAATCGCTCGTTCGTTTTAAGAGTGTAAATTGTGTCGTCCGTGTACGGATCTAAATTCGCAGTTAAATGACCAGCCAAACCAGAAAAGGCATACAAAGCAACTTTTAAGGGATTACGTCGTACATGCGCGCGCGCAGCGCCTGGTTTAGACTTGAAAATTTTAATAAGTGTCACACTAGAGCTATACGAGGGTTGTAATTTAGAACTACAGTCAGGTGACGAGCCGAAACCTGACACATTCCGACACCTCCCAAATTTAAGAAACCCTTTGCTACACTAACCAGTTTTACACAAAATACTTTTTCTCCCATTCATACAAAACGATATAATAAACCTTCAAGAAGTCCAAGATAACAGAGAGGATATCAACAAAAAACCTAATTACATGAGGAACAGTTTAGGTTAGGTTAGGTTTTGAATTATCGTCGCACTAGATCTAGGGCTATTGGCGACGGGCGTCGTATTTTAGAACCATAGTCAAGGGACGAGCCGGTACCTGAATAGGCACCCAATGCAAACGTTAAGGGCGACATCGTACGCAGCGTTGAGGAACAGGTTATACTACTCTTTTTTTTATATTCTTATCGCAAAACAGTCTGTTAAGGAATCATTTGCAGTGAGCTTTGTCATCATACACTCTTAAAACAAACGAGTGATTTTAACTCAGTCTGAGTTAATATTCACTTCTTTCCAGTGCCGAAAATGCACTTCTCTTACTGGAGTGGATTTTACTCTTTTTTTTAAGAGTGTACTTGTTCATTTCCTATTATTTCCTTTTTATGAGAAGAGTGGTTGGGGAGCCCAGCTGGTTAAGACGTTCGCCTTTCTCGCGGAAGGGCCCAGGGTTCGGGTCCGAGCATCTCCAAAATAACTGCTTATCTACAGAAGCGTAGCGTGCCTTTGTGGGGCCCCGTATAAAAATTTGTTTGGGGGGCCCCTAGGAATGGTAAAGATTTCTCACAAAAGAAAAAAAATTGCATAAAATTAAAAAAAATATGTATATTCATCATATCTGTCTTTTTCCAAAATTGTTACAAACAATTCAAATTAAATATACACTCTCCTTTCCTTTTTTCTGCAAACTGATTTATTAATTGATTTATAGCAGATGATGACTTAAGTTTTTCTAAAATTTTTGCCTCTATGGTCATGGTCAATAGTGACAGGTCTGACAGGCGTTCCTGTCCCATCGAAGTTCTTAAGTAATTTTTATCAGTTTTAATTTTGAAAACTTCTTTCAGCAGTTGCGGTTGTAACTGGAAGGGTCAAGAATTAAAAGCATATGCTGTTATTACCTCGGGAAAACTGGATGCAAAACTATATTGAACTTTATCAGCAATAATTCCACGAGTTCCTTAATGGAATGAATTTTTTGATTTTCAGATTTTAAGCATGTTTTTAGAGCCTTTAATTGGTCATTAACATTAGGTGAGATTCACTGATTAACTGAGACTCTAATGTATTTAGCCGACAGTTTTCCGCGGAAGCGTTTAATATCTCTTCATTTGAATAAGACAGGAGTTTCTCCGGTTGTAATAATTCGAATATACTATTCAGGTCGCTAAGGCTCTGAAATCTTTATTTAGTTTGAGAAATTAATATATCTAAACAGCAAATAGTATGCATTGACTTTGAAATAGGACTCAATTCTCTCATCTTGTGATAACTCATCCAAAAGAGCGCTTCGTTATATCTTTCGCTTTTTGTTTTTAAAAACAGTTTTTACCCTCCAGTCTTTTGCCAAATCCTTATAAACTCTAAACTATTGAATGAATTTTGATTCCTTAATTCGCACACTCTATTCAAAAGATTTCTTAATAAAATACTAGTTTTCTGTAAGTCATTATTTTCATGCTGTAGAGCTTTAGAAACCGGGTTAACTTTTCCCAATTTTTATTATTTCACAAATGACAAGTTTTTATTAATTTTTGCTTACGCACGTTTGGGGCCCCGTATAATTGATACGGCAGATACGGCGGTAGCTACGCCCCTGCTTATCAATAAACCGTTTGTGCAGCAAAATATTTGGACAAATGACGCGCCATGTGGAAAGAGTGCACGTTAAATATGCTCCAGTGTCCCGATGTCATCCTTAAAAAGTTAAGTAAGCCTTATTAGCTGTCAACTCTTCACGTTACTGTGGTTCTAAGTTTGGACCTACACTCTTAAAACAAGCGAGTGAATTCCACTCCAGTATGAGAAGTGCATTTTCGACACTGGAAAGGAGTGAATATTAAATCAGACAGAGTTAAAATCACTCGCGTTTGGAGTGATCCGGTCGGAGGTTTAACACACAAAGGATCCACTCCAAGAGGAAAAGTGCATTTTCCAGACTGGAGGAGTGAAAATTACTCAGACTAAGTTAAAATCACTCGTTCGTTTTAAGAGTGTAGTGCGGCGCTGATTTAACTGAACTGAACTCGACTCCTCTACTCCGTAGAGCTGTGTCTTAAACTTTGAGAAACCCTTCACTACACGAACTCCATGTCTTCATCAAAGTAACGAAACACTTTTTCTCCTCTTCACGCTCAAACGAACTAACAAACCTTCAAGAGGACCAAGATAACACAGAAGCCATTCCACAAAAAAAAAAAAAAAAAAAAAAAAAAAAAAAAAAAAAAAAAAAAAAAACGTCCACCCTCACTTTAAACAAAAAAAAACCTCCATCCCAATCTCTGTGACATCACCACCAGAGGGAGCAGATCCTTCCTCCGAGTCGTCTGCGGGCAGTCGGCAGAGTGAAGTTGAGGGAGCAAGAAGGAGCTGAAGATGCGGTCGTCTGCGAGTGTGTTTTTGCACGTGTTGCTGTTTTCGTGGTCGTGGCACGTGACGAGGGGAGACGAGGACCAGAGTCCCCCGCAGCCGCTGCAGTCCCCGCCCACACCTCCCAGTGTTGGGTAAGTCCCATTACTGTCGCTTAAATAAGTTGGTGGAATTGTTGAATTGGATTTGAGTTGATGAGCCCTAATTTTAGGATTGGGGTTGTGTCATTTTACACTTGATGAACCTTCATTTTTACATGATAAGCCTTCATTTTTACATTAGAGTTTTGTACTTGATGCAGCTTCATTTTTAAATTAAAGTTCTGTACTTGATGAACAGGGCCGGATTTCTAAATAGGCTAAGTACGCTGGAGCCTATAGAGCGGCAAATTTTACGACCAATCGAAGTGACATTTGGCAAAAAAAAATGTATATATTAAGATACTGATATTTTTAAAAATGATTTACATTAATGCGTAAACCGTATGCGTATATATAATACCGATATTTAGTAGCAAACATAGCTCCCGCTAGCTGAGCTTGCCGTGCGTCGCCTGTGGTTGTTCTACTATATTAGTTACGCTTTATGAGACAGGTTAAGAGAGGATATTATAAGTGAAATTATCTATATTATATTTAAAAAACCCATATATTTAATAAACCCATTTTCCCTCTTTTATATTCGTTGCGATAATTTTAAATAGCACCACCCTATTTTGGAGCTAACCAGCTATCTTTCCACGAAGGGGGGAAATATTGTGAGAGGGGCGGCAAATCTTTAAATCCGGCCCTGTTGATGAACCTTAATTTTTACATTAGAGTTTGTACTTGATGAACCTTCATTTTTAAATTAAAGTTTTGTACTTGATGCAGCTTCATTTTTACATTGAAGTTTTGTACTTGATGAACCTTCATTTTTAAATTAAAGTTTTGTACTTGATGAACCTTCAATTTTAAATTAGAGTTTTGTAGTTGATGAACTTTAATTGTTACGTTAGAAATGCGTCATTAAATGCTTCATAAGCCTTAATTTTTGAATAAGAGTTATGCCATTTTATTGAGCCTTAATTTTTGAATAGGAGTTACTATGTCATTTTATTAAGCCTTAATTTTTGAATTGATGTTGCATCGTTTTGTGCTTAGATATCTTTGAAAAATTAAAATATTAATTTTTTTATCTAAAGTTTGGAGGTTTTTTTTTTCTATAAATAAATTGTTTTACTGGTAACTTGTCGACGAACCCTATCATGCATTATTTTTTATTTTTTCTCCAAAAATATTTTTCTTTCTTTGATAGTCATACATTAAGGAAAAGGTATTTTAAAAAAATCCGTTTGGGTTTTTGAACTTAATTATTTGAAATTTTAAAACGTTAGCATCGCCATTAACTTATGCATTAAATTTGGGGAAATTCTATAAAACATAAAACTATTTTTCCATAACATAGTTAACTTTTTCGTTCTAAAACATCAATTTAGCTCATTCCAATAGATAACAAATTGCTTAAGTTGCCGAACATCCAACAATATTTAAAAGTCATTAAAGTGTATATGTTGGCAATTAGCAGCAGTTTGCACTAGACGGTTAACGCTTTTGAGTTTGTTTTGTCAATAATTAATCACTTGAAAATCTATAAAGCAAAGCATTTTAATGTGCATTTGTTAAAAGTGGTTCCAAGTCATCTGAGCCAATGTATATTTTAAAAAAAAATTATTTGTGCAATGGTACTGTTTTGCGCTTTGGAATTGATTTTCTTTAAAATTGACTTTTGACCAAGTAACTATTTCGTTATAGACGGTTTAGTAAATGGCTAGCATGCAAGAGGTGCTGGGTTCTAAATCGGATGAACTAATACCTCTTCATTTTCCTTTGGAATCCAGTCCATTAGAACTTCAGTAATTTCTGATTCCTTATAACTTATATCTGAAAATAAACTTACTTTCATTAGGCCCCGTCCGTAATACTCAATAGGGTTTTTTTTAAACCCTTTCAGTTCCAATGAAATTTTGACTTCATCATTTTAGATTTTTTTTTCTGATCATTTATAGCCATTTATGATTTTAAAAAGAACATCATTCGATTCTTCAAACATTTTTCTATTAGAAATATCTGTACTATTCCAAAATAGATGTCATGTTTTTTAATTATGATCAGAAACATTATGATGCTAAATAGCATCACTAGGACTGAAAGGGTTAAATATAGTTCCTTGGAGTAACATTTTTACGTATGGATAACTAACATAAGAATCGACCCCACCAAAAAATTTCCAAATCCCCCGAAAAAAATCAATTTAACTACATGCTGTTTAATGCACTGAATCATTATAGAGCCTGTCCTAAGCAATATCTCAACTTTTTTACAAAAAAAAAAAAAAAAAGGAATTCTTACTAGGAGTAAACCATTGTAAGCCCAACTTTTAAAGGATATTTTTTTTTTATTTTCGCTTGTTACTTTTTAGTATTTAAGTTGTAGTTTATTAATGTTATTGGATGTTATTGTTAGTTGTATTGGATTTCATTCAGAGATTATTTCAGAGATTTTATTGGAAAACAACTTAATCGAGAAAGCAAGTATAGGTTTAAGTTTAAGCACAAAATAAAAAAAAAATTATCGCATTTATTTTATAAACATCGAGATTCGATGAACGTGTACTTAAATTAGGTTAAGCCATACTAAAAGTTCTTCAGATGGTTATTGCACATTGTAAGAGAGACTGAAAAATGGTATATTATACTTTTAGTTTCACGCTGAACTTTTTGGAACGAAAAAGTTTAGTTTTAAAAATTATAAATATTTTTAAAAAAAACCGAGAGTCTAAAATAAAGAAAGCATTGCATGTATTTTAAGTTTAAAAAAATATTTAAATTGCAATACTACAAATTAAGAATTTAAGGGGGAATGGGCGAGCTGGACCGGGGGTCTCCAAACTCAAGGGCATCAATGTAAATCCAAAGGGGAAAAAAATTATCTGCCAAAATTCTCCGGCTGTATTGAATATTTTTGCAAGCTGCTTTTTAAATAATAAATGTAGATAGCCTACAGGTCTCTATAATCCCACTTTTTTAAAGTTGCTTCTAATACTTTTTGTAAAATTATTTATTCAATTTTCTTAAAAAAAATTTAGAACCAATTTCAAAAAGTGGGGTTGTCGGGACCTGTAAGAACTACATTTATCACATAAAAAAATCCGTTTGTAAAAATATTCAATGTAGTCGGTGAAAGGTGGCAAAGAAATTTTTCTTCTCCATTGGATTGATTAACATTGATGCTCTTTGCTTTGGAGACCCGCGATCCAGCGCGCTCATTCCTCTTTAATAAGTAAGTTAACACAAAACTGTGAGCATAAGTTTTCTCTCTACCTTTCGAAAAACAATGTCTCTAAGTACTCAAACTTAATGTTGAGAAGGAAACGCAAAATGCATGGTGATGTTTATTTAAAAATATATGTGGCAATAAAAAATTATTTTAGTATAAAATATAAATTAAATTTAAAGCTCACATTTCGTCTAGGGACAAGTTATAATTGAATAAAAAAAGGCTCTAAACTTCAGATAAAGTTTTATGTGAATCTAATTTAATATGATTCTCAGTCTACCCAATCTGCAGGAAAAGTTTAATGACCTATAATGTTGTTTTAGTATTAAAGTATATAAAACTATGTTTTATTGCGTAAAAATAATATACATAATTGAATAAAAAAATATTTCCATAAAAATAATATGCATAATTGGATAAAAAATAATTTAATTTCCCTGTAGCGTACCGTTTCAAATAAACTATTTTATTCTTTAATTGCGTACGTTTTATAAAATTGGATTGAAACTTCGGTTCGAATTAATTTTTAAATAAACTTTTGATGTGTTTTAAGTTTGCATTTTTCTTTGATTATGAGTTTTCTTTTGATCTTTTGTTTCATGAGATTTGAAATGTGTGACTTGGTCTTTTTTCTGTGTGAATTTAAAAAAAAATGTTCTCATTATTAAAAAAAAAAAGTGTTCTCCTAACTTTGATGTATGGTATTTAAACACTAAATTTTTTTTCAACATTCCAATGTTACTAACAAAAAAGTTACGTTTAATGCAAATGTTTGTATAATGAATGCCAGTTGAAGGAGGGAAACTGTTTTTATTGTAACAAAAATTTTCTAGTTAAATAGAATCATTCCTTTTGTTTAGTTCACCTTTAGTTAAGTTTTGACATTAAAGTCTACAAACTTAGTTGTTGAAAATATATTTTAAAGTAGTATCTTTGTTCAATGTTTTCCCAATGTTTTTCTACAATATTTGTAATTTGGAAAAAAATATACAAGAAAAGTAATAAATCCAAAATAGTTCGTTATTACAACTAATGTTACACATTCTAATTCTGTGTCTTCACCAGTTATTTCAAAAGTTTCTGTACAAATATTTAGAGAGCCAATAAGTGAAGAATTTGGATATTTCCTCCGAGAATAATTATATTTCAAATTCTCTAGCTGTATTGGATTTGATTGTCTGTAAATTGTTTATTTAATTCATTAATTTTTATAATTGTTTATAAAAAATCGTCTGATATTTTAATTTAATTTTTAATTTTTTATAATTGTTTATTAAAAATTGTCCGATATTTTAATTCATTTTTTTTATTTTTTATAATTGTTCATAAAAAATCGTCTGATATTTTAATTTAATTTTCGAATGGAATAACTTAAGATGTTCAGTCATTCTTCAAAATATTTTAAAACTTTTTTATTTTATGGTCAATTATGAATCATCGCACAGATCTTCAAAAACACAATTTAATATCGTGTGACGTAAAAGTAAGTTCAAAGATCTCTTAATGCTAAGATAAAGCAAAAAAAGCATTGCCCTTTATAATATCTATTTAATCACGAAATAACTTCCAATATTTCTGTTAAAATAATGGATCAAAAACTTCATTTTGAAGAGGAAAAAATACACAAAAAGTAGAATACCGAATAAAAAGCTATTGAATCCATAATTACCTTTTAAATATACTTAATTATGTATCGCAAAGCATCATTTATCTTATTATTCATTCTGTACTTTTTTAGAAAAAGTTTAATAATGGAGTTAATCTTCAGAAAAATGAAAAAGTTTTCTAAGAAAAATTATTAATTGGGTATCAAAGCTTTATGTAAATATTTTTTTAATGATTCATAAAATGTTTTTGAATTGTCAGCTTGATTACTTATGAAAAACTTCTACTCATATTTTCGTAAATAATATTTCATTATAAAATTGTGGCTTTGTTCAAATTGTAGTACTTTTTTTTAAAATTGTTTTTTATGTCTTGTAGTGACTAAAAGAAATTAAATGCTCTCTTTTAATTTTGGGACGGAAAACTATTTTAATTGGGTGGAAAAAAAGACAATTTAACTAAGTTTAATTTTTTTGTTTAAAATTTTTTAATGGCCATAAATATAATAAAATACAAAAAAAAATTAATTTGTCATTATGTAAAAGAATTATAAACCCATATTCATTTGCCTTAGATATCAGATAATTAATGTCTTTTAACTGCACTCTTCTTTATATGAAATTTATATAAATAAATATTTATCATCAGTTATTTACTCTAAACCTGTTATTTATCAATATCAATACTTTTTTTTTTTAATTTATAATATGCATTACAGTGTTAATTTGTTACATATTCATCTTTTATCTGACTTTTTGAAATATATTTAGCAAAGAAAGATATATTAAAATAACTCATTTTTATTCTTGTGCTTTTGTTGTAAACAAATTGAACAAGCATCGTTACTTTGAGTTATATACGTACATAATGTTCCTAATGTTATTTTTGTAGTCATTACAAAATAGTCTTAATTTTTAAAAACTTTAAACAAGCAAAAACAGAAAAAGATTCTTTCGATCACATTGTTTTTACCTGAAACTTTTATATAAATTAATATTTATCATTAGTTATTTACTCTAAACCTATTATTAAATCAATAGTAATTTTTATCATATATTATGCATTACTTTGTCAATAAGTTACAAATTCATAATTTATCTGACTTTTTGAAAGATATATAGCAAAGAAATAATAAATGAACTCATTTTTATTCTTGTGCTTTTGTTGAAAACAAATTGAACAGTGATAGTTATTTTGATCGATATAATGTCCCAAATGTTATTTTTGTATAGTCATTACAAAATAGACTTCATTTTTAAAACCTTCAACACACAAAAACAGAATAATATTTTTTCGATCACATTGTTAAAATTCAATATTCATTTAATCGTTTATATATATTGTGAACAATTGCCAATGTTCAAAGTTAATTAACCTGTACCAAATTTAATTACACTGTCGTGTTTCCCAAACGAAGATGTTTGTGGAACAACGTGATACGTGACATAAAACTGACATTTAAGTGCCAATGAAAATTTTTAGTCCTTCATTTAATAAGTCTCTGCTTTTCAAAAACTTTTTTTAAGATAAGTATATTTTTTTAACTATTTTCAACGGATCTAAATGCAAACTAATTTCATATTTTAGACAAATAACGCGTTTTTCCAGTAAAGTATTCAATAATATTCAACAAAAAAGCGACTCAGTGGCTGAGAGGTCTAACGTGTCCACCTCATAAGCCCAAGATCGCGGATTCGAGCCCCGGCTGAGTCGTCGCATTTTCTGTGGCTTCATTGTGTGGCATGTAAAATATCCCTGGAGTATCCATTTGGCTTGGATTCTCTCGGCATACTTTAACATCCACAGAGATCTCAGATTCCTTGTAATCTGAGCGCCAAAATGGGTAGCGAGAGTCGCCTAGATGGTGCCACAAAAATTGCTCTCAGTTCTGGGGAATATGCCGAGTCTGCATAGGCGTGTCAGCCAATATTGCAGCCCCATTAGAAAGAAAGAAAAAGACCCTACAGAAAAAAAATACAAAACTTTCCAAAGTTCTGAAACTGAACAACCTTTTATATTTCAATTTCCGTCTGACGTGTCTAGTTGCTTCTCCCTTTTATTGGGAATTCAGCAAAGTATGCCTTTTCAAGGGAAGATGCTTTTTTCGATTAGATGCGTCATTAGCAGAAGCGATGAAATATTTGGCAGTGATTTAATCAGTCGTTGATCTGCTGACTCGGACTAAACAGTGGATGCGGCAGATAACGAAGTACGGACGCAACGGTAATTGAACCGAAGTAATTCACAGAAATTGTGGAATTTCATATTGTTTTCTGCTAGTTCTGGCCTTCAGCCTCTTAAGACCGGAGTAAAATCCCACACGAATTTTCTTAATCTAAACATACTTTTCATACGAATATATGCTATAAAGACTGTTTGCATAGTATTTTTTTAAAATTATGTTTAACCCTCTAATGCATAGTGTTACCGTTCGGTAACAAGTTACATAATCCACTTTATTCTATTAAAAATAGACCTCCCTCTCGACAAATTTGTGTTTTTTTCATCTATTACATTCCATTTTAAAGTTTTAGCTAATAATAACCCTCATAATTGACAGTAGTAAAAGTGTATTCAAAATTAAAAAGTGAAGTTTCTAACTGTTGTGAATTTACGTGTTTGGCAGAATTCAAAGTAATAATACTAGTACTAAATACAATTAAATTGCCTTGAAAAAAATATTATAGTTCAAGAGGGTTATTTTGAACTATATTTAGTAGTTTTCTAATCATTCTTTTCAAAATTGGTAGTTTGTAGTTGGTTTTTACATGTGTTACCGTTTGGTAACATCATGCATTAAGCACAACTTTTGTTTGCTAATTTGCGTGTATCTCTGTAACGGATTCCCAAGAGTTCAGTGTTTAAAATGCTCGGTACTACTTGATTTTAAGAGTAAAAGTAACTGTTTTATGTCGTATCATTCTGCCATTTAAAAAAATTATGTTTAAAAATGATTTTTTGTATATTTTTATTCATAAATACCTGCTATTTGTACTAAACCCGCTATTGCCTTCTATTTGTACATTAATTTTGTTTCAAAAGTAACTACTATTCATAATTATTTTAATAACTAATTTTTCCTGTTTAACAAAATCTAAATGTACTAAATATTAATACTCTTTTTTGTTTGTTATACACGTTTTCATTAAAGATTTTATACCTAAAACTATGTGTCTGTGTGCCTCTGCAACTTCTTATAGAATAACAAAATTATCAATAGGCTTTATTTTTAAGTATAATTTATTAGAAATATAAAAAGTAAAAAAGGTAATAATTTGAATAAAAATAAATATTCGTATCCCGAACTTTAAGGGATCAGGAGTCTTGAAAATGTGCAAAGAAGGCGCTACAAAGCATAGTTTGATCTTTCATGCAATTTTTTAACTACTCAATATACAAGTATAATTTTTTATAGTTAATTCTACAAGATTTATTTAATATGAAACAAATTTAAAATTTATGAAACATTAGCCCAAACTAAATTAAATGATATTAAACATAAAGCTATTTTAACACATTGTGATTAGGCTTGCGCGGCAAATTGTGAGGTCAAAATTGAAGACATGACCAAGAAAATGACTTTATATTGTACAAATATGTACAAACAAAGACTTATACCTAAATTATCAGCTCAATTTTAATTAGAAATTATTTTAAGAATTTTTTTCTAAAAAAATTAATAAAAATTTTAAAATTTGGATTTAAAAATGTTTTAAAATAATTTCTAGTTAAAATTGAGCTGAGAATTTAGGTATAAGTCTTTGTTTGTACATATTTGTACAATATAAAGTCATTTTCTCGGTCATGTCTTCAATTTTAACCTCACAATTTGCAGCGCAAGCCTAATCACAATGTGTTCAAATAGCTTTATGTTTAATATCATTTATTTTAGTTTTGGCTAAAGTTTTATAAATTTTAAAATATGTTTCATATTAAATAAATCTTGTAGAATTACATATGAAAAAATTATGCTTATATATTGAGTAGTTAAAAAATTACATAAAAGATCAAACTATACTTTGTAGTTCCTTCTTTGCACATTTGTAAGACTCCTATGATCCCTTAAGCATCTATTCAGCGCTTAATGCATGGTGTTACCGTTTGGTAACAAATTTAAAAAATGAAATTATTTAAATTCCGATGCATTTAATTTTTTTTCCGTATTTTTCCCGTGATGTATGAGCATTAGAGATACAAATTTATTTTTTTGGGACGAAACAAAAAATTCATGCATTAGAGGGTTAATAGTTACTGATAGACAAGGCCTTAATCTTTAACGACACACATTTTTTGGGCTATAAAAAACGTCCGTATCAATTATTTGTGGTCAAAATTTTATTTTAACATCGTATTTAATGCAAAATGCCTTTAAAATTAACTGCTAAAAGATCTTGAAAAAAAAAGCTTAAAATAATTTTTTAAGTACTCTAATATCGTATTGACCCTCGTTCAACTTAATTTTTTTTATAGAAATAAATGTCTGATACCCTGCAATCAAAGGCTGAAAACTGATATTTGGATTTTCTTCCATGGAACCAGGTCAATTTCGGAACTAATTAACGTGTTAATTGTTTGAGGGGATGTTTTAAAAAATGTCCCCAAATAGGAACGCCAGCTCGCAAGAGGTTAAATGCATGGATTTTTTGGGTGTTACACTCCTCTAGTTTTAAAATTGAGTTAAAGTTATCTCTACCACGGTATATATAGGTTCAAATTCCGCTTTTAATCTAGCCGATTGCAAACGTTATAAAGAAATAGGAACATGCATAACAACTCATGCAAGCAAAAAGAGAACCACCACCTTCTTAAATAAAACACACTTACCTTTTAATTTCTACTTTGAGTACTTAAATGAACGACTGGCTGATAATATGTAATTCGATTTATGTTTTTAGTTGGTCAAGAATAAACTATATTTTTTAAATGTTCCAATACTGCTATTCCGTTTTAAATATTCACACACAACTAACCAAATTCCACCTTCATTGAAAGACTCTTTTTTTTATTATTATAGATAGGCCATTCAAAACTTTCATTCCAAGGGCGAGGGTCTATGCGAAGGCACATTTGGCATCCCTTTAAATACAGTCTTTTTCGTAGATGTAAGAAAAGGACTCCATAATAAATCTATTCAAGTCATTCATCTATAATGCATCAATTCAAATAATCCCCCCACCCCCTGAGTGATTGATTCTACGATGCAATAAATAGTTACTAAAATATCACATAGAAATATGCGAAAATAAATATTTTATTTAGCTGTTAAAGTTAATTATTTAAAAACTTTCCTGAAACAAATGCCAAGTCTTAGTTTAAATATTCTAAAAAATATATTATCAATTACCCCACCCCTGAATGATTCTCAGTACATTCCAAAACGACGTAATTAATAGGTCCTCTAAAATATCACATAGAAATATGCGAGCATACATATTTTATTTAGTTGTTAAAATTAATTATTAAAAACTTTCCTTTCATAAATGTCAATTCTTAGTTTAAATGTATTCTTAAAAATATACAAGTTATGGACCATTTAAAACTTTCATCCCAAGTGTGCGAATTCACATTTGGCAACCCTTTAAGGGCGGCCCAGATCGTAGTTGCCAGAAAAGGACTCTATAATAAATCTATTCAATAAACGAAAATATCCTTCTGCGACACAGGGACTAGTGTGCCCTCTGTTGATTCACGGGTGGCGGAATCTGTTGTGTGCCCGACGGATACTCTTTGCTTCTTACTATGGGGGAAAAGAAAATACATGCTTACTTTTAAAGAGCAGTTGTTCCCGGCTAGTGTTTTTTATTCAACAAACTGAATCAGTCAATGGGCTTGTTTAATATGACGAAAAGGGATGTAAACCCATTCTGTTAAGGCTTTACGAGTTTTCAAGGCGTTCGGTTAAGGCCTATTTAACAATATTTATGTATTTTCTGAGCATACTCATTTAAGGTAGGTTTAATTTATAGTAATGCGTGCAAAAAACCAATAACAAAAATTTAATGCATGTATTAAATCTTTTTAAACATCTGAAAGGTAAGCAAAATGGCTAAAGTGTAAACTTTTTTTTTCATATAACATATTTAAATGAAAATTTTGGACTGAAAATTTAATATCTTAAATTTTTTTAAAATTATATTTCTTTAGTAATGGAATGGGTTAGTAATGGCTTAGTAATGGTTTAGTAATGGCTCCTCCATGATTTAATCTTAAAATTTAATAAAATTATTACATTTATATATTTAAAAAAATATGTGTGCTGTTGGGAAGCCTGATAGCCAGGTGAAGGGTTTATACTTCTGTCCTGTCGATGATTGAGAATAGTATTTCCCACAAGCTTTTGGCAGGCGACATTTTATTTACGTTTATGAACAAATATTAAGTAAGAAATGGTTATTTTCTTTTGTATCCCGAATTCCCAATTTTCTTCCTTCTGCTCTCGTGGAGTTCCGGAATTCGAACGCGCTGTCCTAAGCGGAAAAGCAGGGACGATGTTTGCAGTAGAATATGTCTATTGGAGACTATTCTTATCTCGGGAAAACGTCAGGGGTCAAGAGTGTTTGGGGACTGGCCGATGGACTATAGAAATGGTATATTGTTATTTAAGGATATTCGCAAGCGGTATAGATATTTGGATATTATATTGATAGAGTTTTTACAGAGAAATAATAATATTAGAGGGGGTCCGGTTGGCCTAGTGGTTAAAATAGTTACCTATCCTAACATTGTCGACAATAACATGCGGGTCGCCTCTGATCAAGCACACAAGCCGGAATATATATACCAATCAACCAAGATAATAATAGAACTAATACCTGTCAATTGGTGCATAGTACGGGGTGAATTGCATTAAACTAGTGCTACACGAGGGCTGGGGAGCTCTATTGGTTAAGGTATTCTCCTTGTAAGTGGAAGGTCCAGTTTCGGGTCCGGGCATATGCAAATACTATCGACCTATGGCCCGAGCAGCAAAAAGTGTCCGACGAATTATAACCCTTTGCGTGGAAGGGGTATGCACAGATTATTGTCTGCACAGACTGTTTATATTTGGCATTTTTTTTTGGCAAGGCCCGAACCTTTGACCTTTCTCATGCAAAGCAAACGCCTTACGGACTGGGCTCCCCGGCCCTCCCATAGTATGGAGTGCATCGAACTGATAAAATTTATAAGTTGAATATTTTGCTACTAAAGCACCCCTTTAACATAGCAGATCGACAAGCCCAGACGCTGCCTTCGATACTTTACAGTTTTTCGTTTAGTTACACTTCAAGTCTTCGTGTCAGCCTTTTCTTTTCTTTTTGGCAGCTACTTTTGAACTATAAATTTGACGGGATTTTTTGCAGGCTATATAACCCATTACCCCGCTCGCCAGAAGAGACAGTCACAAGAGACACCCAAAGAAGGACGCAAAAAACACATAGACAAATAACAACATTTATTGACAAACACAAACATCCATGCCTTTACCGGGATTCGAACCCGAGTCCAGCAGCTCCAAGTCCCCGAAGTAACTTGTGTAACTTTTCTTTTTGATAATACTACTTTTTAATTTTTACAATGAAAGATAGTTCACCAATCTTAAAGATATAAAAAAAGGACTAGACCGTAGTGCTCAACATTTTGAACTTCACTCTTAAAACGACTCTCGAACAAGCGATTTTAACTCAGTCTGATTGATTTTCACTCCTCCAGTCTGGAAAATGCACTTCTCCTTTTGGAGTGGATCCTTTGTGTGTTAAACCTCCGACAGGATCACTCCAAACGAGTGATTTTAACTCAGTGTGAGATAATATTCACTCCTTTCCAGTGTTGAAAATGCACTTCTCTAACTGAAGTGGAATTCACTCTTTTGTTTTTAGAGTGTTGGTTTCGCCATAATTGTGGGTTTTAGTAACTACAACGATGGTGTGGTGAAATGTTTCACCCTCCTTCCGGTATTCGATTGAACCATTCCTCAGATTTTGTTTCTAAAATATGAAAATAGCTCTACCGAATACCGAAAAGATTTCACCGCACACACTGTAAAAAAACCTGTTGTTTTTACAGTAAAAAAGTGTCAACTTTGATGCCAGTTAATAACTTTTTTTACAGTTAAAAACTAACTTTTTTGCAGGAAAACTGTATACTAGCCTCGTGACTGAGTAATTACTTTGTCGCAGAAGGTTTAGTATTGGGCTGGCACGCAAGAGGTTCCTGGAAGAGTTATTAACCGGACCGGTTTTGATCCAGGAACCTCTTCTGTGCGAGCCAAATAATGAACCGTCTGCGACAAAGTAATTATTCGCGAGGGCTAGTATTGGGTATTTGTGCTTAACGATGATCGCAATCATGTAACTCTCTGCACGTCTAATTTAATAGTTTTTCCCTGGTAAAATTACAGTTTTAAACTGTAAAAGAACAGTTATTGACTGTCGACAAATTTGACAGTTTTTAACTGTAAAAATAACAGGTTTTACAGTTCAGCCGTTGAAGCTACTAGGAACTATTATTTTAGTGAAACCAAGCACTGTATTTTTAATAGTGCATTTCACAAATAAAGTTAACCCCTTTCGTGTAATTAAAAATACAAATTCACTCCTGTCTTAACTCGATTAAATTTTGTTTTTGTCTCTCATTCACGACTTTTGCTTGTTTTCTATTATAACAAACAGACTAAATCCGCACCTGTTGTCATAAATGAAACATTCACTTTTACGAAAAATATTTATGAACCCATTCTTAAATAATATGCAAAAAAATTCATTCATTCACGCTACATTTCCTCTGTTATTAAATTGAAGAGCTTAGTGGAAGAACGTGCTAAGTGACATTTTTGAAAAAACTGAGATTTTTGCGTCATTGAACTTATTACTAACTTCTTCAACGATAACAAGTTTGCCCTTTTTCATAAACTATAAATTTATTTAAAAAAATTACGGTTCGCAAGTACCGTTTTCAATACATATTAGTGCAAACTAAAATCTTTGAAGCTCATTTTTTCGATTTCTCCTTTTGTGACTTAGCACGTTCTTCCACTAAGCTCTTCAATTGTAATTACTATTTCCGGCAATGCACGTCGATAATTTCCATAAAAGTCGTTTCATTATACCCTTCGAACACACATATTAGTTCATAGCTCCAATAAGTTTTCTCCGAAAAGAGATGCCGCCTTCCAATTACAAGATTCTTTATTAAAACTGGAGAATATGTTTTGTTTTATCCATTATATTCTCTCATGGGAATATGAGTACCGAATATGCTAATAAGCGTGAGAAAAGTTTAGATAACTGATAAAAGTTTGGGTGAAAGCATCGGTATACTTGCTCGTTCATGTCATGGTTTCTTTTTGTTGTTTTGTAAAATTTTGAGTAATGGTTTGAAGGCGCGTGTTGCGTGTAGATTAAAGTGTATATCTTGAATTTTCGAGCTCTGTTTAAAGTGATTATGAATATTTAAATTCGTGGTTTTAAATCTCATTTTAATAGAATGAGAAATACCGACACTAGATATACATATTTTTGTCTATTTCTCCATTTTTTCGAATTTAGAATGTTTATTTTATAAAGTCTTTGCTGTTAAAACTTGTTGTGTAATAGTAAATTCTGCATGGAAAACAGCATTAAACTACTACATTACCTTTTAAGGGGGTATAGGAAACAAAATCTTCAAATAAATCAAAAAAATATTATTATCTTAAAAAATAACACAAGTATTTTAGAATAATATAAAACAAAAGTTTTATTTATATCTGCAGTATAACGTGAGATATGTAGCTTTTTGTGTCATGACATCTGTGTTGGCCAACCACGTTTATAATGTTTGCTTCCTCGTTATATTTGATAGGATTAACATTATCGAATCCTTAGTTGTTTGGTCGGTTTGGAGCGCTTCAGTAAGGAAAGGGATAAACTTCAAAGCTGTTTTTCTCCTTGATCGTGTTTTCGATGATTTTTTTTTACTTTAAATTGATGTAACTTAAAATCTACTGCCCATAGAGTGTCAAAATTTTCCACTCATATTTTTCAAACATATATCCTTAATTTGTCTTTAGGGATTAGTTGTAAATAGTTTATTTTTTTATTTATTAATTTTAATAAAAAAAGTGAACCTGTGAAATTATCAAAAAAAAAAAAAGTTCAATATTTAAAAAAAACTATGGCAGGTAGCAAAAATTGGTAAAGACAGTTTGTTAAATACATTTTCCTGTTTATACAAATGCTAAATTTTTGTTTGTCAATAAATAATTTTTTGACTTATAACAAAAATAAGAAACATCACTTTTTGACACATTTCATTTTTTTAAAAAAAGTAATGATAATTTAAAACCTTTGACTATCTAAAAGTGTAAGTATGTTTAGTATACATTTATGGAAAAAAAATTATATTGATATCTGCAATATTAAAAAAAAAGTTAAAAGTGTCCCATACCCCCTTAAATATAACAAAAAATTATGTACATCGAGGCCAGACTCTCTAATGAAAAGGTCCAAATTATAAAACGAAAACAGTAAAAAATGCAATGGACTATTAAAAATACTCAAATTAATTTTAAATGTGATTTTAGAAAAAAAAAAAAGTTGAAAGATTTCGAATGTGACAACACCATTTTCGAACCAAAAGTATTTTATGTTTACGTAGCAATAAAATAAAAGTCCCCCAAATGCAAAAATGCTAATGCAAGAATTATCAATTACATTGCTTTCAAGGGGGAATGGGTGTGATGGATCACGGGTCTCTAAAGCAAAGTGCCTCAGTGTTTTTTTTTCAAAGTGCCTCAGTGCATTTGTTTCTCTCCAATCGAGAGAAACAAATTTCTCTGCCACATTTCTCCGGCTGTATTGAACAATTTTACAAACGTTTTTTTTATGTGATGAATGTGGCTGACTAAAAGGTCTCGACAATCCCACTTTTTGAAATAGGTTCGAATATATTTTTAAAATTTACAATAAATGATTTTACAAAAAGCATCCGACGCAATTTTAAAAAGGGGGATTATATAGTGACCTGTAAGTTACCTACATTTATTATTTGAAAGAAATCGTTTGTAAAAATATTTACTGCAGCCGGAGAAATGTGGCAGAGATAATAGATTTTTCTTATTGGATTAACACTGGGGCACTTGAGTTTGGAGACCCGCGGTCCAGCGTGCCCATTCCCCCTTAACTAAGCACAGCGGTATTAATTTTTTTTTATTTGTCCCTGTCGAAATTTCGGCTGTCGAAATTATGGCTTGTCGAGATTTTTAGTGTCAGAATTATGTCCGGATCCTATACAACGAACGTTTGGGGGGTAGGGGTAGGTATATATATATTCCGGCTTGTGTGCTTGATCAGAGATCCGCTTAATACGCCTTCGTCAAGTAAGACAGACACAGAAAGAATTTTTACTGGCACAGAGAAAGGAAAGTACACCTAGGGCGAAGGCGGGAATAGAACCCGCACCCGTTACAGTGCTCAGACTGCTAGTACGACGAACGTTTGGTCGCCAAAATAGCTGCCGACCTATAAACGGCCCGTGCAGCCAAAAATGTCCGACGAGTAATACCCCGTGTAAGGGAGTGCGCGTTAAATATCCTTCAAAGTCCTAGCGCTGCGTACGATGTCGCCCTTGACGGTTGCGTTGGGTGCCTATTCAGGTGTTGGCTCGTCACCTGACTGTGGTTCTAAAATACGACGCCCGTCGCCAATAGCCCTCGTGTAGCTCTAGTGCGACGATAATTCAAACCTAACCTAACGAACGTTTGGGGAACTGTTGCGGGTGTAAACTATCCTTTTACGCACTTCAGGCAGTTGGAACATCTAACAGTCAGAAAATCCTCATATCCCATCACCGACCACACTTGTCGAAATCTATAAGCACCCCGTGACAACCCTAAATGGGTGCCCCACTCTCGGCGACTTGGTGTCGAGGAGGCATTTAGGGCCACTTTAGACGGCCCTTCGGCGGTCACCCTTTGAGACCCTCCTTTTTACAATGGGAAAAAACAAGATGCACTTAAGGAGGACATTTATCCCAAATGGAAAAGAGACGTTTATTTATTGGAAGTGATTGTGAGAGCTGCTAATAGCATCACACGATGGAAAGAAGAGGTTTTAATTTGAAAAAAATAACCATGATAAAACATATGCTGGCTTAGGTCGAAGTTATTTTTTAGGACTATGAGTGGAGAGTCAAAGTAACAAAAAAATTCCAGACTTTTTCTCCGAGAAAATAAAGACTTTGGTATCAATCAATTCCTTCCTTGTCAGGACTTCAATAAGTTCAATTTACATTAGAGACTAATAGGAAAATCATTGCCATTTAAAAGAAAACCAATAAGAAATAGTTACCATGTTATGTCCAAAGCCACAGAAAGATATATCGTTACATAGAATTTTTTAGGACTATAATGAACGGCCAAAGTAAGACGGTGAAAATCATTTACAACCTGTCTAACGGTACAGTTTCCATATTTGGTCCTTCTGGAATTATATTTTTTTGGTGATAATTCGATCTAATTATTTCAATTTTATATTTAAAAAATATTGGCATTTTTAAAAATAACTTTGGACAGTGTATGTTTTTCAAAGCAATATCTTTTGATTTTATTTTCTCTTTTTAATGTTCGGTTCGTTGTCTTCATTCTCTATGCTTTGTGTTTTTTTTTATCCAAATACTAAAGCAAATCTAAATACAAAATGTCCGATTAATATAAAATATCATAAAAGCTGAATATCTGCGTTTTTTCCCTGGAATCGAAAGTGAAACCGAAACAACAAATGAAATCGCGGTAATTCAGGAATGAATAACTCATCATCTTACGTCATCTGAAACAACCCCAATTAAAGTCTGGTAGTATTTGGGTAACTTGGAAACAGGGATTTGTATTCATACAGTTAAAATTTTGAATGAATATTTTAGTAGTGTTTTATTACTGTTAAAACTGAAGGAATTGTTAACCACCATAACTTAAAAAATTATAACTGCTAACGCATAATAAAATTTAATAAATTATAACCTGTTATGAAAAAATATGCTAAAAATACAGCCATAATTAGTATGTGAAAATTTGTAAAATTTAAGTCACCATTTTAAATTTGATTAGCTACAATAAAGTTATCTAACTGCATTAAAACAATTTAGAAAAACTATAAAATCTGGCAATTAGTTTTATTGCCAAGAATAAAACTCGCGAAATTGCAGTTACTTAAGCAATTAAACTTCTAATTATTTTAATGGCATCATTTGGTTTTCAGTTTACAACCAATTACAGCTTTAACGGCCCTAATTGAATCAAGAAATATTTGTTACCTCTCATCTACATATGGAATTATTGGAAATTCTGAAGGGATGTTCGCTGAAATTTTGTATCGAAATTTACTAATTAGGCCATAAATGTATTTTTATCAGCATATTGTATTATTTCCTTTACAACTAAAAGGCTAGTTTGGAATTTTGTTAGGGTTAGTCTGAATTATCGTCGCATTAGTCGTAATTTAGAACCACAGTTAAGTTACAAGGTGACATCTTAAAAGGCACCCAAAGCAACCCTTAAGAGCGACAGCTTAACCAACTTTTGGCGTTTTGCAATTTCAAAAAAAAAAAGTAGGAGTAAAAAAACGAAATTCTCATTTAAAATATATATTTTCAAATGACAATTTCTTTTTAAATTGTTTAGTTGGGGCTGGGGAGCCCAGTCAGTTAGGCACTCGCCAGCATGCGAAAGGTCCCAGGTTCGGGTCCGGGCATCGCCAAAATAGCAGCCGAACTATAAACGGCCCGTGCAGCCAAAGATGTCCGACGAATAATACCCCGTGTAGAGGGAGTGCGCGTTAAATATTCTTCAAAGTCCTAAAGCTGCATACGATGTCGCCCTTAATGGTTGCGTTGGGTGCCCATTCAGGTGTCGGCTCGTCATTTGACTGTGGTTCTAAAATACGACACCCGTCCAATAGAACTCGTGTAGCTATAGTGCGATGATAATTCAAACCTAACTTAGCCCAAATTTTAAAAAAATTTAAAATTGTTTTGTTGAGTTGAGGGTAATTATCGTCGCACTAGAGCTACATGACGGCTATCGTAAGAATTATACATTAGACTTTCTATATAGGAATTTTTTCAGACGACTCATTATTTCTATGCGTAATACGTCGCAATTTTAGAGCCGTTATAAATTACGATGTCCGTAGCCAACACTTTGCGTGTAATTCTAGTGAAACATAAGACGAAAGAACCCGGGTGGCCTAGTGGGTTTGATCGTAGCCTATTAAGCCAATAGTCTGGGTATTGTAGCGAGTGCGGGCTCGATTCCCGTCTCCGCCCCTTGAGTACTTTCTCTCTCTGTGTCAGTAAAATTATGTCTGTGTCTTTCTTACTTGAAAGAGGCGCAGTATGGCCTTAGATGCCCTTGCGTCATAAAACTTAAACATCCATATAAAACCTTACTTGACGTAAGTTTATAAGCGGGTCTCTAATCAAGCACGCACACCGGAAAATACATGTTACCAACCTACCTACATACTGCGAAACAGACCTTGGGTTAAACACTAAATTAAAATTATAAATTGATTCCGCCAAAGAGCAAATGAAATTTTTTCAAGAACGGTAACACAAATTTTATAGCATATATTGCTCATTAGGTTACACCAAACTGAAAAATAAAAACATATAAATATTTGACTTTTCATTCTCAGAAATTTTGCTTTCACATTTATTTGAAAATCTTAGCATAATTTTGCTTAAAAGCTTAACTAGTTTTGATACAAGCGCTTTAAAAATTTTAATAATTATACGGTATAATTTTACTTTTGAAAAAATTACTGCTCAAATCTTAACTTCTAAAACTCTCTTTCTAAAACATTCTCTTCTAAGACTTCCAAGAAATATCTCAAGCAGAATTCATTAATTTGAAACCTAATTTAATTATAATTTTTCAGTGAAGAATTATCAAATTAAAAACAGTTCAAAATATTTTTCCGAATTCCACAACGACCAAACAACTACCAACCAAATTCCAAAAATCCCCTTTTGCAAATAAAGTTATTCTTATTTCATCTCCTTCGAGGAAACAGACTTTCATTTTATTATTTTAAGAAGCAACTTGTGAAGAGAAACCATTCGAATAAGTAATATGAAATAGAATTTTATATTGATGCATTAGTTTGACAAAAATGTAAATGATTTTTTTTGGCAAAATTTTTTTTTTCTCATTGTGTAGAAAATTCTGATAATTTAGATGATATAGCGAACACGGTACACATTCGCATTTTGTATTACTTATTTGAAACCATTCGAATAAGTAATATAATAAAATAGAATTTTATATTGATGCATTAATTTGACAAAAATGTGAATGTTTTTTTTTTTTTTTTGCAAAAAATGTACGCATTGCATAGAATATTGATAATTGAGGTGATATAGCAAAAAAAAAAAAACTTTTTTTTTGCGAGGAAAAAGTAGGTACCATCTGCTAGGACAGAAAAAATCCCTGTATTTACAGAAAAATCTCTTTAATTTCATTAATTATCTGTTAACATTAAAAAAAATAAACAGATTTTCTCTGCGTGTTATAATTTTTCTGACATACCATCTGATAGTTTTTCCCTCTCAAAAAAAAAAAAAAAAAAAAAGATTTCTTTACACCGTAAATAAGATTCGTTTGAGAAAAAAGAACCGTCTGTGTGTGTTAATATTAATTGCTAAATTGGTAAGAAAAATTTTAGTGCTTTTGGCTAGCTTATCTTATCGCTTAACTTAGCGTAAAAACTGTGCTTTGAAAGGAGCATATATATTTCTGTAATTTTTGTAAAAGTTATATACATCGAATCTTTTATTTCAGCGAAAAACAGCAATGCTAATATAATATTTTGAAATCGAAACTTCTAAATTATTGAAGCCATTGTTGTACAAGGTGGCAATTTTAAAACAGGCGCAAGAACGAATAGAATTGTATTTTGGATCATAATTCCGACACTCCAATGCTTGAACGATGAGGCTGAAGAAACTTAAGTTTAATATTTATTCTTTATTATACATAAAAATGTTTTATGTCTATAGTTATAGTTATATAAAAAAGTACATATTTAATCTCAATTTATTTTAAATCAATTGTTGTAATCAGTTACAATTTTCTCAACCCAATAAAGTCAATAGGTCTATCGAATTTGAGAAAGTGTCCCATTTGACTCTTTACCGCTTCACAACACGAGGGTTAGATCTGTTTGAAACGGGACATTGGTTGTTATTTTTCACCTGTTATTTCAATGATCAGCGTTTGAGAGTATATTTTTTTAAACCACACTCCAATTTGTAATAAAAATATATTATATCGTCTCAATTATTATATAAAGATTTATGTTATAATCAACTTTTTCTAGTTTTTCTGATTAATTATATTACTTTCAATTGGCTAATAATCCATTTATACAGGGTGAGGCAAAGAAAAAGCGGCTCCGGTCTAGAGATAAGAATACATCGAAATGCTTGGCGAGAAAAACTCTTGAAGCCGCCTGAAACCTGTTTTTGCATTGGTTGGATCGGATTAGCTTCACATTAGAGCTACTCATAGGCTAGTAGCTAGTTCAGATCTTAGTTCGTATTGTTTGAAGACCTCCCATTATGCAAATTTTGTGTCTTGCACTCAATTTAGAATGTTTTGTATTAAAAAAAAATGGGTCATCCGCCTCAGGATTCAGCCTTCTCAGGAGTGCGTTGGTTCCAATCCCACCTACTGCCAGTCATCCTATAAGTCGGATGTCTGTGCTAAGAAAGAGTAGAAAAATTCAACTCCTGACGGATGGGCCCGAGTACACTGGGACAAACGTGCTCGTTAAACTGTAGAGTCCAAAGCTTCGACGGCAGCAGCGTACAATTTCGCTCGAAGTTCCATTGGGTGCCCGCTCAGGTGTCGACCTCGTCACTTGACCAGGCTTCTAAATTACGACGCGTTTATTGGCTGTGTTAAAGCTCCTAATGGAGGCTAGAAATAGGCAGCCGGAAACGACTGCACTACACTACAACAAGGAGGTCTGATTCTCTAGGATAAATAACGATCGAAATAATCACTACTGCGAATTGCCACTACTAATAATATTGCGATGGAGTTGAAAATCCGAAGTAGAGATTTTGTGTTTCTACACATTCTCGAGGGAGCTGATTCTACGAAAAAAGGTTTTTCAACACCAGTGTCAGACTGTCTGTCAAAAACCACTCTACAATTCGAACTAAAAACTGTAAGCGAATTTCAAATTTGGAATGATGACACGATAATGACACGAGTTCCTAGTATTTTTAACCATTTTTGTCCCAGTGATGCCATTTGGCATCATCATGTTTTTTATTATAATTTAAAAAAAAATAGGGCTGACATCTATTGGGATTAATAAAAAATATTTTCTAAAAGAAAAAAATTGAAGAATCGAATATTGTGCTTTTTGAAATCATAAATGGCTATAGAAGATCGAAAAAAATCTGAAATAATGATGCCAAATTATCATTGGGACTGAAAGGATTAACGTCATAATAAAAATTTTGAGGAAATCACGCATGCAAAGGTAGCTTCCATAAAACTTTTTTGGTTCTACAGGTATTGCTAAAATACGAAAAGAGCTCTACACTTTTATTTATTATAAGAGTTCCCAGTACCTCCGCACGTCCTAATAAAAGTTTTAAGAAAATCGTTCATGCGCAAAGTGTAGCTGCCATAGAACTTTTTAGGTTTTAAAGTTATTGAAATTACCTTAACGAATATATGAAATTAAATGTATTCATTTATAGTGTAGGAATTGAAAGCCGTGTTGTGGTACACATCAACAATTTTCATTGCTCTAGCTTGTTTTCACTGTTTTTTATTATTTTTTTTTCTCATTAACTTTTCTTGTGGTCGAATTCCAAACAGTTAAAAATAAAAAAATTCTTTACAGTTTGAGATAAAAACAAAGAACACAAAACTTAGAAAGAGCTGCCCAATATATGTTTCATTTTGGACGACTAATGTATCGAGAAATTTAACGCTGTCGTACTTAAATGAACTTCTGGTACAGCCGTAAATCTAATAAAACTCGTTCCGAAAGTAAACAACACAAAAAAAAACTTAAATTTAATCACAAATAACGACCTAAACTCAACACGTCCCAAGATGAAAATATATCTTTTTTTAACTATTGTCTAGTTGTTTAAGAAAACGTTATTTTGGCAAAGTAAACATTGGTAACTATATATTTTAACGTTTAATAGTTAACCTTTTCAGACCCACATGCTAGACATAAGTTTTTTTGTAGTTATTTCTTGTTATTTTCTAAATTAAAACAAACATTTTAAGTAAACATTTTTAATTTTTTTAAAAAATGTTTAATACATTCATTCTCATAGGTCTTTCATCTTTAGAATAAAGAATATGTTTTTTTTTAAGTATCTAGTGGGAAAAATCACATATTCTAACATAGTATAACTAACATTAGGGTCTGGTTCGTTCATTGGCGATTTTGTCCAATTGAATTTAAGAAGTCGCCAAGGAACGTATTGGACCTTATATTTTCTTGATGCTTTGTAGAATGAGAGTTTTGTAATTAGAACCATCATATAAGAGTTTTATGCACAAAACATTGTCATCATTTATTTTATTTTGATGAGGATGCAAAACAAGTTAACTTATTTAACTTTTTTTTATAATTTTTTAAAATAAAATTTAAACAAATATATTAAAACTTAAGACAATTTTTTAAAAATATACTTCAAAATTAAGGTTTAGGAATTGTTTAGTTTGTAGAATGGTGAAAAATGTTTTTTTTTAATGTTTCAATTGCTAATTCTCGCATCTTCAAGACCATAACCGTTCATATAAAATATCAACAATAAATTACGAATAAAAGGGGCTATAATATTTCGGGGCTACTTTATGGAGGATTGTGACTTTTTGCAGACTTGGCATATTCCCGAGAACTGAGAGCCATTTTTGTGGCACCAACTACGCGGCTATCGCTACCAATTTCGCCAATAGATTGCAATTAATCTGAGCTTTCTGTGGATGTTAGAGTATGACTATATTTAATTTAGCCGAGAGAACTGAACATGCTGCATAATCATATGACATGCGGGCCGACCATTTTCCCATCCTGAAAAGCTACCGATTCAGCCGGAGTTTGAAACCGCAAACATGGGCTTATTATATAAGGCAGGCATGTAATACCCCACAGCCACTGATCCTAAATATACGTTTTTATGAGGTCCTAATGGAATGGAATGGAATGCAAATGCGCCCTCTAGAAGGGAGAGTGTAGGCTTTATAGCCCATTACTCAGCTCGCCAGAAGGGACAGTCACAGGAGACACACAAAGAAAGGACGACACAAACACATAAACAAATAACAACATTTATTGACAAGTACAAATATCCATGCCTGACCGGGATTCGAACCCGACCTCAGCAGCTTTAAAGGCTAGTACACTAACCATTCAGCCACCGAGGCGGCGAGGTCCTAATAACACCGATACTAAATTTAAGGAAGAATGGGAGAGCTGGATCGCGGGTCTCCAAAGCAAAGTGCATCAATGTTAATCTAATGGAGAAAAAATATTTTCTCTGCCACATTTCTCTCCGGCTGTATTGAATATTTTTACAAACGGATTTTTTTATGTTAAAAATGTAGCTGACTTAAAGGTCCAGAAAATCCCACTTTTTGAAATTGGTCGGTTTTTTTTAAAATTTTGAATAAATAATTTTACAAAAAGTACTCGAAGTAATTTTAAAAAGTTTTATTATAGAGACCTGTAAGTTATGTACATTTATTATTATAAAAACATTCGTAAAAATATTCAATACAGCTGGAGAAATGTAGCAGAGAAAATAGTTTTTTTCCATTGGATTAACATTGAGGAATTGAGTTTGGAGACCCCCGGTCCAGCGCGCCCATTCCCCTTTAAGCATAAACAGAAAATAGCCACCTTCCATAAATAACTATACATTTCCAATCGAAAACGCGATAGGAATTGGAAAATATTGGATAATTTTCGCGGCAGAGATGAAAAATGTTTCCCTCTGCGACTTTCAGTGGACTTTCAATTCGAATTGGGCTATTTCAGGCGAAGAATTGACTTTCGAACACTTTATGGAAATGAAAAATCTCAGAAGAGACATTTATATTTGTGCTTTAGTAGGCAATAGATAGATGTCCGATGTCAAATAGACGGACATTGGCCTTTTTTCTAATGAGTTACAGATTTTAAAGTCAGCGTTTTGTGGGAAATTCCACGAGAAACTAGTTATGAAGGAAATAGTGTCAATTTACGGAGTGGCTAATGTGAACTATTTGCGTATGAGGTAGAATAAATTTTGTAGAGTAAAACAGTTTATAAAAAAATCTTCACACTTAAAGTAGCCCATAATAATAATTTTTTAAACGCATAACAAATTTCAAGTTCATTAGTCTATACTTATATTAGATGAAGTTTCCGCTGAATATAGGGTAAGTGAAAAAATAACCTTTACCTTTTGCATTTTTAAAATGTAAATGTCTGTTATCTTCAATAACTGTATAAGAACTAATAGCAGTGATACGAAAAAAAAATTAATTACTTTTTTCTACAAAAAGAACTGCCAACACTTCTGATACAAAAACAACTAACAACTAAAGATAAAATATGTGTAAAATAATGGGAAACAATAAAAGCCTGATAAAAACATGATTTCATATGAATAAAATTAGATATACTAAAATCAACTAAATAATATTTTTGCTACAAATATTTCAATTTATCAATGATATTTTGAATAAAGTGCATAAAAGTGAAATTGTTAATCTAAAAAAAATAATTGTCACAAAAATTTAGTCATTAAAAATTTCTCATTTAATATGAAATGTACTATGAAGTACTAAATAATACAATATATATTTTCAAAATAATCAATACGATAAAATAATTTGCATTTATGCAGTCAAATCAATATTGTTTATTAAAAAAAGTGCTTCAAATGCAATTATTTTTTAAAGATTTGATTACTTAAAACTGAAAATAATTCTTACTAATGTATTTCAAAACGTTTTATGTAAGTGTATAAAAACTAAAGTGAAGACACTGTTATTTTCAATTTATTCTTTGTCTCTTTCCAATACTTTTTTACCCGTAGGCCAACTTACAAATTAAATATTAAGCTTTTAGGGTATTAAAGAATTTATTTTACATTGCATTTTCAGCAAAAAAAAGTTGTTAATTACGTTTTTGTGCAGTTAAGTCTGGTGGGGTTTAAAGGTTCTAAAACTCATTAATGTGCAATTAACTTTCTGATAATAATTTGTTGAAAACTTTATTTGTAATCCGATTTAAATCGTATTTTCCTCTTTTCTGCATTAGTGCTTGATTAAAAGAAATAGGTTTTTTTCTCACTTTTTATTTACTTGTACTTCTTTATTTAAGTTGTGTAATGAATCGAAATACTATGTATAGAAGTTTCTTCGCTTTTTATGTATTTGTTGCTAGGCTTATATAATGGGTTATTACGCTTACTTTTAGGAAAAAAAGTTAAATCAAGTAAAGTATAACACGTTTAAAGCGTCAATTAAGGGAGCGATATGTCTGACGTTCTAAACGAGTACCCGTTATAAAAAAAGGTTGAATATTGAGTGCATCAAATCATGTAAATATGTACTCATATTATTAATTAAAGTTATTTAATGACATCGTTCATGACTCGAAAAACCGCCCGTGCTCCCGTCTTCGACGGAAAAAAATTCCCCGAGAACAAAGAATATCTTGAATACGACGTCCTCGTAGACAGCCATTTCCCTGTTAATGTTCGTGATATATTCTAAATTATTTCCTAAAAGAAATACTAGGTTACTATTAGTAACCTAGTATTTCTTTTATGACTTTATAATGCAATCCTAGTAACTATACTAATTCGTTGCGCGATTTATATAAATGTTTGTAATAAGTAAGAGAAAATGATAGTTTAATTTATTTGGAAGCTATCTATATAATTACAGTTTGACCAGTCAGTTTCAAAGGAGGACAGGTACATTATTGCATAAGCCTTCCTCTGAGACATGTTAAATTCCTGAGTTTTTTCGAGCCCTGACATCTATTGAATATATAAATTTTAAACTTTCTGTGCTATTAGTAGCAGAAATCCAATTCCTTATTTGTCTCCAAATTCTTCTTTTGGAAAAAAAAAATCAAATTTGGCCACTTTGAGCATCATTTGCCGAATAAAATAATAATTAAATAGTGAAAACGAAATAAAAAGCTCTTTTAAGAAGGTGTTTTGGATAGCACAGAAACGTTCAATTTCAGCGTTATATCAGAGGAAATAATTAAAAGTTGTCGTTATAAGCAAGATATTTCCACATTAAGGTCTATAGGCAATTCAAATGCAGGAAATTTAAAGCGTTTTGAACGAGTTGTCGTTGTAAACGAGGTTGTTATAACCGAGTTTGGCTGTATAACACTATTTCTTAAGTCAAGAGGGATATTCAGTCGCATAGAGCTGATGCATTAGTTTTGAAATAATCTTTTACAAAAGTATCGTATCGTAAGAATTTTTTCACTGCGTAGATGAGAATTCTTATAAGATATAAAGAAAACTAATTATCAAGGAAAGTATCTCCCGGTTGTTTATTTATTAATTGATAAATTTAAACAATAGTTTCGGCACCAGTAAATTATATTTTTTGGCATATGTGACAGTAAAAACTCTTTCAGTGTCTGTCTTACTTGAAAAAGGCTTATGAGGTCTCTGATCAAGCACACAAGCCGGAATATATATACCTACCCTTTTCTGTATTTCTGCATTTGAAAAAAATTAAAAACTAATAATCAAATAACCTGATGACATGTTCTCTTCAAATTTGTTTAGTTATCATTTGTTATTAGTCAATATTATCAGGAAGTGAGGATGTTAAAATTTAAGCATTGCGTCTATGGGAGGGAACATCCCTTTTAATATACATGATTGAAGTTTTCATGTTGAAACGTCAAAAAGGATTGGTTTTAGTTGGACATCTTGGTTTCTTTTTGGCTTGTGTTAGATAATTTGGCGAGTTTTACTGTTTGAAATAGTTAAATTTTTCCTTACTAAAATCATGTTACATTAGGTTTTTTTTAAACATCCAAGCACTTTTCCAAGGCTCTGTATAAAACACGATTTACGTGAAATTTTTACGATTCTGTACGACTTTTTTTAAAACACATTTTTATTATAAACTCAGGTACTTTTCACAGATAAATTGTTTTTATGTGTTCATAAAGTATACGACAAAATTTCTTGTAAGTAGGATGTTTTTCTTCTTTTCCAAAAATGGGTTCTTCGCTAAATTACGCAATAAAATCACAATAAATTCATAGGTTTTTTTTATTGTGTCTGTGTTTACTCTCAAGAAAATAAAATGAAGATAATCATAAAAGCATTTATGGTTATCTTCATTTGTAGATAACTATTTCAGTGAGCTTATATATAATATCAATGACCTAATGGAATTTATAAAAATAATTTTATTTATATTATTAAGTGGAATTTTTATGCAAACAAGTAAAACTACAATTAAAAAAAATGCTAAAATCTCCTTCAGTATACCTTATTCGTTAGATTTAAAAAATAAACCAGGAATTAAAGCTTTTATTCGATAATATACATTCACATTTCTATTCAGACAGTTGATTTTAAATTATAATGAATTAAAATAAAATAATATTTAAAAATTCAAAAGAACATTGATTAAGATAACAGGGAACACAGCGAAGCTTCAAAATATCCACTTTTCATTTCAACTTTTAATCTCTTAAATGTATATTTACGAAAAAGTAATATAATACCCATGTTAATTTGGGGTGTGGTTGGCATTGATGCTTTCAGTGTATGCTTGCTTTAAATGTACAGCTGGGAATAAAAAAAAACGCTCCACCCTTCATTTCTCGGCTGCTATTGGTCAAGGAACTTTATGAAAGGTGTCATTTTTCAGGAAATCGCGTAAGGAATTTAGAACTGGCAACAAAAATTGCATAAGGGGTCGTCTACATATTAATATGAGTACCAACTTTGAAAATTCCAATGGCAACACCCAATTTTTTTTACACAAAAATGTTCAGCACCTTCAAAATACCCCATGTATAAAAAAGAATTATTTATTTTGCATTATTTGCTGAGTTGTTAAAGCATTAATTTTGAACTCGTTTAGGGGGACATCTCTAAAGTGAAAACAGTAATATATGGGTTGCGTCTTTTCAAAACAACAAACTAACTGGGTTAACATAATCTCGCCAACGGATGCTAGAATTTAACTTTCTTCACTAATATTGTGATTTTTTTAATGTTTTTTTATTTTGAAATTATAAATTCAGAAATAAAATAAAGACTAGAAGATAAAAAGTTTTAATTTTAATTTAAGTCGCATATACGGTTATTTATAACGAACAGATTTTCAAATGCGATTAGTTATAATCACATTGACTAACATGATTATTGCATTAATGTTTCACATTTTTTATGCAAATTTTTGTTTCATTAATATTGCTGCAAAAAGTTTGTTAAAAATTTGTCGCCCTTTATCGGTAATATAAACCACTTATTTCAAAACGGAGGGCTACAACCTTAACACGATATTTAAGGAAAGCAAAATAAAATTATTCAGAATGATTGGGCAATGATTTAAAATCAAGGAAAGTGGGCACTAATAATTTTAAATAATCAATGTGGTAACAATAAAATGTACTGAAAACCGAATTCCAATTATATTTTAGCATATTTATTTTTTATACTCACTTCTTGAAATTGTATTGGAAATAACACATATTTAAAAACATAGTAATCGATATAATTTAAAGTTAATTCGACAAACAAAATACATTGCATGCACTTGAAATAAGAAAAGATTTTTAGATTTTTTTCAGACATCAATAATTTGAATAAACATTTATCAACAAATGCTTTTCAATCACCAAACGATAATGCAAGTTAGGATCGAATTCGCCAAGTAATTTTTTACACGATCCCTAAAATTCGTCTTTTTCAGTTTTTTTTTGCAATAACTCGGCAAATAATTGTATTTGAATTAAAAAATTTGGGATTTTGGTTCTACTTGATCTACTTTATCGATTTATGTAAAAAAAATTTGGGGTTGCTATTCATGTTTTATTTTTTATTATTTAAATTTAAATAAAAAATTATTAAAACTGAAAAATTGATGAAAAAACTTGTGTAATTTGTTTTAAGAAGATTAAGATGTATATAATGAAAAAAAAAACTTTCTTTAATTCCTTTTATTTGTGGAGATATGAATAAAAGTTTATGAAACTTTTTTAACATTATGGGCGTTCAACTTTGAATGCTTATAGCTTAGCAAATAATGCAAAGTAAATAATTATTTTTTACACATGGGGTATTTTGAAGGTGCTAAACATTTTTATGTAAAAAAAATTGGGTGTTGCCATTGGAGTTTTCAAAGTTAGTACACATTTTATTATGTAGATGACCCCTTATACAATTTTTGTTGCCAGTTCTCAGTTCCTTACGCTATTTCCTGAAATATGACACCTTTCACAAAGTTCCTTGTCCAATAGCAGCTGAGAAACGTGGGGTGGAGCGTTTTTTTTTCCCCCAGCTGTACCTAATTCCCTAAACACTAATTTTCAACCTTTAAGTACACTTTTGTCTTTTTTTTTACTCTTTCACTAGTAACCTTGGAGGGTTGACATTTTCTGTGCTGTTGTATGCAAGCAGAGCCTGGGCTTCCATAAGGCCCATTAGGCCCGGATATAAGGTCCCCATTAGGCCCACCATAAGGCTCATTAATCCGGGGCCTACACTCTTAAAACAAAAGAGTGAAATCCACTCCAGTAGGAGAAGTGCATTTTCGGCACTGGAAAGGAGTGAATATTAACTCAGACTGAGTTAAAACCGCTCGTTTGGAGTGATCCTGTCGGCGGTTTAACATACAAAGGATCCACTCCTTTCGGGGAAGTGCATTTTCTAGACTGGAGGAGTGAAAATTAACTCAGACTGAGTTAAAATCGCTCGTTCGTTTTAAGAGTGTAGGTATCCCAAATTTTAGGGGCCTCAAAATTTCAAATTCCTTTTTTGCTAGATGGTGTGCTCCCCCGAAATTTCAGCAAATTTAATAATATTTTAGGGTCCAATTTGTTTTTAGCTGTGATTTAAAGTAGTTTGTCTGATAGATGTAATAAGAAAGATGATAAAATGGTAGAAAAAAATAAAGTTCTTCAGCCCACTATAGCACTGTCATTAAGGGGCGGGGGAGGGAATATGTACATATATATTCCGGCTTGTATGCTTGATCTGAGACCCGCTTATGAAGCCTTCGTCACGTTAGACAGACACAGAAAGAATTTTTACTGAGAAAGGAAAGTACACCCAGGGCGAAAGCGGGAATCGAATCCGCACCCGTTACAGCGCGCAGACTGCTAGAGTTATGGTCCAAACCACTCGGTAATCCGGGCCATTAAGGGCAATCATACGCAAACATTTTCGTAAAGGGCCCCAGGAATCTTTTGTGTCTACAGTCTGTGTTTTCCAATATCAGGACCTGTATGCATGTCTATTTAACACAATGAACGAGCAATATTCTAAAAAAAAAGTTAGTAAGTGAACAAAAGTAAGATTTTTTAAAAATTATTTTACATCAAACTTGATGTTCATCACTTTTAATATACTTTTTTAAAATTTATCTTTAACATTGTTTTCCGTAACACGCCATAGTTGTTCTCCTTAACGAGCGCGTGAAACTGAAGGCTAAAAGTCAGTGTTTTTGAAGCAATGGCGTTTCAAGCTGGCAATAAAGTTAAATTGAAATTAACAACCCTTCTTTTCATTTACACTCCCATATTAGTTTTTTTCGTATATGGACTTTTAAATTATTCTAAGTTAAAATAAAAAGTCGATATTTTAAAGATTTGTTGCTTCCTGTCTTCTATAAAGGGGTTAAAGAGTAGTTGCACTTTTGAAATGTATACTGGCGCTATTAATCCATACCCTATAGGTTCCTACTTCAAATAACTTTAAAAAAAAACCCAGAGAATAATATAAATTATGTTCCACGTGTGTTTATGTTGCTTTAATGCAACATCGAAGTTTTGATATTTACATTCTGACATTTAGGTTTAAAGGTATTTACTTGATTACAATATTTTGGTTACTTGTCATACAGTAAAAATATATGGTCATTTTAAATTAACCTATTATTCTTTTTTTAATATAATAGTGCCTTTTGATGTGTAAGAATTCTGTTGAAGTTGGTATTGGATAGTTATTATTCCTATTAAGACGCAGATAGCCGTAAGCATTATAGGCTACGTGATTTAAGTGTTTACAAGATTTTAAGCATTAGGCTACGTGATCTTAGAGTTTACTGCTTAGTGCTAAATTTAAGTGAAGTATATCCATGTCCATATACTACTATAATAACATTCACTTGGTTTTTAAATATGCATACTATTCAGCTTAAAAACTAAGTGGGGTTCGTCTATATAGACAAGTTTAGAGCTTAGTGAGGAACGTGCTAAGTGACATTTTTGAAAAAATTCAGTTTTTTGTGTCAAAGAACGTGTTATTCCATCCTTCAAAGATAACAACTTCGCCCTTTTTCATAAACTTTAAGTGAAATATATTTTTTACCTTTTTTACCTTGTAAGTGCTGATTCTACCAGTATCTAAGTGCAAACTAAAAACTTTAGAACTCATTTTCTCGTTTTCACCTTTTTGTCACTTAGCACGTTCTTTCACTAAGCGAGTCTTTGAGTGAAATCTCACCCGTGCGTTTAATAAGTAATGTATTCATACCCGGTTTCATTTACGGTGTAAAATGTCTTATCTTATTCAAATGCTGTGGATTCCTTGATATATAATCGCTTTAAACATCGATTCCACTTCATAGTAGATGCTTGCTAAGAGGGCACGTTCTCAAGTTATCGATATCGTACTGAAGATATCGATGTAAATTAGATTCGTATCGGCTTGCAGATGTCACTTGATATTCGGGTTAGATATCAATTATTTAAAACAAAGTCAACAGGGAAAGAGTAGGCTGCAATACTAAATCGTTTTTTTATGAGAATAAATTCTTCGTAAGGTCAAATATATTTAAAAAGTTATTTTTTTATGATAATGAATTTTGAACTCAAAGTAGAAACAAAGATAAAGCTAGTATGGTTTAGAATATTTAATGATGCGTTATTCTAGGTGGAATGTTACATCGTGCATTCGGATATATCGCGCTTTGTATCACGTCTCACAATTTCCCCCGTTTTTTTTTCAATATATGTACGCTCTTAAAACAAAAGAGTCAAACCCACTCCAGTAGGAGAAGTGCATTTTCGACACTGGAAAGGAGTGAATATTAACTCAGACTGAGTTAAAATCACTCGTTTGGAGTGATCCTGTCGGAGGTTCAACACACAAAGGATCCACTCCTTTCGGGGAAGTACATTTTCAAGACTGGAGGAGTGAAAATTAACTCAGACTGAGTTAAAATCGCTCGTTTGTTTTAAGAGTGTACATTCGTTCGTTTCTAATAAAGCTTTCAAAATTCCTCTAATATTGGTGAAATGAAATTAATAAATTTTCATTCGTTGAAATTTGCCGGCAAGACTGGTTTTAAGAGAAAAAACGAAGCGCTAACTTTGGCTTAGATGAATTTTTTACTAGAAAATGAGTGAAATATTATGGTATTACCTGTGCAATAACATTTTATGTTAAAATATTTAATAATAAGTTCTTTCTCAATTTTGGTTTCTAGAGTAGTTATATTATTAAATATGATTACATTTTATCTTTCACATACATACTGTTCTTGAGTTAAAAAAATTGTTGAGAGCATAAATACATCAAAAGTATAATATTATCATAAGTCGCTCGTTATATCACGCATTCGGCTATATCGCTGTTTTTTTCTTGTCTCCCGGGAAGCACGATATAACGTGGGGTTGCTGATATTACACTCAGAAATTTTTTTGTGTTGATGTACAGTACAAAAAAAAGTGTGTTTTCCCCAATTTGTACAAGTTTGGTTGAAACAATACAGCATTGTGTTGCGTGCGACCAAATAATAATGCCTGGTTAGCACAAATATTATTTTGAAGGCGCAGCACGCAGGTATTCTTTCGAAATGTATAGTTCAGCCTCTGTTTAATGTTCCGGATAAACAGCTGTGCTAAAGTTTAAATATATATGTAAAACGGTACCTTAAATTTAATGTTATAATTTTGTTTTAAATATTTGAGTAAATAATATAGTTTACATTTTTTTGTCGATTGTGCATGGATATAATAATCGTCTCCCCTCACGATCGGCGGTTGTGTTGGAAAAGCACAAATTTGTGTTCGTATGTCATCAACACTGTTCTTGTGATGGAAACAACACAATATTGTAATATTGCTATATTATATATATTTTTAAACAATACTTGTTCAGTTTGAATATGATAGGTTGTTGAGTTCGTGATTTACTTACGCAATGAAGATTGAAGACACAATGATTGAAGACACTTTTATAGTTTTATTAATTGCAATTTGAACAAAATAATTCAAGCTTAATTTAGCTTATATCATTTCTAATTAAACATAAAGTAATTTACTAACTAAATAAATTTAAACATCTTGTTTTTAAATAAGTCTTATATGAACGAGAGTCAAGCGTCGGCATATTTGATAAGACATCATGTCAACAGCCACAGCCGATCCGGTAGACGCCCCTTTTATCTTTGCTGCAGGCTCGAGCACAGTGTTGCCACCAACAGAATACAATGTAGTTTCTCTGAGTGAACTAGATGCCTTGAAGCTTTTCGAATTAAAAATTTATCCCAGACTATACTTAATAGGGCCCAGTGGCCTAGTGGTAATGCTTCGCATTGCCACGCCACGGTTCCGGGAATAGAATCCGCATTGGGCGAAGTTGACCCATCTTTTCATCCCTTGAGTGGGTCGATAAAATGGATACCAATCATGCTTGGGAATTAAACACTGGGGGTTCCACGTGAGGCTGACCACCTTACCGGGACATACACCTAGCACCCCAGAGCCTTACGTCACGAAAGCTGAAATGGGCACGGCAGGCTATGGCCCAGTAAAGGGCTGTTGCACCGGGGGAGAGAGTTATACTTATTAAACATTTATATTTTCCTGTCTCTGAATTATAACCCAAAAATTATGTCACATGCAGCCACACATAACATTCGTTCAGCACAAAAAATATCTCGAAATAGATCAAATGACTATCCCTTCCAAAATATGACTTATGACTTTCTTGGTGGGGGGCAAGATCGCCAGGCACTGCGACTATAAGTCTATTGTACTAAGCCCCAGAAATGACACAAGCACAAGAGACACACAAAGAAAGAGACGACACAAACACATAGACAAATAACAATATTTATTGACAGTCACAAACATCCAAGCCTGACCGGGATTCGAACCCGACCTCAGCAGCTCCAAAGGCTAGAATCCTAACGAGCGTGCCACTGGGGCGGCATCCCTTCCAAAATAACAAGCAGAAGGTAAAAGAGATAAAATAGTATGAAAAAAAGTCTGATCAAAGGAAGTCGGCGACATTATTTAAGGAAGAAGTTTCTATAAGAAATACCGAAAGAACTTTTTACTCCGAATCGATACTCATTTGTTCCATACCATAACAGCAAGTGACGTTAACATGAAAGGATACCCCAAGAATAAGAGCTTGCGATGGGACCTCAAAGTTATTGTAGAAGAGTGGTTGGTCTCTGATTTAGTTTACTTTATGGTGCGCCCAATTAATGCACGTGTAGCTCTAAAGCGACGATGATTTAAACCTAACCTAACCTTTCCCCCTAAATGTAATCTCTAAATCTAAATTAAGAGAGATCTATTCAAACGAAGTTCTTTGTAATTTAAATGCAGATAGATCCACCACAAAAACCATTGCCAGACTAAGAACCATCACCACAAGAGTCATAAAAATAGACAAAGATGGCAGGAAGGTGTATAGAAACTGTGACAACAGCTCAGATGCGCAGCTTACACCAAACCACATTTTTGAATGCCCGGCAATGAGTGCCAATTCGAGAGACATTGGAGTTCTGCCATCATTAATGGATCTTTATGACATCGATATCCAAAAAATTGCAGACGCGGTTATCAAAACACACGGTTTCATTTAACTTAATATTCACATTTCGGCAACGTCATAGACACAACAACAAAAAATATGGTGCTGTTTCATTGATGTGAGTTTTTAGGGAAGGATAAACCAGTAAAAAAAAAGTGTACAAAGAAATATCATTGGCAAGGAATGGTGAAAAACTTTATTATTTTCAATTGTTATTAAAATGTCTAGGCCGTGTATAGAGGTACGTACCACGTACCTTTTTAAAAGGTACGCAAGTCGATCATGTGACCCAAACATCCGCACGTCCATCGAGTTGAGTTGTACTAGAATTAGTTTTAATTTTATATTTAATTAAATTAGTTCGGTAGGCTACAAATAAATATTTTCCTACTTTAAAAAAATATTTGTTATCTGAAATTTTAATCCCAACCACCCAAAAAGTTACAATATGTATAATAGAACTTGGTTTGAGGTAGAGAAAAATGGAGAACATTAACATTTCAGCAAGTTGTAAAAGGATTGAATTTATACTTTTCGTTCGTTTTTGTTGTAACATCTTAGTGGAATTGTGTATCCTTCATTAATGAGTTAATTAAGATGTAGCATTAAATCTAGTACAAGTATCTTGTTTCGAGAGTATCAAAATGAATAGCTTCTGCTACTAAAATTACTCGGAATCTCCGATTTTCTTCTAAGTAAAGTCACTCATTGTGGGTTATCATAATGACACGATGCGATAAAATGAGTGAATACCAGCATGAGCTGTAAAATTCTTTAACAAACAAATTTTTTTTCGTTAACAAATAACCCGACTACCAGTTACTTCTATACACAAGAGTAGGGCTATGTGGTATTTTTTTTCCCGTGTGTGATGCAAGTCTCAAATAGCATAGCTCACTTTATAAAAACTAAGCATAGCATATAAGAACTAATATAATATAATAAACTAGATATAGTAGCAAATATAAAATTTTACTTTTACAAATTCTGAGTAATACAGGTCAATCAAATGAATGTTAATCATTCAACAATTTGCTGTTACGTATTAATTTTTTTTAATATTATTTATTCTATTGTCAATTTTTTTTTATAAATTAACTTTTTGATTCGATGATATAAAAATTCTTAAAAAACGGAATAAATCGACCAACATAACTTTTTATCAGAATTGTCGCTTTTTTTTTTTTAAAAAAAAAAAATCCTCTATTTTAGGAGAGTTAGAAAATGACGCCTCTGCATCATAGCACCACACGGCCCTGTACAAGAGTTATAGTAAAGTACATAAGTGGCCTTAATTCAGACAATATACTACGAATAAAAAAAATATCACACTATAATTAGATGTTATGCATCTCTAGCAATGTAATATGCCTTGGTATTTATAATTTGGGGGAAATGCCCTATTTAAATCCTTTTCTTAAAACATTATCTCTGAGAATATTGAAAAGCATTTACAAACAAATATCTACTTAGAGAAGAATAATGATCTTATTTTTAAAGAAATAAGTCCTGACTGAGGATCAACGACAAGCCAAAACAATTATGAATACGGAGAACACGTTTTAGGAGCTGAAGCTTTTTAATTTATATAGTATATATAAAGGCTCTATTTAAAAAGTATTATTTTTTTCGAAATTCTAACCCAAACGAGTCAAGTATAGGGCAAAACGCTAGCAGCTTTCTCCACAGTAGCACAATGCAACGACTTAAGATTTCTGGTTATCTAAATAATTGAAATATATAGCATATCACAGGCGGAAATTAGGCATACGTACGAAAAACCATGCTAGTTTAACGTGTATATTGTAATTTACTTCATGAATCCTCTCATGAATCAAAAGACTCAAGAGCAAAGTTAATGATGTTTTTTTAAATGAACATAATTTGATCCTTTTTGTTTTTATTTAAAACTTTATTAGATTTTTCAAGCTTGGTTAAAAAAAAAACATACTCCGAAAAATATTTCAGACATTGATTTTTTTCTAGATATCGTTACTTAATTTTGCTGTCTTTTTATTGAGGAATATTTATGTATGTACGTGGAATTCGTACTTCATAAAATCTTAGCCACCTAGAACTGTTGAAATATAGTTATTAATTTTTTTTATTACATTTCTTCAAATTTGATTAGGTTTTCTTCTCTTCTGGAGTATGAAAATTTAAATTTCGTTTATTCCTTATTAACAATCTAGTGTTTACTGTTTGGTATAAAGTAGTAAAGTAAAAAATAAAACTGAGTTGATAAGGCTGCTAAAAATGCAACTATACTTTTAAAGCAAAATATTGCATGATGTTAACAAATTATTTACTAATATTTCATTGTTATTTTCTTCCTATTTATACACTACTTATTTTTTTATTATTTAGGTACCTACTTCATAATGGCAAAATTTAACATGTTTATATTTTTAATAAAATTTGGTTTTTACTTTAAAAAAACGCAATTACTGTTTGGTATTGTTTATCTATACTTGCTGTATAAAATACTTTGAAGTTATTGCAATTTTAACTTCATAAATGCTTACAATTTTGCATAGAAAATAATGCATCACCAACTTTTAAGAATTTCTTAAAAGCCAAGGGAAAAAGTTTTTGTAAGATCAAGTATCAACCGAAATTCTAAATTGTGTTTTGCATTATGTTCCTGATTCAGCTGTAACAAAATAAAAAAAAACTGGTAATACTTTCTTTGAATAGCTGTTACTAGAATTTTTTTAAAGTCTTTATATTCTCAATGCATGATTGAAAAAATCCCTTCCAAATTTCAATTTCACACAGTACTTTCTTAAAACAATTCACAAACACCATATTTAGAAGAGAAAAATAACTTTATGTCCGATTTAACTGCTTTGATAGAAACATTATAAGGCTTAGAATTCTTGAAAAATGGCACTTTTTGTAGGATTTACAGGGAACAAATCACTTTTAGGTATCCAAAAGTGAATTCACATTTTTAAAAAGATGCTTTACATTTAAATCTTTTTTTTTTTTTTGAAAAAAGTATCATACACTTAACAGGTTTATATAGCAAAAATGTGATATAAGCATTTTCTGAGAAGAAATACAAAACTCAATTGAACAAGGCAAAACCTTGTGAATATTTTAATTTTTATTTGGTGTTAGGACATTTCAATTCTTTAATTGAAGCAGTTTTGACATCATTTATGCAAAATATCAATATAAAATGAAGAAGTTTGAATCAGAATGAAAAATTACTTCTATATTCAATTATAACTTTTTGACAAGCAAAATTACATTTTGGGGCATGATGTACCAAAAAATTTACAGAAGTGAAAGGAAAACTGTTATAAATATTCTAATAATACTAATAAGGCTGAAATTTAAATAATTCCTATTTTAGCCTTTAAATATACGATACATTAAGAGACCCGAGAAATGATAATGCTTCTTTCTCGAGACTGTGGCTTCTATGAACTTATAGAATTCTTTTTTCCCTTGTAAACCAAAAAACATTTGCAATTGTTGCCCACAGAAGTGTTAAAGGCAATCAAATGCAAACATCATCTAGCATTGACTCAGGGATCCCCACAAGGTCAAGATGGTTCAGCAAACTTCAGTTTCAGCAATCTGCACTTTCCTGAAAAGGATGTATTTGTAGAGTTAAAAGTACAATAATCTCGAAGCAAAAACTAGCATTCATTAAAAGCACTAAGCTATAACTACGATTGAACACTTGTAACGTCTCTGAGAAAAGGTTAAGGCCTAGCACGGTTAATTACTGGAAAACCATGCTCCCAGGCGGAATAAATAAGGCAGAAAAGGTCACACACAAAATTAAAACAGAAAAGCATTTTAATTCAATTAGGATATTTAATAAATACTTTAGGGAATGAGGTACAGGGGGACATTCAAAGCAAACAAAATAAAATAAGAAAGGATATTGCAGTTGACAGGATAATCATCGGTGAGTGGACGAGTCAGGTAATGCACTAGATCACACGATGTCAAAAATGGCTGGCCGACGTACTCGAAATTCCTCAACTGGCCAAGAATATTAAGAACTTTCACATTTAAAAAATAAACGTAAAAACTCAGCTGCTGCTATCTAAAAAAGATAAAAGACAATATTAAAAACACAGCTAAAACAAATCATACTCCTAAAAGACCAGCGGAGACCCCTGCCATGAAGACTGACAACATTTATACTATCTGATAATAATATTCATAAAATGCCTTTTAATTCTTAAGGCAAGGTGAAGGATCTGTGGTTGAAGGGCTAACTGCACAAGAACTGCATTACTTCATAGAACAACTAGGCAGGTCCGTTACACACTGAACTAAAAATTTGATATTCAGGACAGGGGGCGGTAAGGAATTTTCCACATTGTTTTGTGTTCTTATTTTTAAAGTTTCTTTGTTTCAAAATACAGTTTTGCAATTATATAAGGGTCAGTCCATTAGTATACCAATAACAAAAATTTGAAATGAATTTTTTTTTTTTTAAAAAGTAATGCCCAAAGGATTTAAATAGGGATGCACCAAATACCAAATTTGGCCGAATACAGAATATTCAGCCTACCTAAACCAATTTTATTATTCATCAATTTCCAATCAACATTGTGTGTATAAGTACACAATCACACAATAATTTTAATACAATTTAGCTATTAAATTTTCAATTGAAGCAACACACAAAAAAGTGGTGCTCGTTTGTTATTATTTGCATTAAAAAATTATTTTCACTATTCGGCCAAACCGAATATTCTGCTAAAGCGGCCTAATACCGAATATTCGGTGCATCCCTAGATATAAATTACGGTAGAATTTCCCATATACCTATAACAATACACATTTTCAAACTGAGTAGGTTAAACAGCACCCTCTGCCCAGTTTTTTTTTTTTTATTAAAAGATTTTATTTAAATTACTTATAACAATCCTAACTGACAATTCTATTTTATTCCTTTTTTTGATGGTTACTCAAAGGATTAGACAACTGCATAACTCTCATACATGGTAATCAAAGCCCAGGTTGGTTTTAAATAAATGATTTCAATTATGGTATGAAATAACTCAACATGTGGAAGGTGTTAACAACAGATCACCTGATGAAACTCACACTCAAGCTTTGTAGTGGAGTTTCACCATCAGTATCGTCCCTACTATACATACTCTCAACAGGCATAACACTTACAGTCTGCTCCTTAAAAAAAAGATGTTTTTAAGTATTATAACTACATTTTTATTCAGGAAGGCACAGTTGTGTGGAAAGCTATATAAATGTTTGATTACTAGGTGATTATGCTTCTCATTTATTCTGGAAAATTCCCATGAATATGCAATCACTAGAAGAAAGAGTCACAGATTAAAAGCAGGCAGTCTTTTTAATTGTCCTTAACTGAAAGGTGGTCAAAAATCAGCAAGATATTTTATTAAAATATGATTACAGTACAGCACAAGAAAACAAAGCCCTAAGTCTTCTGTGTATCTAAAAATTCATACGAATACGGCGGCAATTAAAGTTGCAAATATTCGATTTATCATCAGATTTAATTAATATGAATTGTGGAATATAGTAAGTAGGGATCCTTAAATTTTGTCATAGTCAATTTCAAGCATGGTCAAAATGATTTGCAAAATGAAAATGTAAACCAATAAATTTTTCAACAAATAAAAGAAATATGTTTCATAAAATACATAATAGGAATTTAAAAAAAAGAAACTTACTCTAATACTTGCTCCTTTTTTTTTCGTTGAGCACCTACACGTAGGTCCAATATGTATACATCAGTAATTCAATCTAATTTAGAATTTTAAACCTTTACCGTGTATAATTACTTTGTTAGCGTTAAGAGTTCTTGTTTTGTTGATATGAATATCCATATGGTTATCTTTATCATAGTTTAAAATGTCCAGTCAAGAGTTTTCATAAAAAGTATACAGCGTACCGCATGGCGTTGGCGATTTAACTTTTATTTTGTTTTGAAGGTACGCAAGTTGACCACGTGACCAAACATTGATCACGTGATCGACGTGCGTACCTTTTGTAAAGGTACGTGGTACGTACCTCTATACACTCCGAAATGTCTATCTAGATAACATGCAGAAGAAATAATTATCGTAAAGAAAAAAACTGAAAAAATAATTACAGAAAAATATCTGTGAAAAGATAAACTTAATTATTTTTAAAATGTTGTTTGATGAAAAAAAAGTGTCAAAAACTGTTTTTGAAAGATGGAACTCTGTGCATGTCTTGAAAATCTATCAACTCTAACAGTTCATTAAAAAAATTGTAATGGTTTTTATACATATCAGTTCATGCATGATATTGTTGGAATACTTTGAACTAATCGCTCAAGATACAAGGATGCGTTAATTTTCTATCAATCCACTCAATTGGTTGACGAAGTCAAATATTACTTATCTTTATAGCATTTCAAAAGCAGTATAATTTAATAATGTTTAAAAAGATCATACCTCACACGAATTGCTAAAAAAAATCTACTTCGAATGCAGGAACTTGGCTAGCTCAGTGACCAGAGAATACAAAAACACTCAATTTGAAAAAAAAACCACCCATTTGAAAAATATTCTCGCCTTTCAAAAAAATACGCTCATTTGGAGAGTGAAATAAGGGAGTTGGGGTAGATACATATATATTCCGGCTCGTGTGCTTGATCAGAGACCCGCATATGTAAGACATCATCAATTAAGACCGACACAGAAAGAATTTTTACTGTCACAGAGATAGGAAAGTACACCCCGGGCGAAGGCTGGAATCGAACCCGCACGCACCCGTTACAGCGCGCAGAATGCTGGCGTAATTGTCCAAACCACTCGGCCGTCCAGGCCCCAGAGTAAAATAGAAACAACCAATCAATCGCAGGAAATTCAAAAATGGAAAACGAAGAGTTTCATCATCGGAAACAAAACAACCCCATAACAGGTAACGCATAATATCAGCTTCATCTTCTTCCGCATCTTTTGTGTGTAGCAAGTTGTGCTCTTCTTCTCCAGAGAGAGGCTCACTTTGGGCTTCCTTTGATGTCCCCCAACATCTCGCAGAGAAGTTGGCTCCGTGGAGGTCTCTCGCTCGATGTTAACGAGCGGCAATTGAGGAGATCTCCTCTTGCTAGTTTTAATTGGCGTCGGAGGCTATCGTTTCCGGGCCATCGAAGGGAATGGGATGTTTTTCGGAACTGCCTAAGGGGTCACAGGAGTCTTAAAAATGTGCAAAGAAGGTACTACAAAACATAGTTTGATCTTTCATGTCATTTTTGAACTACTCAATAAATGAGTATAATTTTTTATATGTAATTCTACAGGATTTATTTATTATAAAACAAGTTTTAAAATTTATGAAACTTCAGCCAAAACTAAAATAAATGATATTAAACATGAAGCTATTTGAACACATTGGGATTAGGCTGGCGCGGCAAATTGTGTGGTCAAAATTGAAAAAATAACCAAGAAAATGACTTTATATTGTACAAATATGTACAAACTAGGACTTATACCTAAATTCTCAGCTCAATTTTAATTAGAAATTATTTTATGAACTTTTTTCTAAAAAAATAAATAAAAATTTTGATTAAAAATTTTTAAAAAATAATTTCCTATTAAAATTGAGCTGAGAATTTAGGTATAAGTCCTAGTTTGTACATATTTGTACAATATAAAGTCATTTTCTTGGTTATCTTTTCAATTTTGACCTCACAATTTGCCGCGCCAGCCTAATCCCAATGTGTTCAAATAGCTTCATGCTTAATATCATTTATTTTAGTTTTGGCTGAAGTTTCATAAATTTTAAAACTTGTTTTATAATAAATAAATCCTGTAGAATTACATATAAAAAAATTATACTTATACATTGAGTAGTTAAAAAATGACATGAAAGATCAAACTATGTTTGTAGTACCTTCTTTCCACATTTTTAAGACTCCTATGACCCCTTAAAAGGAAGAAAAAGGAATGACTGATGTAGTAGCTCTGTGGGGACGTTCGGTGTTTGAAAAGAAGTTTTATTAAGGGGGATTGGACGGGGGTCACCAAACCAAAGAGCCTTTGTGTTAATCCCATGGAAGTAATAATAATTTTCTAAGCCATATTTCTACGGCTGTATTTAATATTTAAAAAAAAATCAGACAAATGTCGCTGACTTACAGGTCCCGACAATACCACTTTTTGAAATGGATTCGAATATTTTTTAAATTTTCAATGATTAATTTTACACAAAACATTTGAAGCAATTTCAAAAAGTGGGATTATAGAAACCTATTAGTTATCTACACTTATAATTTAAAAAAATAAGAAACTTTGTAAAAATATTCAATACAGCCGGAGAAATGTGGCTTCGAAAATCATTTTTGTCCCATTGGAATTACATTGAGGCGCTTTGGTTTAGAGACCCGAGGTCCACCGGGCTGAAGGAACAGAGGAATGAATGGTGAGGCTTTTTGGGAACTCTGTGGGGGGGGGGGGGGGGGGGGGGGGTGTCCATCAATCCCGTGATACTATTTCGAAAAAATGTGACACCCCTCCCCATTGATGATATTTCGTGTTATTTGGCTCACCCCCGCTTCTTATTTCCCGTGAAATTTTTCAAAACTCGTATTTTTTTAGTTCTTTACTGGTGAACTTGAAATAGTTTTTTTTTAATCTCTAAATCCTATAAATATGGTTCGGAAAGCCACGATAAATATTATCATGATGTAAGATTTTGGCAAAATTAAAAAGAGAAACATACAGTGTGGAAAAAATATATGCTGTTGCAATTTTAAGTTGATTTTTTTTTTGCGGCGGAATATTACGTGATATTTAGCGAGACACCCTTTACCCCCCCCACCCCCCAAAAAAAACGCTCAATGTAATTTATAGGCACCCTCATCTGTTTTAATCCAACGAAAAAAGACACACTTTTTGAAGTAGGTTCAAATATTTTGTTGTTTAATTATTTAGTGAGAATTAAAAAAAAAATAGAACCTAGTATTTATAAAAGTTGAATTATAAAGACCTGTAAGTCATTTACATTTATCATTTAAAAACCGTTTGTAGAAACATTCAATACAGCCAGAGAAATGTGGCTTAGAAACTCATTTTTTCCATGGAGACCCGCGGCCATTCGGTCTCATTCACCGTTAAGGAAGAAAAAGATGACTGCGTGATGGGGCTTTCGGGAACTATGCGCTCTCTGTGGGGATTCTTGGTGTTTGAAAAGAAATGTTCTGTACGTCTTTTCTCATTCAGTTTATCTCATTCCTTTTTTCTCTTGATTTGGTTGGTTTAGGTTGAATAATCGTCGCAATAGAGCTACACGAAGGGCTATTGGGGACCGGCGTCGTAATCTAGAACCACAGTCAAGTGACATCCTACGCAGCGTTGGGACTTTGAAACATATCTTAAAACAAAAGAGTGAAATCCACTCCTATAGGAGAAGTTGCTTTTCGATACTGGAATGTTGTGAAAATTAACTAAGACTGAGTTCAAATCGGTCTGTTGTTTTTAGAATGTACGAATGATATTTATTAGAGGAAAATATATTTGATACAACTTACATGCACCTTACTCTTTACAACACCTAACTTTGTATTTTCAAATAGCTCGAATTTTCATTGTTTGAAAGCTCTGATGTCATCGCGCCACTTGTCCGCAGTTTAAATTTCAAAGCGTAGGGGACTGTGTTGGATATTCTGTCTTAGGTTTAACAGAAAAAAAGAGTGAAATCCACTCCTATAGTGGAAGTGCATTTTCGACACTGAATGGAGTGAAAATCAACTCAGATTGAATTAAAATCGCTGGTTTGTTTTAAGAATGTACATTACGTGAGGTTATTATTCTACAGTTAAACTATCCCGCTATGATTGGTAGTTTTTTTTAACCTTAATAACAAGAAATAATGAATTTTAATGGTGACGGACAGGTACAAATGTTTTGTTTTGATTAAATCATTTACAGAAAAGAAATATTATCTTAAGGACACATCGCTGTGTACTATTAAAGCAACAACAACGACAAATTAGCCTTCAACCTCGATTCACATGATAGAAGTTTTATATCAAAGTTCCCTTAAAAGAACATAGGTTTGTTTTCCCTGTTTCTTTTTGAAACTTGTATTTCTTAAACCATTATTTCCCTTAATTGAAGGGAGTTTTTTGTCATTTAACGATAAATTGCAAAACATTAAGAACTGTCCTCAAAAATGAATTAGACAGACATTACAGTAACATCATAATATCGTAGTACATACATTACACAATTCAGAATTCTCGACAATTAATCACTGTAAATGTCGCAACTTTCTAGATAACAACTGTATGTCTTCTGTCACCTAAAGAGGCAACTATATAAACATTACATTTCTATATTTTGCAAAACTTTGAAAATTCAACTGCCTTGACTAAACTATTTTAACCCTTGGAATGATAAACTTTTTTAGCCGATGTTCAAGATTGTTTTTTACTGCATTGAAATTAAATTAAAATTTTTGATTTATTTTACAAATTTTATTGATGTTGTAAATAGTTTTGAAAACCTTCTCGTACCTTTCACACTAATTTCAAGAGATTATCACGAAACACAATTGTTTTCCATCGCAAAAATAATCCTTAAAGTAACATCTTTTTGAACGCTCAAGAAACACGTAACAAATACCAAATCGTCCTTCCCCCATCTCAAACCTTGATGAAGATTGACTTATTCTTGCTGTTCCGACATCAGTGTTTACTTTCATCTCACTTGGCGACTCCACACCAGAGCTATAAACTCCCGATAAACTCCCTCGATATGACGCAACAATCCGGCAAACGACCGAGGCTAATCTTGTCAAGAGTTTTTCCTTTTCATTCATGAAGACACGGTGCTTCGGCTAATGGAATCAGATTGATGATCTTTTAAACGAAGGATCAAAGGTTTCAGCCCGACGGAAATGAGAATTCTGTTTCGTTCGGCATTGTTGGAAGAGAAATGAACAAAATTTTTCGATGGGTTTAGAAATTCTATTATTTTCAGTGTCTGATTATTGTCGACAGTGTAGACACCTCGTAGCTTCAACTCTCATGGTAAGATACGTCAAAAACGCCTGGAATCTTATTCAATCTTACTCAACCAGGAAAGGACTAATTGCACAATTGAACCACGAATATATTAAACGTGAGCATGCTCTCTCTACTGTAAACCTTATTTGTCTGTAAAACTCGTTAAATTTGTTACTGCAAAAGACCGATTCCGATACTTTAAGTCCAAAGTTCATTTATGAAACATCGTTAAAAGTGTGGACATGTGTTAATGGAATCAAATTGATGATCTTTTAAACGAAGGATCAAAGTTTCTGCCAGACGGAAATAAGCATTCTATTTTATACGCTATTGTTGGAGACAAAATGAACAAAAATTCGTTAATTCACGTGTCGACTAGTCACTAGGTTGATGACTTAACCTTTATTGATTATATTTAGTGCAGTATGTAAAATTTGTTTATGAAATGGTTACCACAAAAGATCGATTCCTTTATTTGACTTTACGTTCATTAATGAAACTTATATCGCTAAAAAAATTTGGAAATGTATGAATGGAATAAGATTGATGATCTTTAAAACGGAGAATCATCAAGAATGATTCTGCACGACGGAAATGAGTATTACATTTTGTCCGGCATTGTTGGAGATGAAATGAACAAGATTTTTCAATGGGTTTTAGAAATTGCTTTATTTTTTTAACCCTCTAAAGCATACTGTTGCCATATGGCAACATAGCATCATTCACTTTCTTCTATCTTTTGCTTGTTTGTCTTTCTTCTATTAAAGTAGAGTTCCCTCTCGACGAATCTGTGTTTTTTCATCTATTACATTCTATTTTGAAGTTTTAGTTCCTAATAACCCTCATAAATGACAGTAGTAAAAGTGTAATCAAAATTAAAGAGTGCAGTTATAAACTGTTGTGAAATTACGTCTTTGGCAGCATTCAAGTTCAAGGTATAATAATATTAGTACTAAATACAAATAAATTATTTTTAAAAATTATTATAGTTCAAGAGGGTTATTTTAAAATATATATAGTAGTTTTCTAGTAATTCTTATCAAAATTGGAATTTTGTAGTTGGTTTTTGCCATATGGCAAAAATTAAAAAAAAATGAAAGTTTTTAAATTCCAATGCATTTAATTTTGTTCAGTATTTTTCCCATAATGTATGAGTATTAAAGATAGGAATATATTTTTTCGGGAAGAAAAAAAAATCATGCATTACAGGGTTAACGTGCGAATTTTTTTTGCTCTGGATTAGTTAATTAAAGTCCAATTATTGTCTGTGGTATTGACTATTTACGACTTTAATTATAAATTGCATGATATTTGAAAAAGCCAACATACGGTTGGGAGATAGTGATACATCTTAAAGATCATAAGGATAAGATAACGTAGTGATACATTATAAGGATCATATGGACAAGATAATGCAGTGATACATTGTGAAGATCAGATAGACTAGGCATTAGACTCTAGGAAAAGCTCGTAGCCTCAACACTTATGTTCAGATGACGTAAGCAACGCATGAATCTTCCTTAGCATGAAAAAAAAGCCGTTTGTAAATTTAACGACGAATATATTTAACGTGCTTTTTATGATGTAAACTTTGATTGTTGGATTTAAAGCATTCTGTAAATTCCGTATTCGAAATGCTTAAGACTGAAGACCGATACCGAGGTTTGACTTTCTGTTTATTGATAAAACATCGCTAAAAATGTGAAAATGTGTTAATGGAATTTTATTCACGATCTTTTAAACGAAGGACCAAAGATTCTGCTGGACGGAAATGAGTATTCAATTTCATCCGTTATTTTTAAAGATGAAATGTTTATCGAATAAATTTTTCATTCGGTTTTAGGATTTTTTTTATTGTTTTGATAATTTTTTCTGGTGATGTTTCTTCGCAATTTGAATTTATATACGAAACTCCATTACTTCATAAAACACAATTTAAATTGTAATAAACAATAAAAAAATGAGAACAAAATAACAAAATTAATAACACATTTAAATACTATATAGTGTTTCATATTAATTGGTTCAAAGTTTTAATAAAATGATGATTTCGTGTGTTATTCGGAAAATTTTAGAAGTCAATTATGTTGCTGCATTTAACAGAAAATAAAATAAAACAATTGTACTTATATAAAACATAATTTCAACGATTTCTTTTTTGAAAAGATTGCAAAGGTGCGAGATTCGGTTAAGGGAAAATAGTTGGCTTTTTGTAAGAAAATTTCCTTATTATTTAATTTCTGATTTTTAATTTTGAAATTACGACTTTATTTCTTAAAAATAGTTTGTAGTTGTTGGAGATCGACCTATTTCGGACTTCATGTAAATTAGACAACCATAACTGTTAACTGTAGACTCTTTTCTGTGTATATATATATATATATATATCACATCTCAAGTTGACTGATGTTACTTATTTTACTTGTCTTGCTGTACTTGTTCGTTGTTGATTTTAAATAAAATGGGTTTTCCATGAACTCTACTTGTAGTTTTATAGGATTAATTCCAACAGTAGTAGTAGTTCACTATGCGTGTCCACGTTATACTGGTCCAAACGCAATATATTAGAACTAAACCAGATATTTGTATTGATTACACATAAAAACAACAACACAGATTTAGTGCCACAAAAGCAATAAATATCTAACGAATTGCGAACGAACTAGTATATCGCCAACATGATCAGGTCTTTCTACAGGGTGAGGCAAACATAACCGGCCCCGAGCTAGAGATGGGAATACGTTGAAATGCTTGGCGAGAAAAACTCTTGAAGCCGCCTGAAACCTGTTTTTGCATTGGTTGGATCGGATAGCTTCACATTAGAGCTACTCATAGACTAGTGGCGAGTTCAGATCTTAGTTCGTATTGTATGAAGACGTCCCATAATGCAAATTTATTGTCTTGCAATCAATTTAGAATGTTTTGTATTACCAAATACAAAAAGGTCCGATTCTCTAGGATAAATAACTACCGAAACAATCAAATAATCACTAAATCTTGATCAGCTCTACTAACCTTGTTTATATTCCATTTCAACTAGCTTTTAAGGGGTCATAGGAGATATATAAGTATATAATATATATAAGTATACATAATATATATAAGTATACATATATATAAGTATAATTTTTTATATGTAATTCTATAAGATTTATTCAATATGAAACAAATTTTAAAATTTATGAAACTTTAGCCAAAAATAAAATAAATGATATTAAACATAAAGCTATTTTAACAGATTGGGATTAGGCGTGTGCGGCAAATTTTGAGGTCAAAATTGAAAAAATGACCAAGAAAATGACTTTATATTGTACAAATATGTACAAACAAAGACTTATACCTAAATTATCATCTCAATTTTAATTAGAAATTATTTTTAAAAAAATTTAAAATCAAAATTTAAAATTTTTTATTAATTTTTTTAGAAAAAAGTTCTTAAAATAATTTCTAATTAAAATTGAGTTGAGAATTTAGATATAAGTCCTAGTTTGTACTTATTTGTACTATATAAAGTCATTTTCTTGGTCATTTTTTCAATCTTGATCTCAAAATTTGCTGCGCAAGCCTAATCCCAATGTGTTCAAATAGCTTTATGTTTAATATCATTTATTTTAGTTTTGGCTAAAAGTTTCATAAATTTTAAAATTTGTTTTATAATAAATAAATCTTGTAGAATTACACGTAAAAAAATTATACCTATATTTGAGTAGTTAAAAAATTACATGAAAGATCAAACTATGCTTTGTAGTACCTTCTTTGCACATTTTTGAGACTCCTATGACCCCTTAAAAGCGTAGCGTAGTTGCCGGCAAATAAGTCGCCAAGCGTTTGCTTGGGCTTAATATTGAAGCGATCAATAGCTTCAGTAAGTAAGCCTGTTTTTGTATTGGTTTTAGACTTGGCAACATTTCTGTCGTATTCTAATCTCCATCTCGGGGCCGGTTATGTTTGCCTCACCCTGTACTAGGATACATAACGGAAACGCTAAAACTAACTTCGAAATCAATAGATGAACCGAAGCATAAGTGATAATGTACTAGCACAAAAGCACACTTTTGACAAATTACTCCCATTTAATTAAATCTCGCAATTTCATAATGATAATCGCGATTAAATAAATGAGCGTTTGCTCCCAAATTATTCACGCTGCAACGAAGCGTAGACTCCGAGATAAGATCTGTGGATAATATCTGTATTAAATTGCAGTGGATTAAATGTAAAAGTTAATAGAAATGTAGATCGAAATTAAACATTTTGCCTTTTAATGGCTCTTAAAATATGATTCCGTTCGCTACTGGGCGTACAATTACATTATATGTGTGTGATAGTTGTATTAGATAAAATTATTTATATCAACTGTCATTTATGAATGTTTAAGATGATTAAATTATTTAGATAATTGTTTTTTTTTTGAACCGCATTGCTCACGGAAAGATTTGTGGTTAAATCATAAAATCACTGGTTCTTAAATTATTTGGTATCCTAAATTATTTGGGTTTTGGATGTAATCTTTAATTCTTTATTAAAATGATGCTTATCGCCCTTCTAATTGTTGTAATCAATTATTCATAAAAAAAACTTGTATACACTTCCAATATAATAAAAAAAATCGTGTTTTCCATTATTCTTTTTACAAACTTTAAATAAAACTGTCTTTGATTAACCTTAAATATCTATACTTAAAGAGTAAATTGCGAGCATGATCACATAATAGGCTTGCTTGAAGAGACGTATTTCCTTCCTGCTTTCATTTCAGCGTAGGGAGACCAGTTGGTAATGCTCTTGCCTTGCGTGACAAATGTCCTAGGTTCGGCCCCGGGCATTGAAAAAATAACTGGAGACCTATAAACGCTCTTGGCAGCCAAAAAGTCTTTATGTTGAGGGAGTCGATTTAAATATGCGCCAAAGTTTTGACTTCAATTATGATGCCAAACTTAAAGTTTTTTCCGTTTGGTGCCTATGCTCAAGTGTCGACTCGTCACTTAACTGTGGCTCTAAATTATGACATCCGTCGCCAAAAGCCGTCATTTAACCTAGTTAGACAAAATTTCAATTTAAAAGGTTGAGTTATTTACCCTATGTACACTCTTAAAACAAACGAGTGCTTTTAACTCAGTGTGGGTTAATTTTCACACCTCCAGTCTTGAAAATGCACTTCTCCTAAAGGAGTGGATCCTTTGTGTGTTAAACCTCCGACAGGATCCTTCCAAACGCGAATGATTTTAACTCAGTCTGAGTTAATATTCACTCCTTTCCAGTGTCGAAAATGCACTTCTCCTACTGGAGTGGATTTCACTCTTTTGTTTTAAGAGTGTATTGCTTCGCATATGTGTGCGAGCTTTAACAACGCATATCTTAGAGAGATGCTTTTAAATATACGTTTAAAAATGTGTAAGCTTTTTTATGTGTAATGCTTCTCATATGTTTAACAACAACACTCTCTAAATAAACTCATCGCCACGCCCAAACACTCCCTAAGAGCCTACCTCAAAATTGGATTTCCCTAATGCAGGGCGACTGACTTCTCCTACGAAACTCTCGTTCAAACGCACCTCATGTCCTCCTCCTCCTTCAATTATTTAGATCTCCCTCACAAAGGGCCGCATTAATATGCGATTGCTCGGCCTTTTGGTGCCGCGGATCACGTGGGCAGAACACAAGTGAACTTAGTCTAACGATGTAGATTTTGGGAAAATTATGGTCTAAGGGGTAAATTCAGATAGTTTGTGGAATTGGGTACGTTAAGGGACTGGAGAGCTTAATTAGGTAAGACAATATAGAGTTGCTTTTCAACATATACTCTTAAAACAAAAGAGTGAAATCCACTCCAGTTGGAGAAGTGCATTCTCGACACTGGAAAGGAGTGAATATTAACTTAGACTGAATTAAAATCACTCGTTTGGAGTGATCCTGTCGGAGGTTTAACACACAAAGGATCCACTCCAAAAGGAGAAGTGCATTTTCCAGACTGGAGGAGTGAAAATCAATGAGGCTGAGTTAAAATCGCTCGTTCGTTTTAAAAGTGAAGGTCCTAGGATTGAATTATTTTTTAAACTCTATATATTATCAAAAAAACTCATTATTCAGTAAAGACATAGATGAGACGTAAGAGCCTAGCTAACAAATTTTAGGGGCCCAATATTTTAGTGATTTTCATGATAAATTGTGTTGCTCAATGAAACTTCAGTAAATTGTGGCACTTTGTGGCTCCTCAATATTTTTAAAACTAGAAGATAATGCATTATATTACTACATTTCAGAAAAATAAGCTAAATTAAGGATTACTTTCAATTTTTAAGCTCTAGCTTTTGATTTTGATTCAGACATTGACCATTATACGAGAAATTCTACCATAAAAGTTTCTAATAAGAGCTTCAAAATTTTCTGTGTCTTTATTCTGGGTTATACTAAATTAGGTCCCGAGTAAAAAAATTTAACAAAATATTGCATAGATGGAGCAGATTCACATTAAAAAGTCGTTGTCCAATGTCTTAACCACACCGACTTTACAGACAGCTCTATTCTCGCTCGTTTATCGTTTGACTGTATTACGGAAAATACAGTTTTTTTTTTATTTTGCTTTAAATTGACTGCATATCATGCTAAATTGTAAAATGACTCATTTTTACATTTTTCTGGGACCTCTTTATTATTTCATTTAAATTTTAAAGTGGCTTGTTCCGATATGAATCTGAATCAGTAAATCATACTCTGTCGAGGGACGTAAATAGTTTCTCGATTCGTAAACAAATCGGCGACGGTTTCTCAAATCTCAAAATTTTGAATTTGTTTTTCATTGTATCATGTTTCCTATTCACTATTTTTGTGTGGTGATTTAAAAACTAATGTAATTAAATATATTTTAATGCGATTAAATGCATTTTTAACAGAATTTTTAACCCATTATTAAGATTTCTGATAGCTTTTCCTATAAAGAAAATCAAACAAAATGTAACTTAAAAGTAGGCTGTAATATATTTTATTGAAAAATCAAGTCTTTGAAAATTATTTTTAAAACGAACCAATACTAGATCTCCAACGTTTATTTTTATTAGCATTTTTGAAGGCACACAGCACAAACGAATTGAATGCAGTGAACGGCCGATTTCAATTCTAACTATTTAACAGTACAATTTATTACACATGACGTACAAGAATGTATTTGATTCACTTGTGCAGTAAACATTTCACTTATTCGGGTGATAATTTGCACCTTAAATTGGACGGTGACATTCGTTCCGAATTGTGTTAATGAAGTCGTTGATGGTAATGGGTCTAACCTTCCAACATGGCGAGTTGTTGGCTTTAATAAGCGTCGACTTGTGACTGGTGGTTAGTTTGTGATTTAACCTCTTAAGACCCTAGCAAAATCTCACACGTATATTTTTATAATCTAAACATACTTTTCATACAAATGTATTCTAAAAAGTATGTTTTTCAAAGAAATTTTTAAAAAGCTATGTTTAATAGGGACATGCCTTAAACTCTAAAAATACACATTTTTTGTACTATAAATGTAACAAATGCCGTATCACTTATTTGTAGTTAACAGATTATTTTAGCATTGTTTTTATTGCAAAATGCCTTTAAAATTAATTACTTAAAAAAGTTTTTGAAAACTTTGAGAAAATGTTTAAATATTTTTTTAAGAACTGTAATATCGCACTGACCCTCGTTCTACTTCATTTTATATAGAAATAAATGACTGATACCTGTAATGAAAGGCTGAAAACTGATATTTGGATCTTCTCCTATCGGACCAGGTCAATTTCGGAACTAATTAACGTGTTAATTCTTTGGGGTTTTTATTTAAAAATGTACCCAAATGGGGACGCCAGGTCGCAAGAGGTTATGTTGTTTAATTTAATTTACTTATTTGTTTTTTTAATTGGATTTTCATATTTATGATTTAATAAGTTAGTTAAGTCCGGTTAACTTTTCTATCATTAAATAATGTTTCGGGCTTGTGAAATATACTAATTGTATCCACCATTATCATTTTATCGGACGGATCGTGTGGTATCATAAAGTGTTTCTACTTAAAACTCATCGGCACAACAACCCATTAGGGGGACAAGTGCCCATTTCAGTTTTCGTGAACAAGGGCTATGAGTGCTAGGCATATGTCCCGGTAAGGTGATCAGCTTCACGTGGAACCCACAGTGTTTAGTTCTCAAGCATGCTTGTTCCTCATTTTATCGACCCACTTAAGAGATGAAAGGATGAGTCAACCTCGCACATTCCGGGATTTGATCCCCGGACCTGTGGTGTGGCAAAGCGAAGCACTACCAGTGAGCCACTGGGCCGCTGGGTCCCAAGAAGAGCCTCCGTGGGTTTAAATTTGAGTAGGCCATGACTATCACCAAACTATGTTAAAATATTCAGTTTAAATTTAAAATAGATACATTTTGCTACCACAGTGGCAAAATCAGAGAATTATACTTGTTTTGGTCTTAAACTTACACTCTTAAAACAAACACTCCTAATTTAACTCAGACTGAGTGGATTTCACTCCTCCAGACTGGAAAATGCACTTCTCCTTTTGGAGTGGATCCTTTGTGTGTTAAACTTCCGACAGGATCACTCCAAACGAGTGATATTAACTCAGTCTGAGTAAATATGCATGCCTTTACGGTGTCGAAAATGCACTTCTCCAACTGGAGTGGATTTCACTCTTTTGTTTTAAGAGTGTAGGCCATGGCTCTTACCAAACTATGTAAATGTGTAAAAAAAAACTAAAATGACTAAACTATATTGAAATATTCAGTTTAATTTCAAATAATTAAATATATATATATATATATATATATATATATATATATATATATATATATATATATATATATATATATATATATATATATATATATATATATATATATATATATATATATATATAATTTTTGCAACACCAGGGGCAAAATCAGAGATTCATACTTGTTTTGGACTTAAACTTACATTCACACTTCTGCATAAGACTTTTATTTTTAAAATATTCGGAAATAAAACTTAAACATCAAATAAAAAAATGTGGTATCCCGAGCTAAAAATTCTATGGCGAGGTGAATTCGGAAATGAAATATGGATTTTTATTTGGTGAACTCCATATGAGGGCTGAATTATTAATGTACCTGGAGTCATATCTAATCGATGCGAGAACGTCAATATCAGATTTTTATGTGAAAATCGAGTAATATATCGTTATATCGCCATTAGTAAATTTATATCATATTGTGTAGGATAGCAGAGCACACGAAGAAAAACTTCCAAAAGCATCTTTTATGGCAGGGTAAATCAATGTGCTTTATCCTCCATTTTTACAACAACACAAGATCAAAATACTTTATCTACACATCAAGTTAGGGCTATCCAAAAACCTAGTAAAAAACCACAGATGAAATTGGACTGGCGTTACAGTATTTACACAAAATATTCTCTTCCTTCATTAAAGCCAAAATATAAGGTGTTTTGGCTTTAATGATGGGATGCTTTAATGGGGAGAGGTGTAATGGCTTTAATGAGGGAAGTGTTTTCAAGGGGCCTTAGATTTAACAGCTCTTTAAAGATCTACCGTTTGAGAAAATATTCAAAATAAAAGTAAAAAGTCGGGGATGCGCTTTGCAAGATTTCCAAAAACTAGTCGTGTATGGGATTATTTTTTTCTAGAATTTTTGAAAATAGTATCCGAAAGTTTACTTTCTTGTTTCACACTTAAATTCGGGCTAGGTCTGTTATGAACACGGGGAACGTTTTCATCGGGATATTTCCAAAGAGTTCTATAGAGTAGAGGAACAACTCAAACTGAGCTGCCATAGGCAGCCATGGATCACTACGGAGCCCAAATAGAGGGGCAGTTAAGCATCATAAGTGCTAGTTAATGTATAATTTTGATACTGAGAAAGGAAGTAGACCCAGGGCAAATGCGAAAATCGAACCCGCACCCGTTACAGCGCGCTGACTGCTTGGGTTATGGCCTGCGATCCAAACCACTCGGCCATCGGATTCAATATAGGGGCATTTGGGACCCATGATGTGGTTGGTAGGTTCAGTCTCTACCCTACTATAAAACTTTGGATATTTCCAAAATGGAAAAGCGTTAGCAAGCAAATGGTCGATTACTTTTGGACTACCATCAGAGATACTCTACAACTCCATTACAAATGACTGTAAAAAGAAAGCCAATTTCCGATAAAAAATCATGGTTATCTTTAGAATGTGTTATAATAATTACATATTAGAGGTTTTTTTCAATAATGTGTACAAATTACAAAAAAAAAACCGGAGCCACTTAAGAATTTTCTTTATCGCATTCGTTTTAAGGTCGTTGAATTCATTAAGAAATTGCTGTTTTGATCTCAGGCACAAAAAGAATTCGAAATTTTGTTGTCCAGTGTTATCTGTTTTTCTGTTTAAATCCGGGTAAAAGCGTTGAAAATGTTAAACAGGCATGAATTGTTCCATAAACTTTTTGATCAACATAAATCTTTCCTCAATAACTGACATTTTGGCAAACTTTTACGTTTTTCTTATTTCAAAAACTTGAAGACTATTCTATAGTTTATGACCTGAAGTGAAGTACGCTAGTCATTCCAAGTAAAAAAAAATCAAACAAAACTAATAAAAAGTTTTCTTTTCGTTAAATTATATTTTTCGATATATTATTACTCAAATTTCAAAACTTGACAAAAAATATCACCCGGAATAACTCTAAGTCAAAATAAACACTCGTGTAAGAAAATAACGCAGAGAAAAAAAAGGCTACTTCTAGAAAAAATTCCATCTACCGGAACCTGGTTTATTGAACAACAAATCTTTAGTTTTACTATCAACCTGAAAAAGCAATAATCCACCCTCTGAAAAACAACCCTTTACGAGTGACCAACAGAGAGCCATTCGTTCTTTAAAGTAGCTCGAATCCCGCCTCTGCAGAAACAATAGAGTGAAGGAGAAGATGCTTGGCGGGAAAACAAGTAAAGCTGTCAAAATATCGCCAAGAAACCAGTTTAGTTTGATTTGAAATATCGTCGCACTAGAGCTACACGAGGGCTAATAGCAACGAGTGTCGTATTTTAGAACCACAGTCAAGTGATGAGCCGACACCTGAGTAGGCACCCAACGCAACCGTTAAGGGTGACATCGTACACAGCGTTGGGATTTAAATTTATATTTTTAACTAAAAATTTAATTTCTTAAATTTCCAAAATTATTTTTCTGTACCTCTATTCTTTGAATTTTTAAATTTAATAAACTTATTGAGTTTACATATATTTTTTAAACTATGTGTTTTTAACTATGTGTTTTGCTTTAAAACTTGGCAGTCAGGCGATGGGTATACACGTCTGTATTCCAACAGAGGATTTTCATGCTGAAATGCATCATTTTATTGTATAAAAAGCATAAATTAAAAATAAAAAAATGACTGTTTGCGGAGTTGTAGGCTGTATTACGAGATCTGAATTTATAATACACAAAATTGCAGTAATTAGCTATTTCTTTCACACAGGTCAGAAAAATACGTTTTAATCACACTTTATATTGGAGAGTCAGAAATTGCCAAGTCGTTGAAATAAACCGACACCAGTTTTGTGCAATAATAAATTTATTTATCTATTATCATGTTTATTGGCTAAAAAAGTCATTGCAATTAAATTTTTTACAATTAAATTAATCGCAATTAAACTTTTAATTACACCTTGCAAATTAAATAAATTTTATTAACGTATGTCAATTGTAACTCACAATTAAAATAATTGCAATATATTTTTTAATTTTTTTATGAAACAAACAATTAACTTTAGGTATTATAAGGAATCAGTAAAGATTTAGGAAAATTAAGCCTCTAAGTCTTAGACTTAATAATAATTATTTTTAATAAATATTAACAAAACAATTGAAAATTAATTCATTGTTACTTGTTACTACTACAGTTAACAATTAAATAATTGTTCACTATAGTTTTACACAATTACAATTTATGAATTGTTAGTTGTTTTGGTTACATATACCAATTACTTAACTTTTTAATCTTTAATTATTCTTGCTATTAAAGTTTGCCCAACCTTGGCCAACACCAACTCCACTGTAGAATAGCGCCAAATTCTTCGCCAAGAGCGTTTGTTTGGGGCTTACTACAAAGCGAGTGATAGTCTCACTTGGCAAACTGGTTTTTGTATTGGTTTTTAGTCCGGCATCTCATCTCGATCTTCTTAAATCTATGGTAAAAACCAACGACTAGGACCGCTTTACAGTCGAACTCATTCTTCTCTATTTTCGACGTAGAATAGCCGCCATTTCCCCACTTTGGAAGATTGGGAGAGTTATTTATGTATTTACGAATGCTGTTTATTTCGCCAATAATAAGCATAAATCTTCAGCCGTTGCTGTTTGATAACAAGGTAGGATGTTTCACTCGTAAAAGCTGCATTGTTTGCAATACTTTTCGATTTTCTGACGTTGATGGTTTGGTAGGTATTGGTAAAGCTCTTTTCAAAGGTCTATTCGTCCGATTGTTCTTTTTTCCTTTATCGGAATTTTTTATTTGAAGTACAAGTGAAAGTATTGCTTTCCAGTTGCCGCCTCGGTGGCTGAATGGTTAGTGTTCTGGCCTTTGGAGCTGCTGAGGTCGGGTTCGAATCCCGGTCAGGCATGGATATTTGTATTTGTCAATAAATGTTGTTATTTGTCTATGTGTTTGTGTCGTCCTTTCTTTGTGTGTCGCCTGTGACTGTCCCTTCTGGCGAGCGGGGTAATGGGCTACATAGCCTACGCCCTTCCCTTCTAGAGGGCGCATTTGCATTCCATTCCATTCCATTGCTTTCCAGTTTAAAAAAATATCCTAGTTCTAATAACAGTATCAAAATAAATTTCTTATATTCTTACTGTAGTTACTGTTTTATATTTTTATACTTGCGTAAAATATTTTATGTATGTAGAAAAATTGGCATTGTCCAATGTCCAACAATAAACCTTGATGATACTAAACTGATATTTATTTGAACACAATTGTCATATTTAAAAACTAAGGATGCATAACACTACTCTATATTTAATTACCATTCAATAAATAAATTTAATTAAAGGTTATATAATATACCCTTTATTAAGGGTGATTTTAATAACTTTAAAAGCTAAAGAGATCTATGACAGGTACCACTTGCACATGCGCAATTTCCTCAAAAACTATTTTTATGACGTCTAACAGGGACTGGGAACCGTGTAGCTTAGAACTTAGTTTGAAGTCTGCAATCTGCATCTCTTTTCGTTCGAACTGTATAGTGGTTTCAGACAGACATAGACAGACAGATAAATGTTCAAATAACATAGAATCAGCACCTTCCAAACAGCGTAGAAAACACAAAATCTCCATTTCGGTTGGTTTGGTTGGTTGGTAGACATATATTTTCAGGCTTTTGTGCTTGGTCAGAGACCCGCTTGAAAACCTTCGTCGACTAAGACAGACACAACGCACACACATAAGTGACAGATGCTGCCGTCTATCGCCACCTCCGCAATTTAGACATGTCCCTGAAGGAGAGCGAAATAGTCTTCAGATACCTGTACCAGTGAGAAACTGCGCAATGACCGCTCACGGGGCTTTCGGACCCACAGATTTAACGAGCACGTACTCCGCATATACTCGGTGGGTCTTCATTGGTACCGGGACTCGATCGCGGGACTTTCCGATCCCGAGATCTTAACCACTAGGCTCCCCACAGACCCCCTCCATTTCGGATTATGTGGTTTTAAAATATGACGCCCGTCTCAAATAGCCCTCGTGTAACTCTAGTGCGACGATAAATCAAACATAACTAAACAATTTCGGATTATTGACCCCATCGCAATACTTTCATTACTTTATATTTCATATTAGGTAATTAAAACTAAAAAAATATTCAAATTATTAGGATTAATGGAGCATACCTGATCTCAATTCCAAACATCGAGGTGTCCATTATCAGGGTTTGCAATATCGCAATTCGCTTCGGAAATCCGAAGGATTAGAGACTACATGTACGCCATAATAAGGATTCATTGTCATTTACTTTGCAAGAATTATAAACGTTTACGTTATAAGCCTCAACGTAAACACACTGATTAATCTATGGAGTGCTTGTCACACGATGCCAAGAAGAGAGTATGTCGTATATAGTAAAACCGATATGCAACGTTTCTGTTAGCTTTATGGAGTTGCTAGTTCCTGTTCTTGTTTTAAAACATTTCAGTTTAGAGGAAGCATATTTCACATCAAAATGACTGACTAAATTAGATTGATAAAATATTCATAGCAAAAAGATAATGACGGTTAAGGAAGTCTGACGGATGATAATTAATTCGAACTTTCATTTTCGATATCGATGAATGGTAAGAAAAATATTCTTTTGGAAACCCTTTTCCTTTCAAATTATTTAGGAATTCAAAAATTCAATCAATTATAATTTCGAACAAGGGACGAATTTTGAGAACCAAATTGTCAAAATTCGTTAAGAGATCATGATGTTAAGATTTTTTGGTTGCTCATCAATCGTTAGAATGCCAACGCATCCCGAACCTTCCAATACCTCATAAACACAACTCTTTTTTAATAGGAAGCCATCATCAATTAGTATTCGATGGACTTGAGCCAGAGAATAGAGGGACTGTTAGTCCCATAGAGCTAAGCATTAGTTTTGAAATCACAACTTTTGCAGAAGAATTGATTTGCCATGTTATCCCATTTTCACCAGGGATGGGAAACACCATAACATCAATATAAAACAAAACTTAAAATAAAGTAACATCTGGCTAATAATTATGAATTGATAGTTTTAAAATAAACCCTTTGGCTTTTTAAAATTTCAAATATATATAATTTAAAAATTAGATAACATTCCGTTTCAAATTTATTACATTTCGATGTTATGGAGATTTCCGTATGTGGAGAAAAAGAGCTAACATCGCAAAGCAATACGTCTGCGGAAGTTGTGATTCCAAAACTAATGCATTAGCTTTTTGTGACTGACAGTCCCTCTTATATAACCGATCAAGAAACAGGAAGACATTTGACATTGGAAACTGAAAAGTACGCTTAAGCAGTTTGGTGCAAGATTTCACCGGAGAATTTACCTATTTTGTGGTAAAACCCTACCTTTGATATACAGTAGAAGTGTACATTAACGCTCCAAATTGTGTTATTGTGTTGGCCGGTAGAAAAGTTCCAGGATTCCGCACTAAACTCGTAAAACAAAAGAGTGAAGTGCATTTTCGACGCTAGAAAGGAGTGAATATTAACTCAAACCGAATTAAAATCACTCGTTTGGAGTGATCCTGTCCCAGGTTTAACTTACAAAGGATCCACTCTTATAGGGGAAGTGCATTTTCGACACTGGAGAAGTGAAAATTAACTCTGAGTTAAAATCGCTTGTTTGTTTTAAGAGTGTAATATTTTTATTAGTGCTATTGAACATACTCCATACGTTCGAAACGATAAAAATATTAAAAAATAACAAGTAAAACTAGAACATGCTAGTTTTTCCTTGACTGTCTCTAAACCAACAACCAAAAGTGACGTACGACCAGTGACAGGTGAATTAAAGTCACTGGACGTCTAATCCTCGTATTACAGGGGGGCTTTAATTTATCTAGGTACATAAACCGGGACCGAGGCAGAGATTAAGGGGGCATATAAAACAGGGGACGTGTTCGGAAAGTCGATACCTAACCATGTCAGGTTTTGGGGATTCTTGGTTCTGATGCCGTTAAGTGGACGTTATGGCCGCGAATATGAGGATTTGATATGGATGGACGAGCGGAAAATTACGTGGTAAAGACGTCTAGTTGGGTGGATAGAATCAATGTGAAGGAAATATTACTGACCATTCCCAGAAGTGAAGCAAAAAGTCTACGAAAATTCGTCTTTTCATGGTTAGGATGTCTTCTGAAGGACAACTAGTAAATTTAGAACATTTAATGTCGGATTAAATAAAAAAAAATCCGAAAAGTTGAAAACATCGCGTTTTCTGACAGTTAAATTTACTATTTGAAGTATAATCGTCTTTTATCAGAATGCAGATGACGACACAAGTTTGATAAATGGTATTTTTAAATACATCTAAAATTTTATTGAATTTAAATGTTTAAACAATGTTGAAATTCCGCTTTGACTAGCATAAATCATAAAAATAAGAGTCATTCTACCACCGATATCTCTCTTGTCAGGTTTTGGTATTCTTGGTTCTGATGTCGTTAAGTGGACGTTATGGCCGCGAATATAAGGATTTGATGCGGATGGACGAGCGGAAAATTACGTGGTAAAGACGTCCAGTTGGGTGGATGGAATCAATATGGAGGAAATATGTCTGACTATTCCCAGAAGTGTAGAACAAAAAGTCTACGGAAATTCGTCTTTTCATGGTTAGGATGTCTTCTGGAGGACAACTAGTAAATTTAGAACATTTTAATGGGTCGGATTAAATAAAGAGAAAAAGCTGAAAAGTTGAAGAATTCGCGTTTTCTGACAGTTAAATTTAGTATTTGAAATATAATCGTCTTTTCTCAGAATGCAGATGACGACACAAATCTCATAAATGGTATTTTTTAATACATATTAAATTTTATTGAGGTTAAATGTTAAACAATGTTGAAATTCGTCTTTGATTAGCATAAATCATACAAATAAGAGTCATTCTACCTATATCTCTCATGTCAGGTTTTGGGGATTCTTGGTTCTGATGTCGTTAAGTGGACGTTATGGCCGCGAATATGAGGATTTGATGCGGGTGGACGAGCGGAAAATTACGTGGTAAAGACGTCCAGTTGCGCGGATGGAATCAATATGGAGGAAATATTACTGACTATTCCCAGAAGTGTAGAGCAAAAAGTCTACGAGAATTCGTCTTTTCATGGTTAGGATGTCTTCTGAAGGACAACTGGTAAATTTAGAACATTTAATCTCAGATTAAATAAAAAAAAATGTCCGAAAAGTTGAAGGCATCGCGTTTTCTGACAGTTAAATTTACTATTTGAAATATAATCGTCTTTCATCAGAATGCAGATGACGACACAAATTTGATAAATGGTATTTTTAAATACATATTCGATTTTATTGAGCTTAAATGTTACACAATGTTGAAATTCCGCTTTGATTAGCATAAATCATAAATATAATAGTCATTCTACAGATATCTCTCATGCCATTTTTCGGTATTCTTGGTTCTGATGTCGTTATAAGTGGACGTTATGACCGAATATAAGGATTTCATGTGGCTGGGAGAGCAGAAAATTACGTGGTAAAGACGTCCAGTTGGGTGGCTGGAATCAATATGGAGGAAATATTACTGGCTATTCCCAGAAGTGAAGCAAAAACTCTTTGAATGTTAGTCTTTTCCCGTTTAGGATTTCGCCTGAAGGACAACTGGTAAATTTAGAACATTTTAGGGGAGACCGGGTAAAGTTGATACACTTTTTACTTTCTGATTTTTTTTTTCTGTCAATATTTTGAAACAAACTAAGTGTAGTTAGTAACTATAACTCTTTGGCTAACGCCTGATATTTTTATAATCTAAATAGAATTGAATTTTCACTGACAAAAAAATGTTTTTTAAAATGTTGCAATGTGTATCAACTTAACCCGATCTGGGTCAAGTTGATACGGCATTGGGTCAAGTTGAAACGCATATGAGTAAGCTGAGACGGTGCTAGGAAATATTTAAATATATCTAATAAAAATGCAGTAATTACGAAAAGTGTTTTATTTTACAATATAAATAGGTTTTTAACTTTATATGATACAAAGTTTTACATGATAGGGCCTACATTGATTGTAACTGATTACTCCGAGTCTGAGAAATTGGTATCTGATTGACAATTGAAACACGTGTAAAATGGATTGTCTTCAGCACATGCGATGTGTGCCCACTTCTTACAGGATATGCATTGTATCCAGTCCTGGCCAGGGTTTGAAGTTGAATATGTTTTGAAGCACACCAAACAAAAAGACTCTTCGCCTTCATCAGAGTCTGATTCATCTTTTTCAATTTTTCTTCGTTTCTCTCTTTTTTTATTTTTAACTTCTTTTGTCAGGTTTTCTGTTCTTTGTTTTCGGTTCTTTTCTGTTCTTTCATTCTTGGTAATATTACCCCCGAATGATTTAAACAATTTTAACTTTTATTTTCTTGTTAAAATATATCTGCTAAGCTCCTCCTCAAGTTCGTCAGTCAATATTTGTCGATGTTTAGCATAACCCATTTTTACAACCTCGTCAGTAGCCTCTGGCATTTCAAGTTTTATTTTCCCTTTTTTGTCTTGAACCTGTAAAGAGCTATTGTGTCTATATTAAAGATTTTGGCCGCTTCCCTAATATACATTCTGCCATTTCTAATCTCTTAATAAGCTCTTCCAAAAATATCAATTGGTATTTCGCCTCTTGTAGTTTCTTGGTATCTATAAATAAATGCAACATATGAAAATTCTTGTGGGTTAAGTTGATACACCGTATCAACTTGACCCCAAAGAAGCGTATCAACTTGACCCAACCGTCGCCATTACACTAAGCCGCAAAATACGGAAAACCAATAAGAGCTAGAACAAAGTCTACTAGGTTACATTCTTGCCTTTATAGCATGTAACAATGTGATGTTATTTATAACACAATCCACTAACAAGTAAACTTTCAATAACACTTCAAATACAGGGGTAAAAATTTACTTTTAAAGCTCAAAACCAGTATTTAATTCACAACTCATAGAACAAAGCAACCTCCTCTATACCTAAACCGACCTTAAGTTTGCAGTATACAAATGTTCTACGAGAAGTAGGGTAAATAGTTCTCATCTTTGAGTGCGAAAATCGAATACAAAAAGGTATTTCACATTCAATAAACAAATTGATTTGTTATTTCAAGACTTAATTTATTATTTTTATTAGTTTAGCTTCAGTTAGAGTGCTATTTTAATTACTTTTTTCCCTTCGATTTTGACGTAACAGGGCGCACGAATATCAGGGTCAGAGGAGCAGCCAATAGGAGGATTCGAAGCTTCGGCGCCAGACGCGTTGTCTACGCAAATTCGTCCGCCTAGTACATTTCTCTGCTGCAAACTTAAGGTCGGTTTTAGTATAAGTGCTCACGCGTGGTTGTTGACGACGGACCGGTCGTCCAGTCAAGTGAGTACCAGTTAATTGCGCCTGCGCATTACGGAGTTATTTTGACTGTATCAACTTGACCCTGTATCAACTAGACCCGGTCTCCCCTAATGTCGGATTAAATAAAAAGAAAAGGCCGAAAAGTTGAAGAATTCGCGTTTTCTGACAGTTAAATTTATTATTGGAAATATAATCGTCTTTTATCAGAATGCAGTTGACGAAACAAATTTGATAAATGGTATTTTTAAATACATATAAAATTTTATTGAATTTAAATGTTTAAACAATGTTGAAATTCCGCTTTGATTAGCATAAATCATAAAAATATTCCTTCTACCGATATCTCTCTCGTCAGGTTTTGGTATTCTTGGTTCTGATGTCGTTATAAGTGGACGTTATGGCCGCGAATATGAAGATTTGATGTGGATGGACGAGCGGAAAAGTTATGTGGTAAAGACGTCCAGTTGGGTGGTTGGAATCAATATGGGTAAAATACGACTGAGGTATACGGTTACTTAGCTGACTATTCCCCGAAACGCAGCAAAAAAAATCTGTGGTATTTTAGCGATTCGTCAACAATTCGTTGACGACATGAATTTGGTGAAAGTTTTTTGTACACACAAATGGGAGCCCAGAGGGCCGATTCGTTTGAGCCATTACGCCAGCAGTCTGAGTGGTGTAGCGGGTTCGATTTCCGCCTTCGCCTTGGGTGTACTTTCCTTTCTCTGTGACAGTAAAATATTCTTTCTGTGTCGGTTTTAATTGAGGAATGCTTATATAAGCGAACCTTGATCAAGCACACATGCCGGAATATATATGTACCTACCCCTACCCCCAGCATACAGATGACGATATTTTATTGAGTCTAAACGATACAATGTGGAAATTCTTTTTTGATTAGCATAATCATAAAAGCAAATATCTTTCAAAAGTTCATTTTATTTAAATCATTATTCAACTTAGTATCGATGGATATAGATAATTTTAAATGCTATAGTTATTTGCGCATTTTTTTTGTTTCGATCCACTGAGGGATTTTCAAATTGTCTGATGTCTAAACTTTTTGTCGTTGCAAGAGTAAAAGTAAACATTTTTAAAGATATTTTAAACAGAGTGATAAAAGGTTAGTGTGATGAAAGGCTTCACCATATTTCCTGTATTCTGTTTAGCTATTTTTTTAAAACAAAAACCTGAATTTTTTTCAACCAAATACCAAAAATATGGGGAAACAGTTCACCACACAACCGTTACAGCACCTAAGAACCATATTTTTGGTGAAACAGTGATGTGGTGTTAGATGTTTAACAGTGAAAAATGATACTGACCCCTGGTAACTGCAGCACGTATTGCTTGTCTGTTTGACTACAATCAACGATTGTGCCTAATTTCATAGAAAAGCAGTAAAACTCTTTTTAAGAAATTCGTCATATATTAATGGTTTAAAAAAAAGCTAAATTCTGTAACAAGTCCAGTTGGTTTTTTGTGACCATGTGGTAACGGTTTTCTTTAACTGGTTAAACAGATTTTTTCGGAATAATAATCGAGATGGAAAAAGTTATTTCATAAAACATGTCCACGTATTATAGTTCTACCAAAAAAAAATTGAGACTCAAAAACTCAAATTCTGCATTTTTTTTCTGCCATCTTTCTTTGCCAGATATGATATTTACTTGAAAAGTTCCAGAGTACATAAAACGACGCATTTCCCCGGTTTTGCAATTTTTCGGCTTCTTGGAAGAAAAAAATCTTTCAAAGAAAAATTTTCTCTTTCAATTTCTGGTCGTCATATCCTTCGGAAGTGCGCAAGCTAATATATTCTATTTCGACCAACATGAATTACACCGTTCCAAAATGGAATGCTTTCAAGTCCATATGACAGCTATGGAGAATCAATGTATGCATATGGGTACAGTGAAAAGGATTTTTGATTTAAAAAGAAGCGAAAAGTAGTTTTTTTCCTACTGATTTCAAAAGAAAAAGTATTCGACATTCTAAACTTTTCAATACGTTACCGGAACTTAAAAGTTATTTACTCGTGGTATTCCTATACTGTAACTGTATGTTCGGAACTGAAACACGTTCGAAAATCTGACAGCCTCGAACTGGAGTGTTTTTTGATATTTCATTTGGTATTTTTTTAAACACAAATTTCGCAAAACATTCTAGTTTGAGCAAAAAAAAAAAAATTCAAAATATTTTATATTGTATCAAGATGCGGTAGTCAGACCATAATTGTTGTAGTTATAAACTTTTCTCAAATTTTCATTAATCATATTTTATTTACGTTGTTTTTCTTTAAATAGACAATAAAAAATTAAACCGGGCTATTTGCACAAATTTTATAGCTAGACATTAGATAGATTTATCGATTCTGTAATGTCTCTTGAAACACGGAGACTTACTTTTTGAATTGAGAAGGGGGTTTAATCGATGCTATATTTTTTTAAGTTTATATTCCTCGCTACTTTTACAACGTTATAGTGGAGGTTTTACCGAAGCCTATTTACTTTGTTTTATGTTTATACGTACGTGCATATCCGTTACCTTTGACAGATCAAATTAAAAAGTCCTCAGAGCAGTGTCATTCTTTAATTTGGGTTCAGCTATGATATAATGGCCGGTCTGTCCATTGGCGACTTTTGGCTAGCTAGGGTTAATATACTTATAGAGTTGTATAAAAATAAAGTAAAATGTTTACAATATTGTTATTTTTGTTGCTTGGCAACGTAACGCAAATCTCCAATTGGAACTGACCATCGTACCATAGCAGTTTCAAAATCTAGATTTTCATAACATATCATAGCTGTTCCCGAGATACATTATAAAGAAAATGAGTCAAAACCTACATTTTCATTTTATGCCCGCCATTCCTATACTCACAATGCATCGTTATTTCTTTTCGTTTCCATGGGAACATTACCAAAATGTACTACACTATACATAACGAATTTTTTACACTATACTTCTTTTTACTTATTTTGTATATCTTGGTTACTCCAATACCACACCAACCCTCATCATTTATGCATTATGGAAGTTAGTATTACATATTTTTCCCTTTTCTTTAATGCGAGACTCCGCATCAAATTTTCAAGATACTGTGGTTCATACTCGGAGAAGATGAGAGGACTTCGGGTTCTAAAATAAAAATTTACCCACGAGGTACATTATCTATTTGGAAATCACGCAACAGTATCCGTTTTTATGGATTTAAAAAAAAATAATAATAATAGTACACCACGTCGAGATTTTTATTATGGCTATTTATCGATTCTGTAATGTTCTCTTGGAATATAGACTTACTTTCTGGATTGAGTAAAGATTTAATCGCTGCTATATTTATTTTGTATTCTTTTCCACTTTTACAGCGTTATAGGTTTTATCCAAGCCTATTCCATTTTTGTGGTCATCCTCTACTTCAACAGCTCGAATTAGAAAGGCCGCAGAGAAACGTAAAAATTAATTAATATTTTTTATTATATTTAGAGTTTAATTAGTGTCCTAAGTAATCATCTCTATAGTATAATATAAAATTGTAATTGTCGTAAGCTTGAAAGCCACGTGACTTACGCGACTTCAGCCAATCAGAAACGTCAGAAACGCTGAAAGTTAGTGTGGTGGTGTGCTTGTTTTGTGCCGGGGCTGCTTCAGGTTGCGTCCCGTGGCTTTGGCAGAGATCGTTGCTTAGCGCTAGAGCTACGTGATGCCTTGGAGCAGTCCCACGGAAACGAGCTTATTTTTCAACTGTTGGCATCGGTCTTGAGTTTCCGGCCACGCTTTTAAAAACAGCCGAAACCGATGCATCTTCCCTTCTTCGTCTTGTGCACTCTCCCTGCTGGTCGGGACCTTTTAACTAAAATATCTTAGTCTTGCATGCTTGTTTGCGGAGCAAACAAAGAGGAATTGCGTAGCAATTATCGGGAGTTGGCGAGCGGTAGCGAGCAGGGGGCTTTCCCCCTAGTTAAACATATATATTTTGTGTAATGTCTTTGCAAAACATACTTTTTATCATATATTTGTATGAATAGTATGTTTACATTATAAGAATATACGTTTAGTATATTTTACTCGGGTCAAAAGAGGGTAAAGTTGTAACATGAGAAAAAGATGACACGAAAGTTAAAAGTCAAATAAATATGCCAAAAAAAAATTGAAGTGGAAAAGTTTAACTAAAATTAAAATACTTTGAAAAAATAATCTCGCTAATGAAGATTTAGCAGGCTTTCTAAACCTGGGAAAACTACCCTTCTTCAAAGGGCTGATAAAAACAACTTTGATATAAGGAATGCATAACTTCCAATTGAAAGAAACATAACTTTATCCAGTCAAAATGAGCTCTAAATTCTTGTTCGCTGTAATATCAAAGGAAATGGACAAGAGGCCTTACAAAGAAGCTTCCTTTTTTTAAATCTCGTATTTCACCCAAATATGGAAAAATAAAGCTGGTTTCTTAGAAATATCAGACTAAAGTTGTTTAGACATGAATTTTTAAAGTGATATGTCTGCTTTCTGGCTGCTCTGTTGCTCGTAAAGGAAACAGTTTCGTACCTGCTGTATATAAATTTCAAGTATAGCACAGCACATTTTAAGGAGTTTGTGACATGAACAGCAATTGACCTTTGATATTTCCCCAAGTCTGTACCATAGAATTATTGAAATATTTATAAATACTTCTTCTTAGATTCAGTCTGTTGGTAAAACAGGGTTCAAACAATTTTTAAATTTCTTTTTATTGCCACATTCTAATGCAGGCAACTTTTTAAACAGTAAAATTATTTGAAAGATGTTTTAACGTTTGTAGCTATTTTTATTACCTTTGACGTGGAATGGAATTTCTGATATTTTTTTATCCCCCAAATTGTCTTTTCCCAAATTTTAATAAAATGTGTTTTTAAAATTTTTTGGGCCTGTAATTTTTTTTAAATATGCGCGATAATATTCTTTTAAAAAATGCTGAAAATGTAACTGTTTACATATATTGAGTGTTTATTGAGGGAAAATGTAGCATATAGCTCGTATTTTCTCGTTTGAATTTAATTTACTAAAATCCACACGAATAAGTCAAATTCATTCAAATATCTTCAATTATAGAGTTGAAATTGCTGATAATAACCATTACTTAAACTTAATTAACTAGGGGTTTCGAAACTGCTCGCAAACTCCGAACCACTCCTTTCGCTTCATTCCCAATTATTGCGAATAAATAGGCTAACTAAGCATGACAAATGACAAAGGGCAATGAATGCGAATTCCTCTAGAAGGGAAGAGCATATGCTTTATAGCCCGTTACCCAGCTCGCCAGAAGACAAGAGACACACAAAGAAAGGACGACACAAACACATAGACAAATAACATTTATTGACAAACACAAACATCCATGCCTTACCGGGATTCGAACCCGAACTCAGAAGCTCCAAAGACTAGCTCCCTAACCGTTGTGCTGCTGGGTCGGCCTATATAATTAAGTCATAGTGTAAAAAAGGTTTTTAAATTCGAAAAATAACTCAAATTAAATTAAGTATGTTACATTGTTTAGTTGCAATAAGTGTACATCACCCATTCCACTATTTATTTATTTTTTAATTTAATGTTAAAGGTTTTAGTAGTAATAACTTTTTATACACGTGCTTGCCAACCCGGCGGAGCAATGGTTAGGGTGCTAGCCTTGGAGCAAAGTTATTACAAAGATAAAAAGTTAAACAAGGATAAGGCATGGATGTGTGTTTGTCGAGTATATGCAGAATACGTGCTCGTAAAATCTGTTGGGTCCGAAAGTCCTGTGGGCGGTCATTGCGCAGTTTCCCGCGGGTACAGCTCCCTGGAGACTATTTCCCTCCCCTTCAGGGACATGTCAAAATTGTAGAGGTGGCGCGCGATAGATGGCAGCATCTGTCACATATGTTTGTGTGTTGTGTCTGTCTTACTTGATGAAGGTTAATAAACAGGTCTCTGACCAAGTACACAAGCCTGATAATATAGGTATACCAAACCAAAATATGCACGTGCTTACACTAAAGAAGGTAAAATTTATACATGGAATTAGCCATTAATTGACGAAAAACAAAAGGCCAAAAGACTGTTGTTGTACATTTTCTTCTTTGAAAATAACAAACTGACCATAATGATTACCTAATCATAAAGTCACCTATCATCTCGTTTTAGCAAATTTCGCCAAAAGTGCAAGATTTTTTTTTATATTACAAAAATATAAATTTAGAAAAACAGTAAGGTTTTTTTTCTGATTCAGCTTCAGAAAATAAAATCTACACTACAGTCATAAGAGAAATTAAAAAAAATATATATTAATGACCAGCATATAATGTGTGCTTTTTAATATTCATTAAGATTTAAAAATATTCATTATTAGAAGACAGTTTTTAAAACATTTCTTTTTTAATACATTATTTCTATAGAATAGCTCCCAAATTTGCAATAATGAGAATTCCATTTCTTCTGTAATCATAAAAATAAAAATTCAGCCCAAAGATTTTAACTAGCTTTATAGCTACAAATTGCGACTGTTATCCAAGTAGGGTTGTTTCTATTACTACATCTTCATAGCTGGAGTTAAAACAATGTTTTTAGAAATAATAACCAACGTTATATTTCATAACATAAAACAACTGAAAATCTAATTTTCCTTAATTGGATGACGAATTGATTCAATTACTGTGTTGGGGAATTTTCGGTAGCGAAATGGATATTCTATTATTTCAGTAGAACGTGATCAGTAGCGATGGGCCCAATTATTTGATTATTTTTGCGATATATAATTACAGATAAAGCCTAACATTCAGAATACTAGTTTATTCTATTTTCATAATTGGAACAGCACCATCGATGCTTCAAATACGAAACTTGACAATTTACTATTAAATTATTTGCAGTTTTGCCCTAAAAGTATTTTTTTAAAACTGCCTTTAATTTTTTATAGAGTTAGGGATAAAAAAATTCAATGTTAGCAGATATTTTGGGAAATATTTTTTTAAAAAAGGTGTTGGTTATTTATTGAATTAATTAAATTGAAATTTTGAGGTTTGAAAAAATTGTGAAGAAAATAAAAAAAATTAGCAAACATTTTCAATAAAAAAGCCGTTTTAATTGGAATATTTCCCTTCTTGAGTGACAATAGTTCAACAGAAACAAAATTATATCTATATTGGTTAATCAATGTTGAGGGCTTAGCTGAGCATATCATACTAAAAATCACTGAAACCACCAATGAAGGATGGGGGGGGGGGGGGGCAATCTGTTAAGCATTCGCCCAGCATGCGAAAGGTCCCAGGTTCGGGTCCGTGCATGGCCAAATTACTTGCCGACCTATAAACGGCCCGTGCAGCCAAAAATGTCCGTCGAATAACACCCCGTGTAGAGCGAGTGCACGTTAAATATTCTTTAAGGTCCTAACGCTGGGTACGATGTCGCCCTTAACGGTTGAGTTGGGTGGTGTCGGCTCGTCACTTGACTATGGCTCTAAAATGCGATGCCCGTCGCCAATAGCCCTAGTGTGGCTCCAGTGCGACGATAATTCAAACTAAACTAAACTGAAAACACCAATGAAATCCTGGAATTAAAGCACAAATGAACACGTCACGTGAAACATGCTAATAGGACTAGTACACATTTAGTTTGTCACTGTACAAAGTTTTAAAGACGAGTAAGAGGTTAGTTCGTTTGGGGTCCTCTCAGTTGTCGATCATTTTTGCTACAAGAAGAATTTTTTTAATTAAACTCTTTTAAATTTCTAATCTGCAAATATTGAAATCTACTTAGTAAACTAGGAAACATTCATGCATCATAATCTGCTGAAATTGTTTACCTTATGTGATGCGAGAACAAACCACGAAAAAAAAATTACTTGCATTTTTACTACATAGAATATCTAACATTTATTGAAATGAACCATTTCGCACCCCTTTCTTAAAAACCGATGTCGTGTCGGCATATAAATCTCTTTGAAATCATCTCTAAAATTGAATTCAAATCATTTTCCGATTTTCTATATCCGAATAACAATCATTCTTTGAAGAACTGGCATGCACGCACTAAAAAATAAATCACGCTGGGCAGTGTTAGTAAACAAAAGGACGATTTTCATCTATAGAGTGCCTGGTTTTTACTTTTACATTTCAAAATTTTAGTAGTTTTATCGGATACCAATAACAATAACCCATTCCAAACTGTGATGGCCAGGGAAAATATATCAACCCAATTATTAGAAAATAATCAGTGAAAATAATTTGTAAATATTGTAATAAATCTATTATTTCGATTTGAATAAGTATGTTATTCTCCATGAAAGTATATATACTCTATATTGTAATTCAGCTTTAAATATTTCATTTTGCAATTACTGAACTTAGTAAACTTGCTCATTCATATCAGTTTCCTTTTACAATTTAAGTTTATATTGAAACTTACATTTTTTTAATTAGCAAATATCCGATACCGTTTCACAATTTATTTTTAAAACGCAAGGATCGAATAACTTTGAGAGACAATCGCATATTTAAGTTGAAATAAAAGATTTTTTTTAAATCAAAGCTATTATAAATTATATTAAGGTATTATAAATTATTTAATCAAAGGTATTATAAATTATTTAATCAAAGGTATTATAAATTACGAAACTTTGGTATATTGTTGACAAATTTGCTCCGTCATATAGCTATTTTTTCATTTTTTTGAATATTTTCTTTATAATTCAAATAATTTTGAAAGTTACATTCCTTGAATTAGAGAATATACAAAAGCTCTTTACAAATGCATTTTTTATTCTAATACAATATATAAAGTTCAAATCGAAGGTAATTGCTTTTGTTATTATACATACTGTATTTGAAAAAAATGGTCGTAAAAAATTAAGCCACTTTTTAAAAAAATCATCATTCTTTTCGATTACATTTATAAAAATATTAAATCAAACTTCAACTAAAGTTAGTTGACATTTAAGAATTGTTTTGATCAAAAACTTTCGTCAGAGTTTATTGAAGCGGTATCATCCCTTCAACACTGTTTTTCTTTATTTTGACTTTTTGACATTCTGTTCCAATAAACAATAAAAGTTCGGGCAAAAATGACTGAAGTAAGAAAATAACAAAAAATATAAAAAGAACACTTTTTAATTTAAACTGAATAAGTTTCGCTGACTTTTATATTAGAGCTTTTCTTACTGTGATGAAACCTCAAGAGGCCACCATTAATTTTACGCTTCAGCATTTTTAAAACAAAATTTCAATTCTGCTTCAACTTTGAACATTGTATAATTTGAGATTTAACGAAAACTTTCCTTCACTAAGTAAAAAGTTTCTCCCCGAAGAAAAAACTACTAGCTATTTCGGATCTGTAAATCAGTGAGGCATGTTATTGAAGTTACGCTTTAAAAAAAAGTAAGCTTTGTTCTTAAAACTCATTGAAGTAAAAATATATAAGCGTAGGGTGCGTAGTATCAAACTGTATACATTTCTTTTTATTGGTTCCTATGCTATTCGGGATTTAACCTTCGAAACAATCTATTAACTAAAATAGCTTTTTAGTTAGGCTGATACAGTTTTGGAGCAAAAAGTTTCCAAATGCTACATTTAAGCGCCTTTACTTACCTGCACATATATACTCTTTGAATTTCTATGCTAATTTCATGGTAAATTAAATTGTCTGTATAGTGTAAGTCATTTGTGTTAAATTATCACAACATCTTGTAACATTAACTGAAAAAATAGCAGAATAGTTGATCTACACTTAGTGCAACTAAATAATATAACCTTTTCTAATTAAAACAAATTGTTCTTTAATTTCAAAAAGCCTTTAAAAAACTTGGCAACTTTCACTACAAAAATCTTTATTTCGATGGAATTAGCCTATACTGACTCCCATTATCATCACTACTCAATAAGAAAAGCAATTTTTCAACAACAAAAAGGTACATTTAGTTTTGAGTTTATAAATTTATCAAAGATTGATTCAAAGTTGCGCTGAAGGGTAAAATTCCACCATTTAATAGCACTTTTAGTAACACCTCTTTTTTACAAAAATATATTGTTCAAGGGTTCATCCATCACCTCCTCGGTATCTTATAAATAAATTCCCTTTTTTTTTATGGAATTTCAACCTTATTTTAGAATCATACATCCATTCCCTATACGTCAATGTCGCATGTACCGACACAAAGAACATTAAAAAGACGTATTACATGCTTATAAAGCATGTTTATGCATGTAAAAGATACCATCATGCACTGTATTGGTATCTATCAATCACAGCATGCTTCTTTCTAAAAATGAATTCTTCTTTGGTTTTTGCCCTTTTTTCCCCTTTCTTTGGAAATACTAAGGAAAAGATACTTTGTTTATTTAAAGGAAAGCTATAGAAAATCTTTTATTTGGGTGTAAATTAGGAAACAGCGCATGGAAAATTTTAGACCTGATCATTTGAAACAGATGTACCACAGACCTATCTTGACTTTACTGTAACTTTAAAAAATAAAAACTACAAAATTAGTATGCGTGAACATTCTTATCATTGTATAGTTTTTCTTTATTTAAAAAATGAATAACTAGTAGACCTTTTAACGTATTAAATTGTTAGTACCAATGAAGAGAATGAAGCACTACTTTATTATGGAAATGCAACATGGTAGTGACGCAAAATCTCCAGATTCAAATATTTAAGCTTGCAGAGCCAGACAAAAGTCTTATTTAACACATTCGATTTTTATTGAAATTGAAATGCTCCACCAAATAATGAAGTGGCGGGATATTCGATTTTCCATGTTACATTTTATGTACTTTTTAATAGAAATTAGTCAGCAACAGCAATGCAACGATGAAAGAATAAATCGCCCAGCTGTCACTTGTGACTTCTGACGTTCCATTTCCTTCTCGCCTTGTTGAACTCGGGTAATGGAGTTACATTTTTTCCTCGAAAAGTCAGAAGCTAGAATATTGATCTCTATATTATTAAAAGCTTTTAGATGCCAGGGGCAACATTTGAACTTGAACCCAATTGGGGCTTGAATATTTCACCCATTAGAAACAAATTACCATCTCTGAAATAGCAAACTCGAGTTGAATGACAATCAAAGACAAGACAGCGTTGAAGTATCAAACACTGTGGATATATACTTATACTCTTTTAACGTGTAAAATGCTCCAGAACAAAGACTTCTTTTTTTTAATTATCTCAGATAATGGTGCTACATTTTCTCGAAAATAAGGAAAGCAACTACAATATCTGTTTTTCTATAATTAAAGCTTTTAGATGCTAAGAACAACACCTGAGCTTGCACCCAAATGGGGCTTAAAACATTCATTCGGATTCCTTTGGACCTTCGGAACAAATCGCCACCTTGGGTACACCAGGGTTAAAATAACTTTGCAGACAAACAATATGGATCAACTTATACTCCTCGAACGTGAAAAACGTTCCAGAACAATCCCTTTATTGAATATGAAATATTCCCCCTCATTCTATCCTCGTTTCTTCATCCGATTTATTCCGTGGCAAAAGTGAGGAACGCAACAATTGATAGGGCCAATCGTCTTCTTCCGTCTGCGACTTCTTCTTCCCTTGTTGAACATTCTCAGGTAATGGCGTCACGTCTGAGGAACTAATACAGTTTCGCGCCTTTTTTTTTTATTATTATTCCGTTCGGTTTCTTTGTCCTGTTATGAAATGAAAGATATGCTTCTAGAATAATGGATGGATTTTCCGGAAAGATCGACACCGAAAAATTGGAGAAGAAATTGGATTAATATTTGGGGCGTCGGTATTTTTCTTTGTGGGTTTGAAGTTGAAGAGCTTTTATCATTGGTGATGTATTTCTTCTTTTTTAATGCAATTTGTTATGTAGCAATTTGAATTAAAAAAAATTACATTAGAATGAGAAATGGTTATAAGAATTTTGATGAAATTGAATAAAGAATTTTACGGAAATTGTATGAAGAATTTTAAAGAAAAGTGGTGCATAGAATTGGAATGAAAAGCGGTTTATGGAATTTGAATGAAGATTGATTATTGTTGAATTGTAGAATTTAGAGTGTTATTGTATAAAAGTGAAAAGAATCATTTCAATGACGAAAAGTTTAATTGAATGATAGTGAAAAGTTGAAGAAGAAATACGAACGAAAAACTGGTGTTAAATAACCTGTTTTATTTTACGGCATTCTGAACGAAAAACAGTTTTAAAAAAACTATTTGAAATTTCGATACATAAATTTATGTGTCTAAAAAAAGTAAAATAAATAATTGTGTCGTTGAAAAAAAGCCGAGATTCCGTTTAATATCAGATTATAGCTATAAATAGTTAATTGGCATTATCAAGCCTGGAGTGATAATAGTTCCACAGAAATGAAAATATGTTCTCGATAATATTAATCAATGTAGTGGGAGGAGCTTACAGTGTTATACCACCAATCACTGAAACCACGAATGTTAGCAGCAATGATTTACGTCACGTGAAACAAGCCAATTATATTACGATCAAAGCCAATCCACATCCCAGATGGGAAAACACAACTTTAATTTCTTAAGTGAAGTTTACCTACTACTCCCTTATAAATCAAGCTTCTCTTACACTAATTACAGACCGACCGTAATATCTTCTCACGAACTTATACCGTATCCCGTAAAAGTGCGCGAGAAATTGAACCTAGTTACCTGTATACTTATGCAAAACACTCTTATTCCTTGTGAGTTCGGCCCCACCAAATCTCACGGCCCAAAAAGAGCTGAAAAATTTAATTAGCTCGTTGCGCAACCTACTTAGGACTTCCAAGTTTTAATTAGGTCGTTAAATATTTATGTATCGCCTTGTAAAACTATTAGAGGGGGAATTACATTTACATACACGCCTTATTACCTTGTAATGGATAGTTTCTGAACGAATTCGAATATAGAATTTAATTTTTAAGGTTTTCAAATAGTTAGCTCAGGAGCGTTTAAATTTAGCGTTGTTCATAAGGAACAGTTATTCTCTCTTTTTTTTTTTAAATTTTGGTCTTATCCACAGAAAATATAACCTCCAACTGGTCTTATCCGAAGAAAGTATCACTTTTGATTATTTTTTTCTTTCTTTAGCACAACTCTGTTCTATTCTGAAACACTTAACACCAAATTTGAAGTCCGAAGCTCTTTTAGTTCGAGCTGTAGAGTGATTTCAGAGAAAAAAATGTCTGACAGACGCATCAATGTTCAAACATCACTTTCTTAGAATCAACATCCTCCATAACGAGTGAAATACATAAAATTCTTTCTCTTTTTTTTTTTTTTTTTTGATTTTCTACACCATCACAATTCTCTTTAACAACTTTACATTTCAAATTAAGGGGTCTAAGGAGTCTTAAAAATGTGCAAAGATGGAACTACAAAGCATAGTTTGATCTTTCATGTAATTTTTTAACTACTCAATATACAAGCATAATTTTTTTATATGTAATTCTACAAGATTTATTTAATATGAAACAAATTTTAAAATTTATGAAACTTTAACCAAAACTAAAATAAATGATATTAAACATAAAGCTATTTGAACACATTGTGATTAGGCTTGCGCGGTAAATTGTGAGGTCAAAATTGAAGACATGACCGAGAAAATGACTTTATATTGTACAAATATGTACAAACTAGAACTTATACCTAAATTCTCAGCTCAATTTTAATTAGAAATAATTTTTAAAATTTTTTTAAATCAAAATTCAAAAAATTTTATAAATTTTTTTAGAAAAAAGTTCTTAAAATAAATTCTAATTAAAATTGAGCTGAGAATTTAGGTATAAGTCTTTGTTTGTACATATTTGTACAATATAAAGTCATTTTCTTGGTCATGTCTTCAATTTTGACCTCACAATTTGCCGCGCAAGCCTAATCATAATGTGTTCAAATAGCTTTATGTTTCATATCATTTATTTTAGTTTTGGCTAAAGTTTCATAAATTTTAAAATTTGTTTCATATTAAATAAATCTTGTAGAATTACATATAAAAAAATTATACTTGTATATTGAGTAGTTAAAAAATTACATGAAAGATCAAACTATGCTTTGTAGTTCCTTCTTTGCACATTTTTAAGACTCCTTAGACCCCTTAAGTCATTGTTAGCGAAATTTCAACTGGAATACACACCTATTTTCAATTTAAAGTAACAAAAGACAATAAGACAAATTAAATTAATGGGAAGTTTAATCTTTCACATCAAACACTCTATAGAGTGTCTCTTAGTGTCCATTTAAAATGCAGTCTAATTTCAGCTTCGCGTCCCCTCTAGCGGTATGGGTGCTTTTGGATTACTGTGATCGAAGCCTGGATCAGTCACATACACTCTTAAAACAAACGAGCGATTTTAACTCAGTCTGAGAAATTTTCACTCCTCCAGTCTGGAAAATGCACCTCTCCTCTTGGAGTGGATCCTTTGTGTGTTAAACCTCCGACAGGATAACTCCAAACGAGTGATTTTAACTCAGTCTCAGTTAATATTCACTCCTTTCCAGTGTCGAAAATGCACTTCTCCAACTGGAGTGGATTTCACTCGTTTGTTTTAAGAGTGTAGTGACTGGAATGCGAATTGTTCGTTGTTAATTATGTAATTGGTCAATGGGACGTGTTGTAGGTGGAATTTGTAAACAGACTAGGGTTTAATTTAGAGCCTTTGATTTGTAAAATTATTTTATAACCTAATAATGTTTAACCCAAAAAGTTCTATGGAAGCTATACCTTTTGCTCATGAGCATAAAACTTATTATGACGTTCGACAGGTACTAGGGTAGGGTAGTTACAAATATATTCCGGCTTGTGTGCTTGATCAGACACGGAAAGAGTTTTTACTGTCACAGAGAAAGGAAGTGCACCCAGGGCGAAGGCGGTAATCGAACCCGCACTCGTTACAGCGCGCAGACTGTTGGCCTGCGATCCTAACCACTCGGCCATCCAGGCCCCAGGTACTGGGAAATCGTGTACCGCATTTGAAGTCCAACCGTAACTCTTTTATTTCGTATTGTATAGTTGTTTCAGACTGACAAACGGATAATTCAAGAACAACTTTTTTAGAAACAGCACGATCCAAAACGGTTGAAAAACCCAAAATCTTCATTTTGGATTTTCGATCCCAATACTTTAAACCTGTATTTCATATTAGGTAATTTAATTGGAATCCCTATAAAATTTTAGCTTTAAGAAACAAGAGAAAGTTTAATAAGGAGTTTAATCTTTCATATCCATTACATGGACGACACACTCTATAGAACGTCACTTAGTGTCCATTTAAATGCAGCCTAATATCATCTTCATATCCCCTGTAGCATGTCCCGCGGTATAGGTGCTTTTGGATTAATGGGATCGAAAGCTGGATCAGTCCCAGAGCGACTGGATCCGAATTGGACATTGTTAATTATGTAATTGGCTAATGGGACGTTGTAAGTGCAATTTGTAAACAGACTAGGGTTTAGTTGTGAGCCTGTGATTGGTGGAGTTATTTTGATAACTGAGCTGGTTGGTGGGATTTGGCTAATAAACTTACTACTGGGAGTTATAGTAACATTATAGACAGGCTGGATATATAGCTAATTGATTGCATAAGTCTATTATAATCTTAATTTACACCCTCATGAACGACTTTAATGGTACCGAGAGTAAGCGGAAATCTGGTATAACTCAAGAGAATATATTGAAATTTAAATATACATTGGATTGTACTGTTCAACATTAGTTATATTTACCTAATGTTTGTATATAAAATGGAACTAATGGGTAATTTTATTCAATCTATTTGAGAATTTTAAGGGGAATAGGCGCGCTGGATGTCGGGTCTCCAAAGCAAAGTGCATCAGTGGTAATCCAATGGAAAAAATATTTTCTCTGCCACATTTCTCCGGCTGTATTGAATATTTTTACGAACGGATTTTTTATATGATCAATGTATTTGTCTTAAATGTCCCGACAATACTACTTTCCGAAATTGGTTCAAATTTTGTTTTTAAATTTTCAATAAATAATTTTACAAAAAGTATTCCAAGCAATGTTTAAAAGTGAGATTATAGAGACCTGTAACTTATCTATATTTATGATTTAAAAAAAACCGTTTGTAACATTTTCAATACAGTTGGAGAAATGTGGCTTAGAAAATAGTTTTTTCCCCATTAGATTAACACCGAAGCACTTGAGTTTGGAGACACGTGATCCAAAGCGCTCAATTCCCCTCCTTAAGTTACTCACCATTCAAAAAATAGTAACATTATTTTAAATTAAATTTTAGACGTTCGGCAACTTTTAGTATAGTTCCATCAGGTTCTTTTTATCAGTATCACTGTGAATCAATAACTAAATACGTGATGCTTTTTTTAGCTATTTCCAATACTTTAAAGATAAAAAAAAATGGCTGGTTAAAGTGGAGATCCAATAAAATTGATTCCTGTTAAATTGTCTGCCATGTACTGTATATTTATAGAGCATATAGTATCTGGTTTATCTTGATAGTTTTTTCAAGGTAAAGGTTATTTTCAAATTTGTAGAATTACTGTAAATTTTACATTTCAGAATACGAATTTTGAGGCTACACATATAACCGAATTTATAGTTATTTGCATTATACTGTATATGACATATTATAACTTAACCTCTCAAAATCTTACATTTTTAACCCCAATTAAACCTAATAACTTAAATTATCTTTTTCACATATTCCTAATACCACTTAGTACTTTAACACCCCACCTACACCCTGTCAGTGACAAGCAGTAGACTAAATCAATCGTTCCCACAGAAAATTTGCTGAGTCATTTTGAACTTACACCATTTCCCACGAATAATCTTGACTCTGTTGGATTTTACATTTCAAATTTTACATTTCAAATTTCATTTCTATTTTACATTTCAAAATACGAATTTTGAGGCTACACATATAACCGAATTTATAGTTATTTGCATTATATATGACATATTATAACTTAACCTCTCAAAATCTTAAATTTTTAACCCCAATTAAACCTAATAACTTAAATTACCTTTTTCACATATTCCTAATACCACTTAGTACTTTAGCACCCCACCTACACCCTGTCAGTGACAAGCAGTAGACTAAATCAATCGTTCCCACAGAAAATTTGCTGAGTCAATTTGAACTTACACCATTTCCCACGAATAATCTTGACTCTGATTGGTTGGTAGAGGAGATTCTGACATTCTTCGCCATTTTTGTGGATCATTCCGTCCCACTCTATCGTCGACTTCAGACGACCAATTTATCTTTTACCAATGTCAATGTCTAGCAGCTAAACAAAAATGACTCACTTTTATAAAAGTTTCCCTGTCGACTTATTTTACATTTATAAATTAACACTTTACCTACGGGCGTCGACTGACCCGTAGACTAAAAATCTTCTAGACCAGCAACTTAATCTAATGCCTAGCTCTTCTAACGTGTCGAAAGCAACTAAAACACTATTAAAGGTTGATTTGTTGATTGGCATAATTGTACTTTCAATTGTAGGGCTACTGTTTCTTCAGAATGTTCTCTGTTAAAAAAAAGTTACCCACTAGTGATTATTTCAACCGTTAGTCATCCTTTTACATCGGACCTTTTTGACTATGTGAACAAATAACATTTTGAGTTAATTGCATGACACAAAATTTGCATAAGGGTCCGTCTTAATATTAAAAATGTTACGAACTTTAAAATTTTCAATAGCAACACCCAATTTTAATTACTTAGAAATGTGAAAAACCATCGAAAACCCCTAAATCTAAGTTTTTTTTACATTTGGATGAATATTTGACGAGTTATTCAATCGAATCACTTGTGGATCTTTGGGGGACCATGTCCAAAATGACAAGCGTAGTCAGTCTGTAGGTTTATTAATGGAGAAAAAGAAGCACAAGGTCAAATATCTTGAGGATGGGCCTACGAGGGATATAAAAGTCAATGAGTAGCTGTATATATTCAAAAATAAAGTCGAAAATAAGTTGTAGTAAAAAATAGATCCCTATCGTCACTTGATAAGGGTTCCAAATTACGAGATGTCATTGGCTCTGTTAAATCTCCTAAAGGTGACTGCAAATAGGCAGCCAGAAACCATTACATTAGTTCCCTTAGACACAAAGGGGGCGCGCTAGTTTCTATGTCAATTTCAATGTAGAAATTCTCCAATGAGAGTTTCAAACTTAGAGTGTTCTTAGTCTATGGGTCAGTCGACGCCCGTAGGTAAAGTGTTAACTTGAAAAACGAGTAGTATTCTAGCATTTCTATGTATTTGTAAGGCATTTCAATCATTTGTGTTTAAAAGCATCACTCCAAGTCATTGCATTGGAATTCATCAAGCATTGAAATCTTAAGAGAGTCACATAATTTATAAAAAAAAAAACAATTTGATTGTAGAATTTAAGTTACCTTCTTCAGTCTTCTACAGACGCATCATTTCATCACAAAATGTGATCATTTGCAGATAAGGCATCGCAATGACATTCGAATTTTAAAACATTCTTACAACTATGAGGAATTTCGAGTAATAGATGAATATAAAGTATGACCAGAAAAAAATCCACTGACTGACAACGCTTTTCAAAAAGATTCATTAAAGGTATGTTTTAAAGATTCATTAAATGTCTCAATCTCATGGAGACATTGCCTTTCTGTATATATGTTTTTAAAAAAAATTGCATACTCAGCTCTCTATCACTACATTACGCAATTATCCCATAGTTCTTTTATATTTTTTCCAAACAAGTTCCATTATTATCCTTATGCTACCTTCAAAATGGCATCCTTTTCCCCCTGATAAATAGAAGATGAATGAAGACGTATTTAAGATAAGGAACTTATTTTGTTGACTAATGACTAAAATAGTGATAATTGCACCAATAATAATAATTCAGTTATAACAATAGCAATAATTCAGTTATAACAATAATAATATTTCAATTATAACAATATAAATAATTATTTTTCTTGCTCTAAAATAATGAAGTCATTTTGTAGACTACAATTGTATAAATGTAAAAATGGTTATAATTTCAAAAATAGCAATAACAATAGAAATAATTAGACAACAGTAGTAATAATTACACAGTACAATAATTACATAGTTTACATGACTACAATAGTAATAATTACAACAATACTAATAACAATAGTAATAATTGCAGCTATACTCATAACAAAAGTGATAATTGCAACAATACTAATAACAATAGAAATAGTTAGACAACAGTAGTTATAATTACACAGTACAATAAATACATGATTTACAGGGCTAAAATAGTAATGATTGCAACAATACTAATAACAATAGTAATGATTGCAGCAATACTAATAACAATAGTAATAATTGCAACAATACTAATAACAATAGTAATAATTGCAACAATACTAATAACAATAGTAATAATTGCAACAATACTAATAACAATAGAAATAATTAGACAACAAATGTTAATAATTGCACAAGGGAGCAAGATAATGCTATTCACTTGTCAACATTTTGTCCACAGAAAATCCCCGTCCCTAGATCTTAATAAATGAATGCAATCACAGAGGCCAATTCTCGGTCCCATTAATACTTTATGAAGCTCTGTCGACAAATTGCTGGACCTCGTATTAATCCTGCTTACCCAACTTGTTACAATGTAATAATTACAGCTTGCCTTCTGTCACTCAATGCCCGTAACTACTTAAACATTCTATGCGAACAAACCCTGTAGGTGTTCGTGGAACATTCAATAAGAATATTCTCTCGAAATAGAATGCATATTTGTGCTACAATTCCGTTGTTAGGTTGACTTTATATGGTAATAACTTTGTTATTGCAATTTATGCCGATAGTTTCGAAAGTATTTTATTTGTGTTGACGATAAGTAAGAGCTCTTTGAATGAGCTTTTCGAAACTTAGTTTGAGGGGAAAACACATTTATTTTCGATATTTGTTCTCAATATTAGCGACATGAAAGCGTTTAAATTATGTATATTACTCTGTTGCGATTCCAAATATCCTCGTTGAACAATAAAAATGTCGCATGTAAATATCTGGCTCATTTGATTTAAACAAGTTAAGCCACAATTATATCGATTGAATCGCATACAGAACAATATTTTGACAAAATTCGAGCGTGCTCAAATTATAGCAAGCTCCAGCCACAGAGATTAGTGGCATTGATTTTTTTGTGGACTATGTGAAGAAAATCATAAAGCTGATAGTTAAAAAGGAAATAAAGAATAACGATAATTTAAAACCAGAAATTTTAAAAGAAAATATTTTGTAAACAATAGTTTATATTTCTATTCATTTTGATAACGGATAACTACAAATTATTGCAAAATCAATTGATTTTAGAAAAATTACGCGTTCTATAAGGTGAAGGTCACATTTCACATTATAGTATTTTTATTGATCTTTGAAAGTTATACTATGCAGTATTTTGTTTCTACCACATTTTTAAATTTATTCATAACAATAAACAATATTGTAAAAAAGGGGAATTTATTGCTATGGAGTTAACGCGCCTAAGAAAAATATATTTGTGGAATAAATTGTTTGGAAGTTATCGCAACAAATAATTTGAAAGGATGGAATATTTTTTTTGTCATAACTTATGCATAGTCTACACATATTTTAACGAATTTATTGTCGTAGTGCTCAAGCTTTCAAACAAATGTTTTGCACATTTGCGTAATTACTTTCCATTGATAAGTTATGTTCTAATAATCGATTTTTTATGTCTGTTGTAAATTACTAGCATATACTTTTATGTTTGCCAATATGTTCCTTGTAACCCTTGTTACCCCTGACTACTTTATTACTATTTTATTTGTACATTTTCCTCCCAGTTCTTGTCTATATGTTTGTGTGCAATTAACAAAATATTAATAATTTCAATTGCGTTATCTGTATAAACTAAAGTAAATGGGTCACACAATCAGAAATATTATTACTTTCAAAATATTTGTTCATGTTTCCGCGATTTAAATATTAAAATATTTTTTAAAAAAAGTTTAATCTTGTGTGCTATTGAATTGTTAAATTTTAGCCTCATTATAAAAATTTCTCAAAATATAAATTATTTTGCCCTGCATCGAAAAAGATTGCCGACATCTGCCATATATAGGATACAATACTTAACATGATCAAACCTCTAAATACGAAACCACAATCGATGTTGTGTCTAGATTTTTCTTCTTATTCTATTCTAAACCAGCGGATGACAAGAAAGAAACAATTACCAGACAATTCCATTGCGCAAACTTAGCAAGTTCCTCATCAACTTTAGTGCCAACAAGTAATAATTTTCCCCAACATAGCTTTAACTATTTGGCCATCGTCCAAAGTGCATCAGTCATTTTTATGGTGGTAATTAAAGATATTAACTAGATGTACACTGTAAAAAAAAACATGATATTTTACAGTTATTTTGGATTATTTGTACTGTAAATGCATTGCTTTACAGTCATGACGCTCAAATACAGTACTATGAACTGTAACATATTGTAGCACTTACAAACGAACATAATTTTTGTTTTCGTTTATATATTTGTTTAAATATTTTTTTAGGTATGGTACTTAATTGGCAATGTTTAATTAGGAAAAAAATATTTCGGAACCTTTAATGTATTTTATTAGATAATACAACAATAATCTTTAAGAACTATTTTCACGTGATGGGATACAAGATTGGACCGCATTACATCCTCATTGAAAGCCGCCACCCGCCATTTTTGAAAGATGACACTTTTTTTTGTTTGTAAACAAATGAGTAAGATACAGTAACGTGTTTAAAGCTTTGTTTTAAAAATATGTTTCAGGTTGCTGTGAGGTGGGCGGTGCGCTTCTAATGTGATAAACGTGTCAAAAAGTCAATAAACAAACTGGAACTGGATTGGCTTTGAACTTTTTATACTGTTGTGACTTGTTTGGGCTCCGCGAGCGTGCCAAGTTTTCATTTTACTTTTTCCTTTCAATTTATCTTGTGCGAATCTTGGGTAAGTCACCTTCTTTTTCTTTTTGCGCTGAGGCTAAGCGCATGAATCCGACCAACTATGTAATCCGACCTGCATCCTTTCCTGTCCCTCACTACGAGGATAAACCTGGGACTATGGAAAGTCAAATTCTTTATCAGAAATCTCTGACTACTACGGAAAGCATCATTAAAGCTTCACATAATGGATGTCAACGTTTTGTTCTGTGTGCTGAAAACCCTCAAGGATCCCCAATCCCCAGGAATAAACCTAAGAAACTTAGCGACGAACTTAATTTCAAAATTCCACTTCATAAATCAATTGAAGATCTGAAAGTTACTCGTTCAAATAAAATTATTTTCACGACTCTAAATTTTGACTGCGCTTTGCAAATTAGTCAACTCACTAGCATTCTGAACATCCCCATTGTGGTTACTGTTCATAAAGACAACGTTACTAAAAAATTCCTTTTAAGAGAGATTCCCTCAGATATATCGGCGTCCGAGGTCGCTGATGAGATTGAGTCCGCCAATGATATCATTGTATCTGAAGTTCGTCGCTTTACAAAAAGATCTGACAATCAATCTATCCCTACAGAATCCGTCCTGGTTACAATTTTCGGAACGATTCTTCCCGAAAGAATTAAAACATGGTATACTAGTCATAAAATTTCCTCCTTTGTTGACAGGCCCAGGCAATGCCAAAATTGTTTCAAGTTCGATCACACTGCAAAAAACTGTAAGTATGACCAGATTTGTGTCAACTGCGGAGGTTCCGGAAATCACCCAAACTGTTCAAACTTAACCAAGTGTATCAATTGCCATGACAAACACGTAGCCTCCGACCAACTCTGTCCTAAAAGATTAGAAGAAGTCAAATTTCTGAAATTCAAAGAAAGATTTAATTACACTTTTGCTGAAGCCAGGCGCAACTTTAGATCTGAATCTACTTCATATGCAAATATCACAAACACTAACTCGATCGGTACGGCTAATTCAACCCAAATTGCCAACAAAAAAAAAGAAGATGCCATGCATGCAACTATAACTTCCCTGGCTGGATTGATTAAAAATCTTCAGGAAAATCAGGCCAAGACAACTGAAACTCTAGATAAGTTAACAAATGAAACGGCTAATACAACCCAAAGTACCAACAAAATAAAAGAAGATGCCATGCTTGCAACTAACACTTCCTTGGCTGGAATGATTAAAGATCTCCAGGAAAATCAGACCAAAACAGCCGAAACCCTAGATAAGTTAGCAAATAAAGTAGATCTTATCACTAAAGTCTTAGAAAAAGTTGCCCCTCAGCTCTTAAAACCAAAAATAACGGAAAGGTCCCCTTCAAAAGATCGTTCAGATCTATCAATCACCTTAGCAAAAAAACAGAAAGTCATTTCTGAATCTGATCCTCCTAATAAAAATCCGGCGGGCAGTACTGACAAACTTCATGAAGTGCCAATCAAAATGGACACCTCCTCCAATGCCCTAAGTGCAAATGTCTCTTCTACCCCTCAACTTTCTCCAATCATTTCTCTGACTAATTTTGCTCCCTCAAATTCAAACCCTACTCAAAAGTAAACAAGAACTCATCATGAAATTCAATAGTTTAAAAATCATTCAATGGAACTGCAGATCTATTAAAAACAAATTAGTCTGGTGTAGAAATAATATGTTTTCAGAAGCTAATGTTATTGCATTACAAGAAACCTTTTTAAAACATAGTGACAATATTCAACTTCCTGGGAAAATAATCTATCGTAAAGATAGACCTTGTAATACTCAAAATAAAGGGGGTGGTATCCTCATTGCTATAGACTCTAAACTTTCTAGTCAATTAATTACCTTCACCAACCTCCCGACTTCTGACAATGAAATTATTGGGGTTAAAATCAATCTCAACAACAGCTCTTTAACAATAATCAACATTTATTCCCCTAAAGGTAGATTTCAAGATGCCTGGCTTGCTGCTCTTTATGACGAATTGATCCAACCATTCCTCATCCTTGGTGATTTTAATATTAAACATCCTGTTTTTGGCTCAAGGTCGAAATCCGGGGATAGCGACAAAATAGTGGACTGGTTTTTCGAAAATGATTTAAATATTTTGAATACAAAAGCTCCCACGAGAATCTCCCCAACTGGATCCTCTCTTCTTGATCTCAGCATTAGCTCGCCTGATCTTTTTCCCTTTATTACCTTTGAACTCACCCCGGATCCCTTTAATAGTGATCATATTCCAATAAAAATTACAATCAATAATAAATTTGTCTTCGAAGTTGTCAACAGGAATAAAGTCCACTGGGCCAGGGTTCTCCAGGCCTTCTCGGAGCTCCCATATGTCAATAATAATTTTAAAAGTTACAAAGAGTTCTCCACCTTCTGTACCAGCACTATTAAAAGTAATACTAAAGAAGTCATAATCAAAAATAAAAAATTTAGTCCATGGTGGAATAGTTCCTGCAGTTTTCTTCAGGGTCAGAAAAGGAAATTTTTGCGATTAAGCCGCGAGTCAACTAAAATTGAACATTGGATTCAATATAAGAAATTTTCCTCGAAGTTAAGAAAGGCAGTTACGCGAAGCAAACGAGAATATTGGAATAGAACGTGTGAAGAAGGAGTTCGTTCGGGTAAAATCTTTAAGATTATTAAAAGCATCTACAATAGAAGTAACGAGGTTACGACAAGTAATAACTTTATTATGGATGGCAACTATCCAATTTCTGATCCTTACTACCAAGCAAACATGTTTGCGAACCTCTTCTCATCTGAAGCAATCCCAGAATTCATTCCCTTTAGTTTGAAAGGGGATGACAATCTTCCTTATAACAAAAACTTCTCCCTTCCTGAAATCACTCGTGCAATTAAGCTCATGAAGGTCTCAACCCCAGGTCATGATGGTATTAGTGCAAAACTCTTAAAAAGCCTTAGACCAAACATTATCCTTAACCTTCTCAACATTTTCAACGATATTTTTAATACAAATGAATTTCCCGAAGACTGGTCCTCTGCTAAAATCCTCCCGATTAAGAAACCAGGTAAAGCTGCGCAAGAAGTTTCCTCTTATAGGCCGATTGCCCTCACATCAGTTCTCTGCAAACTCTTTGAAAAGATGATCCTCCAGCGCATAATTCCTTTCTCCAATAGCCCAAAATTCCATCCCTACCATTGTGGGTTTCTGCCTCACAAAGATTGTTCCTTTGCATTATCTATCCTTCACCACAAAATTGTGCAAGCTAAGAACGATAAAAATTATTTCTTCCTGATTAAACTCGATATTACAGCAGCCTATGACTCTGTGTGGAGTGACGGTTTAGTCTTCAAAATGCTGAGACTGGGCATTAAAGGGAAAGTGGCGTACTGGATTTTCAGATTCCTGAACAACAGGAAACTTTTTGTTGCTTGGCGTAACATTATCTCAGACGTGAAAGAATCCATGAGGGGGGTCCCTCAAGGTAGTGTTTTAAGCCCATTTTTATTTACCATATATATGATGGACATCTTTGAAGTTATCCCAAATAATGTTGAATGCGTCATTTACGCGGATGACATTTTTATCTTTAATCAAGGAAAAGACTTAACTAGAGTTACAGAGAAACTTCAATTGACCCTGCACAAAATTGCAATCTGGTGTTCCACCTGGAAACTTAACATCAAACCTGAAAAATGTGAATCTATTAACTTTTCCAATAAAAGAGGCAATCCTCCTCATCCCTTTAATATTAACGGAACTTATATCCCATCTACACAAAATATTAAAATTCTCGGTGTTCATTTTGCCAGCAACCTTTCCTTTAAAAATCATTTTGAATACATTAAAAAGAAAACCATGCGTAAAATCAATGCTCTAAAATGCATTGCTTCCAACTCGTGGGGCGCCCGTTCTAAACACCTGATTCAAATTGCCAACTCATGCATCCGTAGTTCTCTGGACTATGGCTGCCAGATCTTCTTCGGAACTAGCAAAACATACTACAATAAATTAGAAGTTATCTACAATAGTGCATTGAGAATAGCTACTGGTCTCCCGCGCTGGACTCCCATCCCCCTCCTCCTGGCAGAAGCTAATGAATCTTCTGTTTTTTCAAGACATCAACTGCTTGCAAAAAAATTTTATTTTAAACAATTCGCTATAAATCAAAACCATTCCCTGGTTGACCTCTTTCAGAGGGCGAGCCTCTCTCAAAGACTCAAAAGAACGCAATCTCTGGGAAGAATCCTTAGGAACTGTCCTCAAGACTCTGGCGTGGCAGTGGCTGATATTATTCCTATCAATGTCTTTAGCAAAAAACTTAATAAGATTCACGTTCACTTAAAAGATCTGCCCTTTCAAAACAAGGCTCTGCCTGATTCCATTATCCAAATCCTCTTTTTAGAATACAAAAGTAGCCTCGATCCTGACTCTATTATTTTATCTACCGATGCTTCTAAATGTCCTTTTTCAACTAAAATTGCGGCCATTGACATTACAAACCAAACTCCTATTGCTGGCTCTATTGCTCCTCTGTGCTCTGTTTTTTCTGGAGAGGCCTTTGCAATTTACCTCGCAATTAAAACCTTTATCAACGCCAATCACCACTACATTATCCTGTCTGACAGTTACTCTGTCCTATGTGCTCTCAACCAGCTCAACCATAAGTCTCACAGTGCAATCACTTTCATCAACGAGGAGATCAGGAAGGCTGTGCAACTCTGCAAATCTATTACGTTGATCTGGACCCCGGGTCATAAGGGTATTGAAGAAAATGAGAAAGCTGATCAAGCCGCTAAAAATGCTCCAGACAATAAAATTATTAAGTGGACTCCAATCGAAGATGTGTACACTCTTCTTCATTCTCAGTATTTCAACGAAAAAGCCCAGAAATGGGCTGACAGTAAATACGCCAAGGATTTCTATTTTTTAACAACAATTGATACTAAGCACAGACTTCTCCCTCCAAATAGGAGATTTGATGTCTTGCTCTCGAGGATCAGAACTAAAACTTTTCCGAGTAACTCCAAACTCCATAAAATGGGGCTTGTCTCTTCACCCCTTTGTGCTACTTGCAAAACGGAAGATACCATCGACCATATGATTTTGGAATGTAAAAAATTCAACGCAGCTAGAACCAAATTAAGAAACCAACTCGGTATTATGCCCTTATATTTTCCTTGGCTTTTCGACATGACCGAAAACGCAGTGATCAAGACCAAAATTATAATTATGTTTATTAACAAGATTTTCCAATCCAGTTGACTCTCCCTGATGTTGACAGTTTTCCTCCAACTCTAGTCTCGAACTCAGTATCCTAAAAACAGGAGCAATGTGATTAAGCAGCCTTGTCTGGCGAGCAAATATCACAACAACTACCCAATTCGCAATTCGCAATGACACTTTTGGATTGGAACTTCGAAAGCGTTTAAGTAAGTTTCTTTTCTTTCTGTATTATATTCTATCTTATTCATTATATAACATAGTATATATTAATTTATATATTGAAAGAATCCTGTATTCATATATGCTAGTCGTTTGTTGCCATTGTTAAGATACATTTTGATTGTGTTTGTTTTGTTCGATTCTAAGTACTTTTTTGTTCGCCTGTACGGGATTTTTTCCCCTTTGCGTGACACTGACACAGTATTGTCGTATTGTTTCTTTGTTGTTTTTGTTTTAGTGATTTTAAAGATAGTTGTTATAAACAACCAATCTATGTTGATTATAAACTATGCAACGCTAAAATTGACCTGTATCGAAACAAAAAGTGATCGGAAGAGTGTAATCTCATTACTTTAGTAGCTCCGATTCAGGCAAGATGAAACAACCAGAATATTTTCTTCTGATCAAGTGTCAGCGAGTCGTGATTACAAGAACAGCTTGAATTTTGATTACGTTTAAAACTTTTAAGCATTTTTCTAATTCAGCCTATACTGTGGTTTCTGATTTTGGACAGGTTTAAGTTTGAAAAGAATATGGGAGGCCGTCTTATAGACGCTTTGGCTTTATATATATTCAGATTATATTTTGTTAGTAATTTCTCATCTACCTAAAATAACAAGCTTTTTACAAAAAAAGTACTAAATAAATTGAAAGGAATTAAAAATATTTTTTTATTTATTTATAAACGAGTTAAATATTCTTGAAATAATCAACTGTGAAATATACCTATTGCCACATAATAACCATGTAGTTCACAATCAAGGTGTTGTATAAAATATTTTTCCAAAGGAATAAATATAAATAACTAAATATTTCAACAAGTATTTTTTAATTAAGTTCATAATCAAGATTGTATTTCATTTGTAAGTACTAAATATATATTGTTATTTACTTTAAGCAAATAATTATTTAATAACGTTGAAATTTTAGTTGCTTATTGAAGGGGTAATGTTATATTTTATATCTAAAATTGTAAAATTTTTAAAGTTCAGTCTTGTAAATTTTGATGGCACCCATGCATTATCTTTTAAATGATACAAGCAATTTGTAAATGTGGACCTCCCCAAAAAAGCTAGTTTTGTTGTTTCGACCTAACTTCAAAATTATCTGCTAAAAATTTAAAACTAGCTAATCTTCGACCAATATTTTTTTATGATTAGAAAAATTAATTAATTTGTATGCATCATGAACCATAAGAATACATTTTGATTTCAACCCTGTGCAAACGATACTTAGAATTTTTATTTCACCTGTTTCATATCTTCAATTTTATTGAACGATTTGTTGGCAAGCATTTCCGTCCCATCAAGTTATATTGATATTTTTAATTCGATAGATTTAGGAACACACATCTGTTTGGATATTTGTACTTTTTTCTAACTTAACATAAAAAATTATAAAAATTCTCTACAGGGTCAGGAAAAATTAAATTGATGTTAAAAATTATAAATTTGTTATCAGTACTATATAAAAACTAGTTATAATAATATATATCTTTTGTATTTTACAGATTCAGTACACAAGTTCAAGATAGTGTAGTGTAATCATTTCCGGCTGCCTATTTCTAGCCTTCATTAGGAGCTTTAACACAGCCAATAACGCCTCGTAATTCAGAACCCTGGTCAAGTGACGAGGTCGACGCCTGAGTGGGCACCCAACGAACTTCGAGCGACATCGTACGTGACGCCGTCGGGACTTTGGAATCCACAGATTTAACGAGCACGCCTGTTCCAGTGTACTCGGGCCCATCCGTCACGAGTTGGATTTTCTACTCTTTCCCAGTACAGATATCCGATTTATAGGATGACTGGCAGTAGGTGGGATTCGAACCCCCGCACTCCTGAGAGGGCTGAATCCTGAGGCGGATACGTGTAGGAATTTTTCACTTGAAACTTGACTTATCAAATGCTAGTCTTAATCTTTCTCCCATGATTAAGTGGATTAGCCGAAACGTGTAGGAGTTTTCAAGACGTATGTGGTGTCATGCAGAATCTTGTGCAATTTTAATGTTAGATAAAGTGTTGTTGATTATATGTGTTTATATTGGGATTGTATTTTTTTTAAAAAAATGTATTTGATATTTCTTTCTATTATATTTTATATACTGCTCTGTTTAAACTAGTTAAATGTTGAGATTTGTAACCATTTCGAATTAACTGAAATGAGTTTCTTGGACATATTTTCCTTCTAGTTTGTCAGTCCATATGATGGGCGTTATGCAATTAGTTTAGATAGTATAAATTTATACATATAAAAAATTTAACTTTATTAAAGAGGAAAAGGTGGCAGATTGCTTATATTTAGTGAGTGGTTCCTTGCTCCCCACCCTCCTTTGTTTTTGTGTAATTTAAAAACAATTTATCTTGTGTGTGTATGCTTTTTTCTTTAGTGAGTGTTTAATAAAAAGATTTAAATCATGCTTGAAAAAATTTATTTTATTTACATTTTTTGAAGACCATTGTATCTTTATAAAATGAAACAGACCTACCTATTTTACTAGCTCGACAATTAAAAATAATAAGAATTCCAATACAGAAGTAAGTTTTATAATGTTTTGTGGAATTAATTTTAAAAAATTACAAGAATTTTCTATTTTTCCTACTTATGGTAATCATTAAATAATCTTTCAGTAACTTATTTTTAACCTTTGCAATCCCAACATTTTATATAGATTATAAAAATGTATTAACATTATTACTGTGAAGACATTAATGTTTATTACTCTTGTTTTATTCCTGGGTTCAAAATAGGAAATAGCCAGAAAATACTTGTTTCCCTGGTAGTAAAGGCAAACGTGTCATCAAGACTAATTGTAAATACAATAAATACTAAAAATCATAGTGTAAAAAATACAGTACTTGCAAATTAATAATACTCTAAATTTTACAGTCAAACTATCTCGCTAACATTACTATGTAGTGTGAAATTTACAGTAGTTTAATCAATCTACTACTGCATATTTTACAGCGACTACTGAACCAAACACAGTTCTTTGTACTGTAAAAAATACAGCAGTTACAAATTAATTGTACCATGAATTTTACAGTAAAAATATCTAATCGACACTACTAAGTAGTGTAAAACTTACTATAGTCAAACCGTATTACTACTGTATATTTCACAATAAATACTTAACCATAAACAGTACTTAGTACTGCTAAAAATACAGTAGTTAAAAAATCAATAGTACTGTAAATGTTACAGTAAATAGTGCTGGCGCCCTGGGTGCCAGTACTTTTTACTGTAAAATTCACAGATTTTTTTTTGCAGTGTAGTAATTCAAAAGGTTGGTTATTTAGTTCAGTTAGGACTACATTAGAACTATGTATTAATACACGTAAATAAAATATTCGTCTTGAAAAGCATAAAGTATAAAGTTTATTCTTTAACATATTCCTTCTTGAAGGTACATGAAGAAATATATCGTTGATTTTTGTTGCAAAAGTTTTATTGTGTAAAAATATTTACATTATTCGGTGTAAACACAATACACTCCGTGCCAACATAACTTGTGTAAAAACAGAGAGTAAAAAGGCAGGGGGAAAAGCGCGGTTGGTCCGTTAGTTGGAAACTTGTAAGGTAATATTTACATACAACATGATCCTGAAGACAATTTACCCAAAATACACTTTTGTTTTAAACATGTTTTCTGGATGGATTCACATTGTGGAACTCTTACATGCGCAGAAGGATCTTCTCCATAGCATACTTCTATTTACCCAACTTAGGTTGGCAAGGAGTGTAGACAAAGCACAAACCTTTTTCTGGAATGGTACTTCTTCCGAGTTATGTTCTATAGCTGCAATATCCATTCTTTTTCTTGGTAACTTAGTTTAGTACCATTTTATTCTATCAAAAACAAAATGTATATTTGTACTCTTAATGTTAGAAGACATCTCTAAGACAAAACAAAAAAAAAAGGTTTAAAAAACCTTTTCAAAATTTTGTTTTCGTAATTTGCGAAACTGTAATCTGCATATCCTTACCTGACGTGCATCTGGCGTTTAATAAGTTGCATCATTGAATCTTTTCCGGTGTTCCAAAATCTCCCTAATGTAATTCCAGCAGTTTACGATTAAAGTTAGTACGTTGCACCGATTGCAATTTCATCCATTCTTCTATCCATGGCCATTACGGGACCAAACGAAAATAAAAGCCAAGTACGTTCTGTTTTCCCATTTCGTTTTATTCTTCTATACTTTCTAATCTGTATTCCGATTTTTTTTCCCTCTTTTTTTTTTACAAAATCCACCCTATTCCGAGGGTTCGAAAATAATTTATGGTATACATTTGTCTTATGGGATTTTGAATTATCTTTGTTCTTTTATCGAATGAAGACTGTAAACAAAGGTAAAAAAGGATTCTAAGCTCGTTTGAATTAACTGTTAAGAACATTCCGAATGTTCTGACCGCTCAGCACAAACGCTATAAAGACTAAAAGGATAAATAAAAAAATGGCTGCGTTACATTATTCATGGGGCGGAATCTTTTTGTTTTCGTTTCATTCGTTGCCGTTTTTTGTTCTACAATCGAAGCAAATGTGCGTTTATCTTTTTGGGGGGTGGAATTTAATGATAATACATACAAGAGTGATTTTCGCGGACGTCCCAAAAAAGAAAATAAGGTAATTAAGATGCATGGCCCACTTGAAAGTATTTACCGGAGCCCTATCTCTTAAATGGGCTTAGTTATGTAGCTGCTTTTCGAACTTATCATCAAATAATTAATTGTTATGGCTTAATATTTATAATCTCGTTAAATAGCCTGTTATCAGTTATTTGAACGTGAAAGTAAAAGTGTCTTGTGAAAATTCTTTAGTTATCTGAGGATTTCAGTTTCCCATTTTTTTCTATGTTTTTGGCAGTACACTCTTATAATAATGGTGTATAATTGGCTTGTTTCACGTGACGCAAATCTTTCCTGCTTTCATTCCTGAATTCATTTGGTGGTTTGACATGGTAAGCTCCAACCACTAAATTGACTAACCAAACGAGCGAGGCCTTATTTTCATTCCTAGGGGACTGTTGCCACACTAGAAATAACACCCTTAAAATACTCCGTGAAAAATATCCCTTATTAGCATCAAAAAGGGAACAAAAATTTTCTGATGTACATCATATCATGAATTAGTATAAATTCCAATAAATTTCTTGGTTTTCATTTTCCATACATATAATAATATTTTTCTTAAAATACCGAGAATAGTTTTTTATAATGTGAAATGAAATAGTCATTTATAACTATCTACTTCCGAAATATATATATTATTAAAAAATTAAATTTTAAGATTTTTTTTTAATTAAATCCCTTGCTGTGAAAGCAAGTTTACAGAATCGTCGATTTCCTTACCCCTTAGAGGATAAAATACAATTTTAGAATTTCTTTTATAGATAGTTATTATCGATCGATAGGTTGATATCGAAAGATATCGATACGCATCTTCTTTTCAACTGCTATCAGAAATGGCGAAATAAATGTACTCAATTCATTCTTTCTGTGCTGCAAACATCTATTTTGATTAAACGCTGGATTTACAGCTAAGCAAAAATGAAATTCCTGTTTGTTTTGTCAATCAACCCTTTTCAACCCCGCGTGTCAACTTTAATAATAACTGTGCAACAAACTCTCTTGGATGTCACTTTTTTTTACCCTACCTCAAGCACAACAAATGCAAGCAATTTTCTCGCTTGGGTGCTTGAACAAAATCCACTTGATCTCCAGTTTCATTCAATCTGATTTTTTTTTCAACCGTCAAAGGATGAGTTCGAAAGAATCTATTGGGGGGAAATGCTTTGTTTTAGAGAGAAAAATAAAAACTTTGAATTTTTTTTTTTACCTGTTCTTTAAGGTTAACTGTATCGATAACTTTGTATTTTCAACTCAGATTCTTCGAATTTGTTTGACCTGCTTTGAGTTTTTTTTTTAACTCGTTTCAACGAAATTCGAACATACTTTTTTTTTACTTATTTCTTTCAGTTTCCTCCCCCTATACATTCCAGAAGACATAAGAACGAATATATAGTCTTCGACACTACTATTGAATAACTATACTGTTCAGCCTAAAATGCAACAAAAGCTAATCAGAGGCGTATAGGGGACAATATCCCTGCTCTGCGTACTATTTTTCAACAATATTGCTTTGCGGGTTCGATTCCCTCCTTCTCCCTGGGTGCAATTTCTCTCTGCGTGTGTCTAAAAAATTTTTGTGTGTTTTTCTTACAACAACAAAGGTTTATACGCAGGTCTCTGATCAAGTAAACAAGCCGGAAATACATGTACCAACCAATTGCATTTCAAAGTAATAGGAATATATATTTACTATTCTTTATAAAGAACCCGTATTCGTTTTCTTGTTTTAGGCTCCATCTTTCAGCGACCAGATTAGATGTGTCTCGAGTAACAAATGTTGACAGAGAGCAGAGATGAGATTCGTCTTAGTAGTACTATTGCCTGGTGTCTTGATTAAGACACTTCTTGGGAAATAGATCGATGTTGTCAATGTTCTTTTCTATAGATTCTTTATTTCTGGATCGTTTTTTATTCTGAAGTGAAAAAGTAGCCTCACGAATCGAACGGAGTTCTTGAATAAACTTTGTTTTTTTAACCACTTTAACTTAAAACTAAAAAGGTGTAATTCTATAATAAACAGTTTTGGTTTGATTTTAATACTTTTCCAACTTTACTAGGCGTTATAGACAGTACCAGATCCAGTGCAGGTGGGGCAGGCCAAAGTGAATTATCTTGCACCACTAGATGAATTGTATGATAAATAGATATCAATTAATTGAAAGGGATAAAGGGATATTTGGTGTGTTTTAAGTAAATACAATTAATGACAAATGGATTTAATTAATTGTAATGAGTAATTATTTCGCTTCATTATCTAAAAGGGTCGAAAACAGGTCTTAGCCCCGCCCCCCCGCCCCCAAAAATAGTAATAATAAAAAAAAATTTTGGTCGCGCAACTGATTATGGTAGATATTAGTAAGACGACGAAAACATGCTTTCAAAATAAAAGTTATATACAAAATAAAACAGATTTAAGTCAATTACACAACTTATAGGAAAAAGCAGTGAAAAAGTTATGGATATTACAACTCATTGACAGAAATAGAGCAAAAAAATAATTGCAAAAGAAAACAACATGAGTGATACTTCTTTTAAACTATCTCTATGTAAGAAAATTGGTTATTTTTGTAATTCGACCTTACTATAACCCATAGTAAAATATGATTTTTTTAACAATTTTATTTTCCCAGTGACTTTCTTTGACATTTTCGTAAATTCAAGAGCATAAAATGACTAAATTAACATATTCCTTTGAAGTTATTAATAAAGATAAATTACCTCGCAGTGCATGCTCAAAATACCTCGATTAATTACTTAAAATATTAAAAGGATTAGTTCTATTTGTGAACTTCATCATCTTATCATTGAAAGCAATTACACGAACGACGAACATCTCTAAAGAAACTAACTAATGCTTTGTAAATACAACTCGTGCTAATTCTACCGAACTAAAACAGCAAATACACACTGAGTAAATATAGAACTAAAGTCAAAACTCTTCGACCAACAGGAGAAGTCGTAAATCGAGCCACTGTGTGACGACAGAACCGTGACTTATGTGTGTTCCGATAAATGTTTTAGTAGCAAATATTGACTTGAAAACAAAGCTCGGGGATAATTCGTCTTTGTCCAGAATCCTGATTGGTAAACGTTCGAACTTTGGTCCACAAAATAAATCGATCCGTCGTTCTTTTATCATGTTCTTCTTTTTATTCTTCTTCCAACCACAGGAAGAAGAATAAAAAGAAGAGGATTCGGAGATCACTTCGAAGAGATGATAATTTGAAAACCATGTTTGAATTCAGCTTTGAAGTATACGTTTAACCCTTTAACCTCGAAACCGGCCCAGGACGGCTCTACCAGCAAACATCGGGAAGGCCGTTTTCGGCCGTTTCGTTTCACAAATAGGGGTGATGGGCATGTTAAAAATTGAGTGTGCTGTGGAAAAAAAAGTTTCCGCTAGTGATCATTTCGGTCGTTAGTCATCCTATATAATCGGACCTTTTTGACTTTGTATAAAAATAACATTCGGAGATAATTGCATGACACAAAATTTGCATAAGGGGCCGTCTTCATATTAAAAATGTTACTAACTTTAAAATTTCCAATGGCAACACTCCTTTTTGAGTCCATATTTCTAATCTATCACGTATTTTATTACGAAATGCCAAATTTTGTTAGTTTTTAAGCATTATTAGGGGAGTTAGAGACATGCAAAGTTTAGGTGCCACAATGTTAAATGAGTTGCACTTAAAAAACTATCCCAATCTATAAATAATTAAGATAATGAAACGAATTTTTTACTGAAAAGAAATTACAACAACCCAAACAAAATGCATTCAATATTGGGGTATTTAAAGCAATTTTTATATTTTAAAATAATTATTATTTAAATTTTTTTGAAAAATATGAATAGAAACCCCTTAATATTTTTACAGAAATATATTTAAGACAGGAAGTTAAAGCGAAATCCCAATTTTTAATTTCTTTTATTCATAATTTGCTGAGTAAATCACAAAATACTTTTTAATTGCGCTTCAGGGGACTGTGTATAAGATTATATATGAACTTGATAAACAAATACGGCTTTGGAAAGGAAGATAAACATCATTAAACCAACAACCTTGAGATGGTCCCCCATAGGACATCAAGTGATTCGATGGAATAACTCGTTAAATATTCATCCAAATGTAACAAAAACTAGGATTTAGGGGTTTTCGAGGATGCTTAACATTTCTAAATAATCAAATATGGGTGTTACTATTGGAAATTTCAAAGTTGTTAACATTTTTAATATGAAGACCTCCCGTTATGAAAATTTTGTTTCATTCAATTAACTTAGAATGTTATTTATTCACAAAGTCGAAAAGGTCCGATTCCATAATATGACTAACGGCCGAAATAATCACTTGGGTATTTTTTGATACAGGACGATTCCATTTCGCTTTTTTCCTGCCTAGAAAAACTCGTATTTCGGGGATGAGAAATTCTCCTACCTTGTGAGGTTAAAGGGTTAAAATACCTCGATTAATTTCTTAGAATATTTAAAAGATTAATTCTGTTTTTAAACTATCATCAACTTGCCATTGAAGACAATTACACGCACGACGAACATTTCTAAAGAAACTAACTAATGCTTCGTAAATACAACTCGTTCTAGTTGTATCGAACAACAAATATAACGAGTAAAGATAGAACTATAGTCAAAACTCTTCGACCAATAGGAAAAGTCGTAAATCGAACCACCGTGTGACGACAGAATCGCGACTTATGTGTGTTCCGATAAATGTTTTAGTAGCAAATATTGACTTGAAAACAAAGCTCGGGGATAATTCGTCTTTGTCTAGAATCCTGATTGGTACACGTTCGAACTTCGGTCCACAAAATAAATCGATCCGTTGTTCTTTTACCATATTCTTTTTTCTTTTATTCTTCTTCCGACCACAAAGTCTAGGAGATCACTTCGAAGAGAGGATAATTGAAAAACCAGATTTGGGTTCTTTGAGGAAACATATAATCCCCCGCTCCTGCCTGTTCTACGAGTGAGGCAATTTCCATATATTTGTAGCCTGGGATTACGGTTGCGGTAGATATCTGCGTGTGGTTTTTGGGAATGGATTTTATTTGTGAATATCGTTTGCACATAAAATGAAATTTACTTCTTTAAAACAAGAAGATTCAGATAGAGTATTCATATAAGTTATAAATAAACACGTATGACATGTACATATACAAATACAAATGACAAAAATTCTGTAATTATATTGATGAAAAAATAGTTTTCGAACTATGTACTGTTATTATAGTTTGCCCTTTAACAAACAAGAACATATTGCCCTTAGAAAAACCTATCTATATTTAAATCTTTAAACTATATAAACCGTAGTAAATATTAACTCATATCTTGTAAAATCGTTCTGAAGTAGGAATTTGACTCCTTAAGTGCACGATTTTTATATTCACACTGAAAATAATTAGCAGAAAAAAATTCAATTTTTTAAAGTACAATTTGGTAAAGATTTGTTTAAATATAGTTGTCTATAATATCACTAACCTGCTTAATTCTAGAAAAATAAACCTACACTGGATGGAGCATCCACCCTGGTTTGTGGTTCTAAAGTTAATATTGCTTTTAAAAGATTTTTTTTTACTTCTATAGAAAAATTCTTCAGATCAAAACAAAATCTCGATATGCTTCTTTTGAAAGTTCGTTTTTCAAAGAAAATTCATTTGTTTTCTTTTTTATACACTCATTGGGTTTTCAAAGTTATCGAAAGTTTTTTCAAAAGACATTGGTGATTTTCTTTAACTTTTCACCTGAAAAATATGACGATAAATTTTCTTATACTTTTGTGTAAAAATAACGAAGCCTTCGCCAATAGTCGTCGAGATGCTCTTGTATGACATTACTTCAATTAAAACCAAACCCAAAATATGTAATATATGGTACAATTTTATTTATTAAACGTTTTAGAGTGATTTGTTATTTTGCAATCTATGAACATTTTATGTATTAAATGACTATAATGAATGTCTTGCATATTTTTACTGACTTTCATTTGTCTCTTTCGGGTTTATTTTATCTTGCTTTCCCTTCGAGCAATTAAAATTCCGAAAAGAGTACGATATGAATAGCATGGCAAAACTAATGTGCAGTTTAATTTATATGACTTCCTTCGGAATTGCAAAGATGTTTGCATTTGAAATTAACGTTAAAGCCCTTTATTTTCTCGAAGATAACCTTTATCTTCAAAATAAATATTCATTACACTGTCTCTGGGGTAAAATTTCTTGTTATTTGTTCTAATGTTTAATTTGAACTTCCAGACATCTTTTCTAAGTGGGTAAACTCAAACGACATTCAAGTTCCTAGAAAATGTATTTGGCAGATTGAAAAAATTCTGTTTTCTAAGTGTTTGGCTCATAAACCATGATGATAATGAAGTAAATGTACACTCTTAAAACAAACACTCCTAATTTAACTCAGTCTGAGTGGATTTCACTCCTCCAGACTGGAAAATGCACTTCTCCTTTTGGAGTGGATCCTTTGTGTGTTAAACCTCCGACAGGATCACTCCAAACGAGTGATTTTAACTCAGTCTGAGAAAATATGCATGCCTTTACGGTGTCGAAAATGCACTTCTCCAACTGGAGTGGATTTCACTCTTTTGTTTTAAGAGTGTACTCTGATAAAATTTCCCTTAATACAGAATACATTTTGGAAATTTAGAGAGCTTTTGCATACCGTTCGGTGAACCGTAACGTTAACGCTAACCCAAACCTTATCCTCTCGACCAATCAGAATGCGCGTCGAGATAAGGTTAAGGGAATCGCTCCCTTATTTCGGAAATTTACCGTAACCCTAACGCTAACCCCTACCCTTAAACCATAAAGTCACGTGGGTAGTTTGTTGTTGTATTATTGGTTATGGCTTTGAGTCTAGGTTTGTTAGTTTGTTTTGAAAAGTAACGCGACAAAGAAAAAAGATTTTTTTCGCATTATAATACCAAACATTTAAGATTTGAAATCGCTAATGTAATATTCAATAATGTGAAAGATAAACATTTTAAATGTTTTGCTTAAAAAAGTTCAAAAGCGCTTCGAATTGTAATAAAAATAGTATTACTCCGTGTGCATATTTTTGTATACTACTGTTGATATTTTTCTGTAAAAAGTTTATGTTTACGTTTAAAAAAGTTGATTATTCCTGTTTGGGAATTACTTTATTTATTTACTTTCAATTTTTTTTCCAAAAGTACAAATTCTTTTTTTAAATGTTGTACTACGAGGAATCGTACAGGGTTGAATATTCATTACTTAAAAATCAACCTATACTCTTATTCATGTTTGTTAATTTCAAAATTATTCAAATGTGTTCAAAGAGAAATATACAATTTTTTACAAATAGTTCAAATTTAGTTAAAAATTAAATTTTCAGAACAGAAATTTATTCATAGATTATCTCGTTAATTGATCAAAATAACACTTCCACTTAAAATATATGTTTTTATGAAATTAATTTAACTTAAGGGAATGTGTTGCACTAGGGGGGGGGGGGGAAATGAGGGTAAAATAGAGCTTTTTTAAAATCATCTCATTAAACACCTACTTTTTAACTAATTTTCCTAGATTTTTTTTTGTATATAACATACATTTGAACTGTTTAGATTTCGAATATATAATTTTTTTAAACCACATGCTTTAATATCTGGCAATTTAGGGAACTTAGTTTTATACCCTCATTTTCCCCCAGGGTGGGGGAAAATGGGGGTAGCCAAAATTTAACGATATGATTAAATCAAAAATCATTAATATAAAGAAATAATTGAAGCAAACTCATTCCTAATATTCCTCTACACTTTTATTTCAGAAAAGCTTACTTAGAGATAATAATAATAGTAGAATATTTAAGCAAGAGAGTATTGTCCTCTACTATTAAGTTGAGGCTCTGTAAAACTTTACATATTGCACCGAACATAACAAAATAATCTGCATCGTATATTTCTGGAAATTATATTAGTTTCCATCTTTGATTTGGTTAAGTATTTTACTTTATAGTTCGTAACATTTAGTAAATTAATTGAGAATAACTAATTGCAAATAATTGCTAATTGCTTCTGGACATATTCTAAAAGATGCATTGGTAAACTTAATATATTAAGTTAAATTTGAACAAATATCATAAAATAAGTTTTTTTAATAATGTTGTATATTTTATTAACACCAAAAAGGGTTTTTAAAAAATATCCTCCAATATAATCCAATTTAAGTTCATTCCACGACCCAAAACTCCATTATATCTTGAATGCATAGCTAAGCCTAACCATACCACCACTTTACCCCACGACATTAAAAAAATTATAACAAATTAAAAAATTCGTATTTTTCTTAGCTAATTTTACAGAAATACTCTTCGAAAATGTGGCTATTGCATGTAACAAGGCTTAAGAGCACAGCATGTTTTATAGAATAAATAGAACGAAGTTTTCAAGAGTGAATTTTAACAGCTGAAACAAAATTAGCTTAAGAACAAGAATTTCAATGAATTAATGGTGTTACCAGATTCTAAAAACCAAATAAAAGTAATTAGAGATCATCTAAAAATAATATTTCAAAGAAAAAGTCTAAAAAAATTAAATTTATAGTTGAAAAATTAAAATTTTTTAACATACCCTCATTTTCCCCCCTACCACCATTTTCCCCCACCTCCCCCTACTATGGTTTAATAGTACTTTAAGCATGGGACCCCCAAGCATCACTTATCAACTAGTCAAGTGAAGAAAAACACTATTCGCAAACATACTTAATTTTTTTCTCCCTTTTCTATCCTAGATATTCATTTTATATGAAGAGAGCTTTAAAAAAAAGCATAAAGATGCTCAAATTTAGCTTTTAATATAAATTTTAGAGCATAAACTTATTTCGGCATCCCTTGTTAACCTGTTATGATTAAGCAAAACCACACTCACAAAATACACATGATAAATATTTTTAATGAACATTTAGTGACTACAATCAATTCTTAAAAAGCAAGTTCTATTTAGTGATGTGTCATACTTTCATGCTAAAGAGAATTATTTAAACTTGGGACCCTAACCCTCCCTATGTTACTGCCTTAAATAGTCGAGTAGCAGTAAAAAAACCCAAACAAGCCTAAAACTCTTTGAAAATATTTTCTCTTGTCATTTTATCACTATATATGTATTTTAAATACACAGAGCGTTTAAAAAAATGTCTGAAAATGCCAACTGTAGCTTAGAATGTCACTTTTACATCAGAAACTGGTTTTTTTTATTACCATTATCATTAAGCAAAATAACAAATTCACAAAAGGCACCTATCAAATAATTTTAATGGAACTGTTCTTGACTGCATTTAGTTGTACTTGTTGAGTTCTATAAATAGATGGGTGTCACACTATCATGTTCTACTATTTTTGAAACTTAAGCTCCCCCACACTCACACACAGTACTGCCTCAGATGGTCGACAAGACGCAAAAAGCTAGCAGGACCCTAAACCCTTTTCACTCATCTTTTATTACTGTATTTGTATTTAGCATACATAGAGCTTTTAAAGAATGTCTATGGTTGCCAAATTCAGAATAGAATTTAACTCTTAAATCAGAAACTGTATTTTTGGATTCACCGTTATCACTAAGCAAAATAACATACTCACAAAATGAACCTGGCAAATAATTTTAATGAAACTGTTCTTGATTGCAATTCTAGGTGAGTTCTATCCATCGATGAGTCACACTTTCATGTTTAGTTATTTTTTATAATTGAGGATCCCTTTTCTCCCCCCCCCCCCTTCCCATAGTACTACCTCAGATGGTTGACAAGAAGCAAAAAATTAACCAGGACCCTAAACCCTTTTGCGAAATTCCCCATATCTTTTATTATTGTATTAGTGTATTTAGTGTTATCATTAAGTAAAATAACAGTCACAAAATGCACCTGCAAATAGTTTTAATGGAACTGTTCTTGAATGTAATAAATTCTACTAGATGGACTATTTATGGATGATTCACACTTCCATGTTAAGTTTTTTTTTTAACTTGAGGTCCCCCCCCCCCCCCATAGTACTGCGTTTAGATGGTCGACAAGAAGCAAAAATCAAACCAGGACCCTAAACCCTTTGAAAATTTCCCCCTCATCTTTTAATACTGTATGTAACATACAGAGGGCTTTTAAATAATATGTATGGTTGCCAAATTTATATTAGAATTTAACTTTAAAAATCAGAAGCTGTATTTTTGAATTCATCTTTATCATTAAGCAAAATAACATATCCACAAAATGCAACCGACAAATAATTTTTATGGAATTGTTCTTGACTACCATCTCGAATCTTCAAGTTGAGTTATGTATATGGATAAGTGTCACACTTTTATGTCTGATTATTTTCATACACTTGAGTACCACCCCTAATAATACTGTTTCAGATGGTCGACAAGAAGCAAAAATCATACAAGGACCCTAAACCCTTTGCAAATTTCCCCCTAATCTTATATTACTGCATTTAACATACAAAGAGCTTTCAAAGAATATGTGTGGTGGTCAACTTTTGCTCAGAATTTTACTTTTAAATCAGAAACTGTATTTTTGGATTCACCGTTATCATTAAGCAAAATAGTATATTCACAAAATGCACCTGACCATTAAAATTCATGGAACTGTTCTTGACTGCAATCAAATATACAAGATGAGTTAGTTTATCAGCTGAGTGTCACACTTTCATGTTTCAGTATTTTTTTAACCAACCCAAACACATTATTTCTGACTATCCACTGGAAAATATATAAAGATCCCAATAAAATCTGTAATTTTATTGACATTTTCTTTCCCCAAATACTTGAAAACTTAATTTATGTATCTTGTTAAATCTCATACATTGTATGACACCTTTTTATTTCTTGTGAAATGTCAACAATATTATTATAGGGGTAAGTGGTGTACCTTGGACGTATGTGTACCTCGAACCTATGCTGATTCTAGCTCGATTAGCTTAGATATTGAAACAACACCACATGCAGTTAAAGTATTTGCTACCAGGGATCTCAGTGAAGTTCTATCTGTTTGTTTAAAAGGTCAATTTATTAAAGAGGTTTCGAAAAACTAAATTCACAGTTCAAAAGTAAATTTTTGTCAGATTCTTTAGTGTAATTTTATACTCATACATGTAGTATTTATTCAGAAACGATGGTTATGCAATATAAAGCAAAGTTTTAGCTATAAAACTGTGTGCTTGAAATTAAGTTAAGTCTAACCTTAACTTGGTGATTAACTATTTTGTTTTTAATATCCAAGTGGTGTACCTCGAACCTAATACAAGTGGTGTACCTTGGACTGGTCCAAGGTACACTACTATAGGTCTTATGTGCTTCAGATAGTTGAAAACCTTTTTTAAAATTCAAGTAAATTCTTTCCTTTGAAAAATTAAGTATTTTAAGCTATTAATATGCAACCCTGATTTGTAAAATCTAGAAAAATGGAAATTTGTAAGAAATTTTGATATGATGTGATAAAGAATTTTTTTGTAGTTAATTATTTAGATTTATGGAAGCCTATAAAATTTTTACCATATTGATATAATATAGAAAATAATTATTGCATGCTCATCTAAAAAGATATTTTTTATAATAAATATCTAAGCAGAACATCCTTTTTACGTTTAGGCCTAGTTGAATAAACATAGGGGGAAATATTTGAGTTTTTTTTTCAAATTTAAGACAGAAAGATAGCCAAATGTTTTTCTATGGCATGAAATAACAGTTTAATTTTATGCTGCATTTTGACGAATACACCCGAGAAAGATTGCATTGCAGCTGAAAAAGCCAAAAGGGCACTAAAAAAAAACCCTTACTGAGCCAATTGACCTAACATAACCAATTACTACAATCTTGGCTAGAAATAAGAGTAGGTTGTAAAATGTATTTTTGAATTTTATGTGGCTAATAAATATTGGTTTTCGGACTGTAAATCGGGTCTCTATACCTATTAATAATTGGTCCAAGGTACACTACCGGTTGGACCAAGGTACACCGCCAGTGGTGTACCTTGGTCCTAATTACAATTTTCTGTATTTATTTTTTTAATAGTTGAAATCATTTAAATAACATGTTAAAATAAATATATGTTGTATATAACAACATAAAGTATTCAGTAAAAATATTTTTATTCACTTTTTGTAAGCAATTAAGAAAATAAAAATTGAAAAGTCAAAATAGGTCCGAGGTAACCCACCTTCCCCTACAATCAATTAGTAATCATAGTTGTTTTTACAAAAGGACTCCAAAAGAGCTAAATTGCATGGCAATTACTGTAACAATTTTTGTTTTTACAGAGAAGAATCTATATTTGAAAAAATAATATGTTAAGTTAATTATTGAGTTACCATTCAATTAAAAATAGTATACAACTATCGTTAAGTTCGCTAACGGTCGTATTCACCAGTCACGGGACTAATCCCGAAAAACTTAATCCACATTTGATAGTACAACTTCTTGATCCGACTTTAATCCTAAACTCGTATTCACCAGTTCCCGATCAAGTTGTCCAGAGATGAACTTCCGGAAGTCGTCTCTCATTGGCTGAAAATTATTTTGTGCTATTTTCGAGCCACTTGTAGAGTAAAAGAAACGAAGTGAAATAAACATGTTTGTTTACTTGAGCGCTTGAGCCAAATGTAAACAAAACGATGTACAATACTTTCGTGAATAGAATTTTGAAAATCGGATCTTAGAGACTAGAGATGTATGAAATGATCGAAGAGACAACAATAAAAGTTTCATCCAACAAATTAATAGGATTGAAAAATAATCCTATTCAGCATTCTGTAACTAAGGCAAGGCACACACATAGGGTTGGGTTTTTCCCGTCCAAAACTTAATATTTGCCATCCCAGCAAGATAAACTGGTAGCCTAGCTCTCCTTATTATTTTCAATAGTATTGTGTTAATTAAAGGAAAGAAACAAAATAACAATAATATAAAAAATCCCGTCAGGCGAACATGAAAAAAAAACACCGAAAAAATAAGGTGGAACATAATTGGCAATCAGCTGGCATACAGATATGCCTAATATACTGCAAATTAATGTGAAAAATAGATAATAGAGATTCAAGTCATCGATATTTATTTTAAAAAAATATTCAAAAGTTGTCTATTAAAGGCATAATAAATATTTTTAATTGTTAGGTGAATAGGCAGCTTACTATTTAAATTATGTGCAAGCTTAAAGATTTAACATGAAAAACTATTCCACCCCCTGAAACTAATTATTGTTTGAAATTCCTGTTTTTTTTTCTTCTACCCTCCACCTACTCAAATCCTAACTTTTTTTTAACCCATCTTGGCACATGTATATGCATATTTTTTAATGAAGGCCTGTATCTTTGTGAAAACTGTCGCCTTTCGGGAGATGCAATGTTAGAAGAGAAGACAAATTTGGACCATATGAAGCCCAAACTTTTGGTGTTTCCTTTTTGTAGAGGCCAATATATTTCTTTTGATACCACACACTCCCATTTTGAGCGAGTATTTAAGCTTCCTGCTGAAATTTGATTTTTTTTATTCATAGCCTGTGTTAAAACACACAATGGGACAAAATACTCCCTGGGGACATATATGTTGCCAAAACTGTTGTGGTATTCTTGTTCTAGACCCTAGGGGGATCTTTATATGTGTCACAATGACCATTTTTAGGCGCACTTAAGCACATAGCTCGAAATGTGGTTTTTATTGTTCGGCAAAGCCTCAGTACATGAAAAAAAACCAATTTCAACCCCTAAAACACTATTTGTTGTTTTAAAGTCCTGTTTTTTTACCTGTTCATCTCCACCTACACCATCTCCACCTAGTCGAGACATCACTTTAACCCATCTTGGCACATGTATATGCATATTTTTGAATGCCACCAAAATAAAAAATATATATTTACTAGAAATGGAAACTTTAGTTGGAAAATCCCACTTACATGTTTTTATGTTTTTAAAAAAAGAAGTATGTGAATAAATATTAATAATTTACATATTTATAAATTTGCAAATTGAAAAATAAATTATGTGAAACACGTTTTATTTCTTCTAAGAAAGGGTAGACATCAAAGTCAATCATATTTCAATATTTTTCAAATGTAATCACACACAGTCTATAAATAAATTACAAATACACAGATTGATCGAGAAAAGTGAGAGAGTGATGAATTGCCTAGAACATTTTGAAAATAAATATATCAATATTCATCTTGTTGGTCAAAGGAAAAAACTACAAATGTGCCAGTTCTAGAGATTGGAGGTTATTGAAAACAGTGGGCTCGCCAACCTTGTGCTTTTGCACATTTGTAGTTTTGTCATTTGACCGACTATATATAATTATACACTTCAAATATGTATATGACACAATATTTAACCTTCAATAATACTTAAAAAATTTTTGATTAAAAACATTAAAAAGCATGTATATACACAGCATGAGGAAACAACAAATGCAGTATTAAAATTTTTTGTATGTAAATTATAATTGTTTTATCTTTTTAAAGGGAAAAAAGTTTCTGAACTTGTTTGCTTAATTAATACTAAAAATATAACTTTAAAATAAAGTACTTGGTTGGACCATGCATAACTCTTTTACAGACAAAAAAAATGGAATCAGTCAAATTGAAATAATAAAATTTTTAATGTTAGTTCTTCTGGATTTTTTAAGGACCTATAAATAAAATATCCTTCATCACTAAAAATAATCATTAACAATCAAATTTCTGTTAGCTGTTCCATCAATAGAATTTGGAATGTCGATCGCTGAAGTATCATCTTCAGATAAGGTCTTCTTCAATAAGATCTTCCAACTTGATGGTTATGTTGTGAAGGACAGTTGTTGCCATAGTAGTTTCCAGCTTTTCTCACCAAACTTTGAGATACATTGTACCTTAAAAAAAAGTGTTATCAGCAAAATTTACAAATGTCGACAACTGTATTGAACTATTGCTAGATCTGTATGCTTTATAAAATTGTTTACGAAATTGAATTGTTTGGAAATCAATTGTTTTGGTCATCTTAAGAAATATAGGCTTGCTATTCTGAGCAATATTTTTATTATAAACTTAGGGAGAATATAAACTCGAGGAGTGGGTCGAAATATTTCACATAAAACTTCCAGAAAAAAATTGATTTTCTATAAGTGAACTTTGTTTTGAAAATTAATATTTTTTTAAACATAAAATAAATTATGTGAATAATAAAAAAAGTAAGTTCAGGGTTGCAAAAAAACTTTTTTGGTAAATAAAACCAAGCCTGGGTAGGAATTATTAAAAAACTTGTTTTTTTTGGCAGAAAACTAAAGTAAAATGATAGATAAAAGTTATTTTTAAGTTTTGAATACAGCATTTTTTAACAAAATTATAAAAAAATTGTTATACACAAACATGTATATCAACAGTCAAACAACAAAACTGCGAATGTGCCAATTCTTGAAATTGACATTATTTGTAAACATTGGGCTTGACAGTGTTTGTGTTTCTATATCTGTGTTTTTGCACATTCATGGCTTTGTCATTTGACCGATGATATATACCATAATTATCTTCCAGAAGAATCAGTTTTTTAAAAAAATATTATTTACAAATATATGTAATTAGAAACAGAGAGGATTTAACAAAATCTAGTTAATTCTTTTAATTACTTTAGAAAATAACGAAATGTTATTTTAAAAGTAAAATCAAAATATTTCAGATAAAATCTTACTTGGTGGGCCAGAACTACTTGACAAAATTTAGTGATTTTTCAATTAACAATAAATAATTATTACTGGCAACCCAGTATATTAAGCCTAGGTAGGGTTACAACACTATTGTAGCACGCATCTCAACCTGTTTTATGATTGTCGTTAGAAATCGAAGCATATTCAGAAATCAATGATTTTGGGATGTACCCAGGTTCATTTTAAATAGGTTTGTGTGATGATTCAAGAGTATACAAACAATACGATTCCTTTCCTTACCTCCTCTGCCTATCATTTGTTGGGTTCAAAAATGGCATCAAGTATGTTCTCAGTGAATAGTCGCTGTCTCCAAGAACATGGTAGTTGTTCGACACATCCATCAGCAAGATGGCTCTCAGGTAGGAGTTGTCCGAAATAGTGTACACTTTCAGGTTATTGTAAAGTCAAAGAGCGTATTTTCTTATCTGTATCACACTTTTGGCTAACCTAGGAAAAAAAAAAAAACATTTGAAGGTAAAAGTGTAATTTATTAGCAATACATATAATAAAATTATAACTATTAATTTTTTACTTTCTAACATTGAGAGATGTGTAAAACAAGATAAATTCCCATGTTGAAACTTTTCCCAATTTTAAACGTTTCAACAACAAGCGTTAAACATTTCTGGCAATCATGTAAACAAACCCCAAAGAGGAATAAAATTATCAAGATAACACAGATCCCTAATGATTCTGAAAAATTAATAGCTCCGTCAACATCCAGAAACTACACAACTTCAGGATGTTGCTAACCTGGAAAAGTCGTCGTATAGTCACTAATACTTAATAATCGATATACAACCTTTGATTACGAACGGAAAGTGTATTTTAAGGATACCTTGTAAACTTTATACTGTGTGTGGGAGGGGTGGAGGTAAGGGTCTAGGGCAATCACATCAGTGCCTAAGGATTTAAAGAGATTCAGAATAGGAATGCCAGAAGCAGGACTCACACCAAAACTGTGAGCACTAATAAAAGACAACTTCCTTAGCCGATTGACAGAATATTGAATGAGCTAGTACCAAACTTTGTTTCTGGTTGTGTTACGAGAAAGATTCTTTTTCTTTTTGATTTCTAACCTTATACTTTGCTGGAAGAATTATTAAGTTATTGTATTAAGCTTTACTAGTTTAAACAATAAAGGCTGGTTGGAAAAATACGTTTGTTTTGGCTGCACAAGGGCAAATCAAGAATACCGCCTATAGCCTAGAGCATTTTTTTCAACTGGCTGTAAACAAGGTAAAATCCTAGTTAATGGCCCAGCGACTTTTTCGTTGGTCGCCAAATTTAGCTACATCGCGGAAGAGTGGTACGTAATCGAGGAAAATACGAATCGAAAGTTATTATAACAAAAGGAAGCGAAAATCACTTGTTTGTAATAAAACCATAAAATATACGGATAAACCATAAAGATCGTCGAAGGACAGTGGAACTGGTAGCTAGAGTAGAATTATTTATCCCCCTTTTGAATGTCGCCGAATTTTCCCTTAAGGCTCTGGACCATAAACTAGGATAAAACAAAAAAATAATTATCATAATAATGATTGAAATATAACCTACCTCTTGCATTTCTAGGTCCGATTGCGGTAATTTGATGAAAATCAGCCTCAATCTTATTGATTCTGCTTATTGCTGGCTGACCTGCTCCAAAATCGCCGATAAATAGCTGGCCATTTCCACATTTTCGAAAAACTTCTGTTTTCAAACTTCTTTCCCTCCTTTCTACCGTTTCTAGGCGTTGTAAAATGTAAATTATTGAAATCAAAGATTCGAAATCTTCGTAGCGATCTGCCATTTTTTTCTTGTTTACTAAAATGCTGCTCGAACGCTATTGGTTAATCCAAAACTCATTGAGATTAAACCACCACGAGAGGGGGTTTAATCTCGAACACTTAATTTGAGATTATGTTTACGATTAAGTGCTGGTGAATACCGTTTCGAGGCTAATCGCGAACTAGAACCGGTTCAGAGACTAAACTGCGCTTAATCGTGCCTGGTGAATACGAGCGTAAGACTGTGTTGTTTACTTATATGTTTGATAATCTTTATTTTTTGCCTGCCAATTTCCATTAGTGTCCTGCAGTGAAAAAGCTTTAACAAAACCATCAACTGTCTCTTAATTTTAAGTCGTGGTCACGATGTCTACGTAGATAAGGATAAGGTTTTCGTTAGACGCTAACGCTATGCAATAAGGGATTTTTGCAAGGCATCCCTTATTCTTTGCGCATGCGTAATAAACACGAAATAAGGTTAGAGTTAGCGTTACGGTTTCCCCCTAACCGTATGCAAAATCTCTCTATTGTATAAAATTGAACACGATATGTATATGCTACAATGAACACTTTATAAAATATTAATATTATCAATGCATTCAACTAATTATTTTTTATTGTAAAAGTATGATATGTAAGCGTGATAAATAAATATATGTCTACATACATCTATATTTAATAATGCTCTTATACATACTGATTTTCTTAAACTTATGTGTTTCGTCAAATTCAGGATTTGAGTTCCTAAAATTTAAATAAGTTTTTGTAACACAAATTGTTGTCTAGAACGGCCTTTACACAAATGCATCTGTCTCCGTATAGAAAGCCACACTCTTAGAGTAAAAACAATCGAATTGACTACGTCAGCTAAAACCATTGTCCAAGTAAAGTTAGTGAACGAAGCGAATTTTAAGGTTGTCAGTTTAATGTGTTGTAAGAGTGAAATAATTTTTAACGATCATTTTGACAAAAAAAGTAGGCGTGGTATATACATGCAACTAGTAACATGCGATTTCGATTTACAATCATCTCTTGATTTCCTATCGATATCAAGAATCATATAATGTATCAGAGACTTTAACATTAAAAAAATAATTAGTTGATTGGATTTTTTTTGCAATCTATGCAATAACTTCATATTTATATCGGGGCTGGGTGAGCCCAGTAGGTTAGGCACTCGCCTAGCGTGCGGAAGGTCCCAGGTTCGGGTCCGGGCATCGCCAAAATAACTGCCAACCTATAAACGGCCCGTGCAGCCAAAAAAAGTGCGACGAATAATACTCCGTGTAAGGGAGAACACGTTAAATATGCTCCAAAGTCCTAACGCTGCGTACGATGTCGCCCTTAACGGTTGCTTTGGGTACCTATTCAGGTGCTGGCTCGTCACTTGACTGTGCTTCTAAAATACGACGCCCGTCGCCAATAGCCCTCGTGTAGCTCTAGTGCGACGATAATTCAAACCTAACCTAACATCTTTATTTCAAATAACAATGTTACACTAAATACGAATTGTGAATAAAATTTACATCATGCGAAATATTATTTTTAAAAATGCCAAGCAATGCAATACTTCTGTACGCTTAAACTGTGCTGAAACGAACTATACTTAATTTATGAACTTAAACTGCTACAATGTTTAAGAAAAACATTCAGCTTGCTTCGGAAACTTGAGAAAACTTCAAGATCGTGTTTTCCGAGAAGCAAAATAAATATTTTTATTTACTTCACACTTGAATGCATTTATTTTCACTTGCGTTGTGAGTTTATAAGGAATATTCAAGTTTTCCCTCTCGTATGTAAATATTATGGAGATATTATTCAAATTAAATTTAATAAAGCCTGCTGAGGGGAAACTTTAAGGCACTTCCGAGCAGGCGTATAGTTTCATTTTCCGGAAAGCTGGATGTAATTTAATTTTTGATAAAAAATATTCTTGAAGTGAAGGTTAATATTTATAAATATAACTGTTAAAGTGTGATTTAAAATTCGATCGTGTTGGAATATCGATTTTTTATTTAGTTTGAAGAATTATTAAATACCATCAATGCATCCCAATACATATGATTAAAGCTGTATAAGGGTCATTCTCTGTAAAAGGGACAAATTGATGTCCCGGATACTTTTTCTCTTTATTTTTAAATTATATATGCATGCTTGTGATTTGTTAGTGTAAACTGGCCCATAACCTAACTAGTCCCACTTAAAAAATTTAAAATAATTATAATTTACTTACATAAAATTTCATTTAAATACCCGATTTGTCACTCCCTCACACTGTCCCTGCATGCTTTTACAACTTTTAACGTCCTAAAAAAAGCCATTTTAAATATATGATCCTTTTTGGCGGAACTAATTATGGTTAATTAGTTTCTGTAGTTTCCGAAAATGTGTCTGATGTTTTTCTACCATCAGTAGTTTTATGTAATTTTTTGAGTATGTATGTGTCCCTGGGTTATAGAGTCACTCCTACAACACTGCTTTTAAGTTCAATTTTAAACTTACTGGAAGACTAAGAAATCGAATTTAAATTGGCATATTATTCCTAAAGGTTTGAGGCTTCTAAATCAGCCATCAGTTGTTTTAATACATGAGTGATAACGTTTTTACAGTACTTTTAGTATTAAAAATATCATGGGAGTCTTTTACTGCCGTCACTCACTCAACCTCATTTACTGATTATATATAAGTGCGAGAATCTTTTTACTAGTCTCAAATTGTAGGCATTTAAATGTAGATCAACATCGAGTCTCTTTATTTCATAAAAAATTCTAAGAAAATGAAGTTATTTGACTTTTCCTACGGAATCGTCACTCACTCACACGTCACTAACTCACAAATCAGCTTTGAAGGTCAGTCCAAATTGGATAACTTCATCTTAGATCATTTTTTCGAAGCGCATTCAATACCGATCGGTTGTTTCGCTTCAAGTGTAATTTTTTTAAAAACGCATGCCCTTTAGATATTTTACGAGAGTGATTATTCGTTTCTTCTTCTACGTTATAATCAAGAGTTGGGGTCAAACTTGCCGACCAGGCGGCGCAATGGTTAAGGTGCTAGCCTTTGGTGCTGCTGGGTTCTTGTTCGAATTCCGGTATGGAAAGGATGTTTGTGTTTGTCAATAAATATTGTTATTTGTCTATAGGCGTGTTTACATGAGACATCGAATCCATAGATTGAAAAGCACACTCAGCAGTTTTTCCCTCTTGGGGATTTTCTCCCAGGCAGAACCGGAATTGCAGGGTTCATTAGGGTAGGGGGGTTCTCAAACTCTCCAATGAAGGAGGGTTTGATGTTTCATGACATGGATTCGGCCACATACTATGATTTGGGTTAGAAATCATGCTCGTCCTCTTTTTCCCCTAATGGAGATTTTGGCATTCTATGAATTCGATGGCTCATGTAAACGCGCCTTATGTGTTTGTGTCGTCTTTCCTTGTGTGCCTCATTGTGACTGTCTCTTCTGGCTAGCGGGGTAAGGAGCTATTAAGCCTATGTTCTTCCTTTCTATAGGTCGCACTCACTGTCATTTGTTATAGGGTCAAACTGTTAATTAATTATTTTTACACTAGAGCTACACTTAGGCTATTGATGACGGGTATCGTAATTTAAGAACCACAGTCGCGTTATCATCAAGATATTTATGACGAAAAACTAAAATAAAATGCGGTGGCATTTTTTTTAACCTGCTCTTCTCGATCAGGATTCGTTTCCTCTAAAACACATTATACGCATATCAAACCCTTCTTAAACACAATTTATTCCTTTGAAATTATACTTGACCAATATTCAAGTATGGTCAGCGTCAGCTCGTCACTTGATTGCTGTTCTAAATTACGACGTCCGTCGCCAAAAGCCCTCATGTAGCTGTAGCGCGACGGTAATTCAAACTAACCTAACCTAACTTCCCCATAAACAAAAAAACTCGCATTCCTATAGAGATGTATATCATGTAATGTCTACTGTAGGTTTAGTTGCGTCTGTTATTCAACCAAGCTTAATCGACATAGACTTGAAACACACGTTTTTGAACTAAAACACAATGCTTGACACTTGGGGCAAGTCAAAGAGGCATGCAATGGTTTCGGTGCTGCATGAGCATACATTGTCTATTGCGCATGCTCAGCCTCTACAGAAGTTAACGATAGTTTTCAAATGTGGAAAAAAAATATATTGATTAAAAAAAATCATTGAAGGGATCTGAACCATTTTTTTTTTTTGCTATATATGAATATGTGAAACACATATAATAAAAATTATTCAATTAGAAAAATATTTTTTTCTCCAGTTTTTAAAAGTGCAATTTGTCCCATTTACAGAGAATGACCCATAAACAAGGTTATATTATTGACTAGAAATATTATTTCGTATTGTGGAACCATTGTCATGTTAAAAATTAATATTATTGAAGATAGATTAACGTAATATATTAAATGTAACCATTTCACTGCACTACATGCAACATACAGCTACTTCACTGAAAAAAAATGAAAGCTGATTTTTTTAATGTTATAACTATTATAAAAATTATTAATTTCAATTTTGTTAAAGAAAACTAGGGGGTGTAACACCACACGACCTTCAATCACCACTTAATAAACCAATGTATATATAGCAAATTATTGACCCTATGAAGCAATTTAAATAACTCCAAAACCTAGAAAGTTCTATGGTATCTACCATTTGCGCATTTGCTATTTTCATCAAAAACCTTCACTCTTAAAACAAACGAGTGAATTTAACTCAGTCTGAGTTAATTTTTACTCTTTTCAGTGTCGAAAAATGCACTTATCCTATGGGAGTGGATTTCACTCTTTTGTTTAGTTAAAACTCCGACAGGATCATTCCAAACGAGTGATTTTAACTCAGTCTGAGTTAATTTTCACTCCTTTACAGTGTCGAAAATGCACCTCTCCTATATGAGTGAATTTCACTCTTCTGTTTTAGAAGTGTTAATATGACGGCCGACAGGTACTGCGAACTCGTATACCAAATTTGAAGTCCGTATATTTGTGTTGTTATCATGCAATATTTTTAAAACCTAAAAAGTACTTATAATTACCCTTTGCACATGCGTGATTTCCTCGACAACCTTATTATATGTATAATGTCCGACAGGTATTAGGAACTCATGCACCAAATTTGCAACCCAAATATCTTTGATTTTGAGTTCGTAGAAGGGTTTCAGACAGACAGACTAACAGACGGACCAATGTTGAACCACCTTTTTTAGAATCAGCACTCTCCAAAACGTGTAGAAAACACAAAATCTCCATTTCGTATTTTAGACCCCATCGCAATACTTTTATTACCTTAATATTTCATATTAGGTAATTTAAAGTAAAAATTAATGCAAACTAACAAAAACAACAGCGACATGAATATGAATAGTACTTTCAACTATTTTTGCATTGCACAAATAACTTTTTTTGGAATAGATATTTTGTTTTAATTTGATTTTATGTTCTATGCGCTAATTTAAGTAATAGACTTTCGTGACAGATTGAATTAAGGTAATTTATATCATTGTCCCAAAAGAATTATGGGAAAATTAACTTACATTTTAGAAATTGTCTCTCTTCGTTGAGATTACTAAAACGCAATCACATAAAAAAGTTTATAAATTTAATTATAAATCTATTAAGAGAGATAAATAAAAATTAATTTCACTAATGAGAAAAGTTCGAACTTTTTTTCAAAGATCGATGTGCTTAAGAGACAAAGTAACTACTGAAGAAAATAATCTTTATTTAATATTTGTTGAACTCTTAGAAAATAGTATCTTTGCAAAATTAATTTATTCGAAAGTATTTCTCTAGTTTTCATTAATAAAGCTATGATGAAGCATTCTTTCATCAAAACTTTGTTACAGATTTCAATGCTCAAACTACTATTTCCTAATATACAATAGATAATTTTTAATTCGATTCATTTGGAACTAAGCACTGTTTAAAAGTTCTATTCAATGAATATGTAAATCTCCTTTTAATTAGATTTACTTCAGGTTTGAAATTTCTTAGAAAACGTTACATCGCTAAACATGTATTTATGAACTACGGTATTCATTTCTAAATTTATATTCTCAAATTTTGTTGATGAAAACAATGTATCAACATTTTATTAAGAAAATCTTTATATTTAATTGAAAACATGTACTATAACAAAGAAAATATAAATAGTTGTCGCCTATTTTAATGAACTTTTGACGATTATAGGAGTTCGTTACATAATATCATTATAAGTAATAAAAATTTTGATTCTTTTATATTACGCTTTTAATTTTGAGGGCATTTTCTATTGTTTTTCAAAATTTGTTCTCTAAAATACCATTTGTACGTTTTCAATTTTAATTCCATTTTTTATCTAAGTAATAAGAAAATATTTTAAACGTAGTTTTTTACAAATCGTAAATTTTATGATTAAAAAAAAATTAGACACGTATATTGAAGGGGAAAAGTTCTGTAATTCTATAACATTCCTATTTACGATTTCTGTGCTAAATCTATATTTGAAGAATTCCAAGATAAAAGTATGTTTTGGAATAAAAATAAATTGAGAGTGAGTTCGTAAAACAACATCATTAAAAGTAATAAATTGTTTGATTATATTATACTTTTCATTTTGAGTATTTTTTGTTTTGTTTTTCTTTTGGTTTATTCCTAAAAAAAAACCTATGTAGATGTTTCCAATTTCGATTCGATTATAGATTTTGAAAAATCGGGAATATTTAAAATGTAGTTTTTAACTTATTGTGAGTTTTAAAAAAATAATATAAAAAATTAAAAAAAATTAATTTGTATTGAAGTAGAACATAAAAATAACGTGATGGAACGTATAAAAACGTAATGGAATTCTATTAAAGTTTCTATTTCCAATTTCTGTTCTAAACCTTTGAAAAATTCTAGGATAAAAGTATCTTTTGAAATAGAAATAAATGGAGAATGAGTGGTCTAAGATATTTCAATCTTCAATCTAGTTTTTCTTCCCGACTGAAATATCGAGACGGCATGAAATAAATAAACGAGATAAGCTTATTAAAATTTTAACTTACTCTTTTTAGATAAGTTAGAATATTTTATTTCGATATGAAGTCGTTGATTTTATCTCGATTTGAAGAAAGACTGTAAGTAGATATTCATGTTATAGCCATTGAAAAGTCATAATAAATTGGACTCAAAGTTTTATATTTATGGTTTAAAAAGGTTATAATTTTTTCAAAGAAAATATTTTATGTGGGCTTATAAATAGGCTGAATAAAGCTAGTTTAATAAAGTTCAAAGTACACTGGTGCTTTCAATATTTTGTATTTTAATTCTTTGAAAGCTTTAATTTTGCTCCGGAAATTCCGTTGAAATTTTAATTAAGTTCCTACATTCGATTTTTAATATATAATTCAGCACGCCAAACGAAGCCGTCTCGTCAACTTTTCGAACATGAAAACTTATTTTTGGCATGCTTTTTAAAACATAATTAATAAATAAACAAAAAAGCATCATTTAAAGTTTAATGTATAAGTTGTTCACATTTTTATTTATGTTAGATTTTTTAAGCGATACAAAAAATATGTAAAAATCTATCAACGCTGACTTTTGCTATTTTATTTTTTAAAAGAATTATTTATGAAATAATTTTTATATTAAGATTATATACGAATGGTAAGATACAGGTAAATAGTTTTGGAGACACAATTGCTAATTTTATTTGCAAAAATAGAGCTTTATTTACAAAAATCCTGCGAAAATCTATACTTGTTAGAGTAAGTTCAAAACCTTATTAAAATAAAGAAATATGCCATATTTATATTAATGTTCTATCGATATCTACGTTTTCAAGTTCAATATTTCATTTTAATTCATCTTTACAACTTCTGTAATCTAAAATTATTATATGAATTTTTAAAAAAAATTGTCAAGTTACACAATTACACTGTCTCAGATGACCAAAAACCTTTCAATTTTTCATTCTTGCCCTTTTATTGGTTGTTTCGGTTACACTCTCAATGCCTCGTCTTTTCATCTGCAGTGTTATATTTTTTTACAGTTCTTTTGCATGCACATTGTTTTTATTCCTGTAATTTATACAAATTAATCGTTTTTAAATCGATTAAATTTCAACTATGCAAATCACTACCAATACGTCAATGTTATTAGAAAACTTCGGTTTAGATAAAATTCTACTCTATGCGAAAAAATCAAGCGGGACAGTAATTTAACGTGATTAACCAACTACGAAAATACGAAAAGCTTTAGCTCCACGAAAAGAAAAGCTTGAACACAACATTCATAAAAGAAACACAGAAAACTCCATTTCGAAAATACCAAATCAAAACTAATTCCAGAAGGACCAAAAGTGAAAACAGTACCGCTTAAAAAACTGTTGCCACTCAAAACAGGAAACACTCCCATTCTCCCATAAAACAAAAAAAAATCCAAGTGATTATTTAAGAAAAAACTAAATGTAATGTAAAGAAGTTAAATAGAAAATCCCCTGAAACTTTCCATTGATAGTTTTATTTTGAGATAAGATCCCAAGAATGGCTTTTAAGAGGACTTTCTATGGGAATCCCTTAACGGACCCCCCAGCGTGACTTCTAAAATGGAATCTCTCTCCTTTTACCCCGACTTTGTTTTCTCAAAATACACACTAGGAATTGTAAAGTTAGTTTTCCTTTTTGCTCCAGTCCCTTAACGGAAAATTTCGTCAACGTTTGTGTTGAATTTGAATGTACTACCGAGGTTAAGAGAAGGAATGGGGTTTTGTGATCTTGTTAATATTTTTAAACTGTGACAAAGGTTTGGCGAAGTTTGCACCTTTGGGTTGCATCTAACTCCCGTAATAGGATCTCCGGGATTGTGATTATAATGTCTTGATGTGATTTAGTTTACTTTTAGTTTATAGTTTACTTTTAGTTTATAGTTTACTTTTGTGAGTTAGATTACATCTTATTTTGTTACACGAACATATTTTAGCTCTTTTTCAACAAGTTTTTGTTAAACAATTAATTTACGATTTCACGGATCTCGGAATTTAGTTAAAGAAATCATACACAAAACAATAATGGTTTCATTTCTGTGTGAAATTATGTTTTTAAAGTTTTAGCCATGGCAAAAAAAAGAGAAAACCCTACACTGCCAGAAAAACTCGTCGTTTTATAAGAAATAAGCCCCGATTGTAAACAATTAATTTCAATTTTAATCATAGAAATTTTTTTTCTATTAATTTACGAATGGTTTGCTAAAGTTTGCACATTGACTTAAAGCTCTTAAACTTGTAATAGGATTTTCCGGGGAATGTGATTATAATGTTTTAATATTTACAGTTTACATCTTATCAAGAAAAACGAAACTTTTTTGGGGCTCTTTTGCAAAAAGTTACTGTTAATTTGTTAATCAAGGATTTCGTAGAACTCTGAGGAAATAATTTTAAAAATCCTGTTTCATAAATAACAGTTTAAAAAATTGTGCCATGGAGAAAGGAGAAACTTTACACTGTCAGTAAAACTCGTCATTTTTAAACCATAAATTGGTCCGAATATTCACTAATCGATACCATTCTGTGTGGGTTCTTATTGAATTAAAAACCGAATTCTGTATCTCTTTTAGATGGTGCATTAAAAAATTACTCAAAAACTTGATAATTAAGGTAGTAAAGCCTTTAATTTGCGTTCGATTTGAGATCAAGATTGTATAACATAGGGTTTTCTCGTAAACTTATAAAGTAAAAGATACTAATTAAAAGATACTTTGAAAATTTATTTTCGTTCGAAACAAAAAAAATGGCTCATGATAAATTTTTCTCCAATAGTATTGATATTAATTATTCTTAATGCATCATAAGAGATAAACTGATTTAAAAAAAAGTAGTGTTCTTCTATAAAAGTAGAGTATTAACATTAGAGTCTGCCATTTTGGCCTAATATTTTTTTCTTGAGGAAAAACACCATCTCGATCGTCCCATGAAACAACCAAAGAAAATGGAAGCCACAAAATCATAGTCATTTGTCCCTTAACCTTTTAGTTCATTCCAGGTATTATATATCGTATATTGCAAACGGGAAAGGGTACAGCTATAGGATAATGGGTCCATTATAGGGCTAATGGGTAATTGTATGCCGTCAATCACTGAGCGGTGTTGTTCTAATAGATGAAGAACGGCTACAGGATTGGCATTAGTACATATGTCGGATTTAATGCTGTAGTATAACTGTAGTACAACTTGTACTACTTTTTATTTCTTTTTGATAGAAAATGCAATGGAACTTAATTGTTCATCCATGAACATGATCATTTGAATTTGAAGTTGCTAATAATTCCAAAACTTGTGTATCCTTCGGTTAGAAATAGTAACTGGTGCAAGGGTCTGTGAGTATGTTTTTTTTTTTTTTTTTTTTTTTTGAAAGAAAGAAGTGCTGTTTGTGATATATTTATGCGTATTTGTTTTCACAGTTCTATGTGTGTTATGTTTCGGGAGATTCTTCGTTCATTGTATTTGTTTAAAAGTGTTCTTCGTTCCTTTTTGATTATTTTTAAGTTGGTGTAACTGTTTATTCTTCATTGTGTTCATAACTGTTTGATTAATATGTATTTTTTCTGGGTGGTGCGTTCGTTTAACATGATTTCTACGTCTTGCCGAACGTCTTTATAATGGGCATAAAAAAGAACAAGGAATATAATAGAATTCGCAAAACCCTGATCAACCCTGATCAAGGCTTTTTATCGAATTCTTTTCCAAGATTTCTATTCCAATGTGATCTTCTAATCCTTCTAAATGCTATGTACCTTCAGAAATAGGAACCAGTAATGGGTTCATTACAGGACTCATAGGTAATTGTATGTCATCAATCACTGCGTGATTTCTTCTAACGCAAGAAGAAATACAGGATTGTATTCGTGGTTATCTGATTCTAGTATAACCCCAGTGCACTTTCATATTCTTTCTTTCCAAGTGATGTGAAATTAAAACAAAAATTAGAATTTTAGCTTTTTTTTGGGTAAATGTATTCCACAAAATCCTAATCATTTGTATCCCGTTGTAATCCTTCTAAAGGCGCGTTTACAAAAGCCATCGAATCCATGGAACGCCAAACCCTCCTTTAGGGGGAAAAGTGGTCGATCAGGATTTCGAACCCAAATGATAATCCATGGAATGAAACGTCCAACTCTCTTTCATTGGAGGGTTTGCGAACCCCAAAATGAACCCTGTAATTCCGGTTCTGCTTGTGCGAAAATCCCCAAGAGGGAAAAATTGAGGAGTTTGCTCTTAACTCCATAGATTCGATGGCTCACGTAAACTCGCCTAAAGTGTCAAGTATAAAAGGAAATTGATAATGGATCCATTACGTGGCTAAGTAGGGGATCGTATGTCTTCCATTACTAAATGGTTTCTTGAAAGCCAGAGGCTCAATTTTGCAGCAATAATTACGGAAACGTTTTCTGTAAAAGTACTTTCTTTCAATGCCGGGTGATTGCAGTGGGTATGTAAAGTTATCTAGTGAAATCATTGATTGCTTTGTAGCATTCGTCAGCAAATGATTTTGGCGAATTATTTGGCCGTATTTTAAGTTGGAGTTCGCTTTTAGACTTACTACATTGACTGGGGAACTATCTGTGACTCTCCTATAAAAACTACACTTTCAACGTATTTCTCTTATCTGTGAAGGGAATCAAATCTAACGTATATACTAATGCTAATCCCGTAAACTTTCTTTCATATATAAGAACAACACCACACAGTGATTGACGGCATACAATTACCCATTAGCCCAGTAATGGACCCATACATTATCCTATATCTGTACCCATATCCGTTCGCAATATACGGATATATAATACCTAAAATGGACAAAAAGTTTAAGGAACAAATGCTTATATTTTGTAGCTTTCGTTTTCTTTCTCTACAATCAACTCAATGTTTGCAATGCTTTCTTTCTGAATCAATCCTGTAATAATTCCGCAAACGATGTAGAATTTTAACTTTGGTGTGAAAACGGAAGCCCCAAAACCATGGTCATTTGTTTTAACCTAGGACATTTGGAAAGATTAGGTACTACTATTTCCTTTCACTTATAAATGAGAGTCAGTAATGGGTCAATTACTACAGAGCTGATGGGTGATTATGGGTTGCCAGTCGTCAATCACAGCTAAGTTTCTGCTATAAGGAGAAAAGCTACGGAATAGCAATTTAAAGGGTGGTTTGTAAAAACAATTGATTGTTCAAAATGTGTGAGTTTAGAATGCGATTTTTACCCTCTGACAGTAACTTTAGGCAATGTTTATTGTGTAAAATTGTATTCTTTAAAATAATTTCATTATCATAAAAATTGTTTTTCAGTAATTGGTCAATTACTACAGAGCTGATGGGCGATTGTGGGTTGCCAATCGTCAATCACAGCTCAGTTTCTGCTGAAGGAAGAAAAGTTGTAGCATGTCAATTTAAAGGGTGATTTGAAAAACAACTGTTCAAAATGTGTTTAGAGTGCGATTTTTTTACCCACTGGTTGTTACTTTAGACAAATTTTATAATGTTAAGTTATATTCGATAGAATAATTTAATTATCATAAAAATTGGTTTTTCAAAGATTTTTTAATCGAAATTTTATTTTTAATTATGAGGCCCGTCGCCCTTATCCCTCAAGTATTTCTCTTGTGACGTTACTAAAACCAGTGTGACGAATAACTTTAATATTCAATAGTCTCTGATGGTAGCGTTATAATTTATTTATTAGTTTTAACATATTTACAAGAGCGTTTAAAAACATCAACCTTCCATTTTCTATCTTCTTTTTTTAACAACGTTGCCACACATCAAATTAAACATTTTCATAGTCACGTTCTTTTAAGTTGTTTCACATGTTTTTTTTTTTTGGTTTATTTGAATCCTTACTCCTCCCCGCCAAGGGAAGACTTTTGAAAGAATAGAAAAAGTCTAAAAATTTCTCAGTCTTTAAATATAAAAGTCCTAAAGAGTCCTAAAGTCTTTCTATAAGTCCCTAGCAGTTTTTGGATCAGTGCAACTATTTAACATGTGCCTAATTTTTCAAAGTTCCAGTAGGGTTATAAATTACAATTAAAATGCTTAACAATATTAAGGTAAGACTAACAACCTCAGAACTACACAGTATACGCATGCAACAACTAAATTACAATTCATGGAAATCTACTCAGGGTATCGGCATTTTGATGGAGACATCCCTTTCTGTGAACAACCTCATAACTGAATGGTTGTAATGTGAGGGCCCACCTCAAAAGTCGCGGATTAGTCCCTGTATTTTTCTCTAGCCAGACCAGAGGATTGTGATCAGTCTGTATGGTGAATTTTTGTTGCCCGTCAAGCTAGGATTTTAATTTCTGAATGGCATAAACAATGGCAGCACATTCCCTCTCTGTAGTACTGTACTTTTGTTCTACAGGGGTGAATTTCCTACTGAGGTACATTATTGGGTGCTCTTCATTATCCTGATTTATCTGGGACAACACCACGCCAATCCCACCGCTGCCACCAAATTTTTGTTCTGTGACGAATAACTTTAATATTCAGTAGTCTCTGATGGTAGCGTTATAATTTATTTATTAGTTTTAACATATTTACAAGAGCGTTTAAAAACATCAACCTTCCATTTTCTATCTTCTTTTTTTAACAACGTTGCCACACATCAAATTAAAAAATTTTCATAGTCACGTTCTTTAAAGTTGTTTCACATGTTTTTTTTTTTTTGGTTTATTTGAATCCTTATACCAGATTAACTGGGAAGAAAAATCGAGCCATATTATTTAGATAGAATTTAAAGAATATAATTATTAAACTTTGTTAGGAGTTATGAAAGGACATAAAAAACCCAGCTGAAGGTTGGCTGACTATGGTGATGAAGTGTCTTCGATACACATTCATAGGTCTATGCCTAAAATTGTTTATGGTTAAAATTTCTATTCATTAACGTCATCAATTTAGAACCATTTCCACAAATAAGAATAAAACGTTTGTATTAGACCATACGTTTAACTACAAAACCTTCTAAATCATATTTTCACAATAATGATTTATTATGACGCAACTTTTCGGGAAAATGATAAATAGCGAACAACAATCCATTCTTGTTTTAGAACAATCTTGCCACTTCACGCCATTTACGAACGTTTTCCATAACGCAAAACTAGCAGCACCATCTGCTCAGAGCGAAGAAAAATGGCGAAAGATGCTCCATCCCGAAAACTATTTTTCCGCTTTCTCAGCAACTTTTGCGCGAACTAAAGCATCAAAAAGAAGTCGTTATGGAATTTATTCCACGGGATTTCATATTTTTAAAGCTGCCGTCTTCCAAATGTCGTTAAAAACAGATCCATTCTCCTTATTAAATCTCGGCGATTAGGTTGTTTTTCGATGGAAGTGCCAGGTAGCAAAATATGATATTTTTTTTTCGTATATACTGTTTTTATAAATTGATAAAAGGAAATGTTTTGAGCGAAATTCAGATTGCATTTTATTAAAAGTTATATTTCGTCACAGTTTAATAAGCGAGGAAAACATACGTTAGATTTTTTTTATTTAAGAAACGATGATTGAATTTGTTGAATACTTTTTTGGTTTCATATGTTGTAGAAGAAAAATTAATTAAATTTACGTGTTGAAGCTGTTATTTTTAGGATATTCCAAAATTTTAATTTTGAAAAACATTCTACAAATATTATATTATGTACTGCGATATTAATTTTTTCTTTTTTTCTTTTTCTTTTTTTGGGGGGGGGTGTGTGGGGGGGGAGGGAACCGTCCTTCAACTTTCATTTAATGCTCAAAATTACATGTTGAATGAGAGTTTCCATCCCATGAAAAAAAATTATTTAACTTACGAACTGCAAAAGAAATGTCGAATTTTAATTTCGCAATATTTTTTTCATTTTTTTAGACTTTTTTCTAAAGTATCATTTAATATATAAAAATTCAAAAGAAATCTTATGCACTATTTAAATTAAAAGTTCAGTTGAACTTTGATAATAGTTACTACTCTCTTTTAAATATTTAATCCGACTTTAGAGGTGAACATTTCCTGATGGTTACCATGAAATTCGGTTAACGTGAACGATTCCGACACTCCTTAGTTAACTATAACGATGTTAGATCGTACTCATAAACTATTTTCTGATATATAAACCAATGAAGATTTATTCCTCGTTCATTAGTTAATACAAATTTATCCCTAGTAAATAGTGAAATAAATGCAATATAAACTAAATATGAATACTCTATCTTATAACCAATTTTGATATGTAACTCTTGGCATGAATATTGTGATATTTAATTTTTTGTAGGGTTAGGTTTACCCAAAAAGGGGTAGGTACATATATATTCCGGCTTGTGTGCTTCAGCAGAGAACCACATATAAGCTTTCGTCAAGTGGGACAAACACAGAAAGAGTTCTTACAAACACAAGGGACACACAAAGAAAGGACAACACAAACACATAGACAAATAACAGCATTTATTGACGGTCACAAACATTCATGCCAGACCGGGATTCAAACCCGACCCAAACAGCTCCAAAGGCCAACATCCTAACGATTGCGCCACCGGGGCGGCGACCCGCTTATATAAGCCTTCTTCAAGTAAGACAGACACAGAAAGAATTTTTACCGTCCCAGAGAAAGGAAAGTATACCCAGGGCGAAGGCAGGAATCGAACCCGCACCCGTTACAGCACAGACAGCTGACGTACTGGTCCAAACCAGTCGGCCATCCGGGCCCCTCCCAAAAAGGATACGTTTAATTAATTTCGTATCCTGACATATTTGTAGTAATATGTTGTGTAAACAACCATTAAAGTTTAATTTTTTTTTACAAATCTTTGATCTCAACAATCCTCTTAGTTTAAGTATTCTCAACCCATCATGAAAGTTGATGTCCTTTTCCATGTTCCGTTACCAACAAACATCGGCTCCTATGTTATAAAACCCCATACATAACATGTTGCCCATACATAACCCAGTACATAGCCACAAGTCCACACATTTTCCTTCAAGTAGGTCGTTAAACTGAACAAGCATGACTTCGCTTTTATAGCCTTAACATCACACAGTTTTGTCAAGAGCCATCGGATATGTCACCCGTAGGCAAATAACAGTGTTGAGATCAACAGCAACATAAAAGAAAAGTAGCTTATGGTTATTTTCATCTGTTATTTAATTTACCCTTTAGGATTTGTGTTTATAAACAAGAAATCATCGTTGCAATGGGAATATTTCAGTTGATGTCAGGTTCGTGTTTTTATTTTATTTTCTTCGTACTGTGATTTAATTGACCGTTGCTTCGGTTTCACTCTCAAAATGGCCGATATATATGAAAAGAAACCTTTCTTTCCATGCAAGCTTTCTTTAACGAATGTTTTGAACAACCAACATCACAGCAAGAAGTTGGCATTAAACAAATTTGACCCTTTCAGTCCCAGTGATGCCATTTGGCATCATCATGATTCTCGTCATAATTTTTTAAAAAAAATAATAGGGCTGACATCTATTGGGATTATTAAAAAATAGTTTATAATGGAAAAAGTTTGAAGAATTAAGAATGATGAGCTTTTGGATATCATAAATGGCCATGGACAACCAGAAAAAAAAAGCTAAAATGATGATGCCAAATTGTCATTGGGACTGAAATGGTTAAGGAATTCTGTTTAAAAACTGGAAGTCATTGTTGCAATGGGAATGTTTCATATGTAAGGCTCACGTTTTCGCTTTTCCACTTACTGCGATTTCATTGACCGTTGGCTTCACTGACTCTCAATATGGCCGATATATATGAAAATAAACTTTTTCTTTCTATTCAAGCTTTCTTTAACAAATGTTTTGAACAACCAAGAAGATGCCATTAAAAAATTATAAGAAATACTGTCTTTGAATCGGCCCCAAAGTTTTGGGGCCCCTTAAATTTCAGTTCCTATTATGCTAAATGCTGTAAATCTCCTAAATATCTGTAAATTATTAAAAATTCTGATATTCCAATCTGTTTTCTGGTCAATTTTGATGATAAATTGAACAAATGTGATTGTTTTGATCGGTGTTTAGCCTATAAAACTGCAGCAAATATTTGACACATCATAGCACCATCATAAGGTCATATAGCACTATCATTACTGAAAATCATGCATAACATTTTCCGTAAAGGCGCCCCAAAATTAGGTTGTGCCTATACTCTGAGATTTCCTAGAACAGGGCCTGGTTACACGGACTCTATTCTTAAACTGTTCTGTAAAAATATCTTGTGTTTGACTTCTCGGAAAAAGATCCATTCCTTCTCCATTTTCAACAGTTATCCTCTTCGGAATTCCCATTTCAGTATATCTCAACTTACAAACCCTTCAGGCTATTCCTATAGACCTCCAAGAAATATATAACTCGATAAATATACCAAGGCTTTGTTTCGTGAGTGGTACGTGTCCTATTTTTCGATATTTCGGGACAAATAGCTTAAACCAGGTACACGAACTGGATGTTGACAACATATCATAATAGTGTTATTTTAAAATAGTACAGTAGAGTCCCGTTTATCCGAATCCCGGTTATCCGAATCCCGGTTTATCAAAAAAAAAAAAAAAAAAAATCCCGAGCCTTTCGGTTAAAATAAAAATTGTATACGCATAAATAAATTCGCAAAAAATAAATACCTACTTACAAAGTTGGATTTATTTCTCAAAATAAGCAGTATTTATTTACCTATTTATTTATTTATTATTTTTTGCTGCTCAATTAATCAAATCAATTGTACAAAAGCTCAACAACAGCTCAGTTGTACAAACTAATACTTGTCCATAGTACAAAATGCCTTATTTCCAACTTAATGGAGTAGAACAAAACCTATTTTCACTGAAGAATAATTTATGCTATCATCTATATTTAGGTGATATTTCCTCTACTTTCAAAACAAATACTTCACATCTCCAAAGAAAGAAACCTAATGCAAACGCCGATGGCGTTAAGATCTATGCCATCAATTTTATCAATGGAGATTTCCTCGACAATTCGGAGCATCCGAAAACTGTTCTCCAAACATTTATTTATGCGTAAACGGTCGTTTTGGATCGAGGCGATGTGTGCCCTGGAGATAGGAATAATATGAAGGTGATGTCGGGTCAAAAATCAGTTTGCTAAGTGCGCCATTGATCGGTTCTGCTATCAGCCCAAAACTGGAAAAAGAAATTTAGAACGATTTTTTTTTATTGAAAACACATTCAAAACCACCTCGTGTTCCACAAAGTATTCCACGAGGCTTAGAAAAGTAAGTAATAGGGCCCAACAAAGGAGCAGTATGCGTGTTTCAACACTTTGTCCAAGAAAGCAAAACAACCAAGTAAATCGCAGTTCGGAGCGCGTGACGTTATAAAAACCAATGAGCTTGTTTCAACACTTTGTCAAAGAAAGCAAAACAACCTGCGCTGAACGTGGCGAGTGGGGACCACGTTGCGCTGGGTATGCTCCTCGAAGATATGACATCCATCTGCATCTCAAGATCATTTATTTAAAGTTAAGAAGTTACTATTTACACGTAATGGAACATGCAAGTTCCGATGATGACATTTAGTATTTTCAGTAGAAATGATGAATGTCCAGAGTTCGATCGCCCCTCGCGCAGCGCGCGGGGGAAAGAGAGGAGCGCGGTTGTTGCTCGCTAGTCGGTGTTCGGGGAGCGTCTAGTGGAAGGAATGTTCTCGGCGGCGAAGTGGAAAGGAGGAGACGAGTTTAGTTGTCGGTCGCTCGTGGTGAAGAAACTCAATTGTTTGGTTTGGTTGTTTGTGGCGGAACTAGTGACGTCCGCCGCAGTACTCCCTCCCCAGATTTCGCCTAGTGAAATCGAATGATCTCAGGATGTGGATGATGGACATCGGTTGGAGCGGCTTGGTCGGGCTCAGCTGTCAAAGTGGCCAGTAATGGACGCTCGGGTGTCGTAGTGGCCAGGGATGGATGTTCGGGAGGTTGCTCAGCTTTCGAAGTGGCTAGCGTCGTCCGTCGGGGTGGAATGGTGGGGGACTTGAAGCTCGTTGCTCGTGCGGCGTCTGTCGACGTGGACTCGTTGCTCGTGCGGCGTCCGTCGACGTGGACTTGAAGCTCGTTGCTCGTGCGGCGTCCGTCGACGTGGACTTGAAGCTCGTTGCTCGTGCGGCGTCCGTCGACGTGGACTCGTTGCTCGTGCGGCGTCCGTCGACGTGGACTTGAAGCTCGTTGCTCGTGCGGCGTCCGTCGACGTGGACTTGAAGCTCGTGCCCGGGCGACGTTGACTGGTTGGAGGAGATTCTCGGGAGTCCTGTTGAGGTCGGGGTGCATCTCGTGATTGGCGTGTAAACCTAGCAGAACAGTGGGAAAATCTCTGTCCACCCCTCAGTCATACGGGCCATCGAAAAAGCGTGAGAAAAAAAAATGAAAACATTCGTAGTGTGCCTAAAGCCTGCATTGTCTGCCAAAAGTCGTCGGTCCGATGGGTACCTGTGCCTGTTGTGTCGCTGTGCGCGGTTGCTACGTGTGCGAATAGCGTGCGGTGCATTAGCAGCGAGTGTACGCGTCGTGGCCTCGCTGTGCGTTGTTACTACGTGTGCCGTGCGAGTGAGTAACGCGAGTTGCATTAGCAGCGAGTGTGTGGCCGTGAAACGCGTCGTGTCGTGGCAGGAGTCAACGAAGTGAATGACCGTGGCGAAAAAAAAAAGCAGTGCTCGGGGGCGGTAAACGAGTGTCAGTTGGGCAAATCGTGTGTGAATAGCACCGTGATCGTCGTTTCAATCGGGCTACGTACGATGAGAGAAAAAAAAAACAATCGTCGTGCGAAAAAAAAAATTACTGAGCAAAAAATGGTTGCAATCAGACGAATAACCGTTGTGGCGTTGCCGAAAAGGAAAAATGAATTTCAAAGTTCACAAAAAGTGCTATTTAGGGATTTACCAAAGCGTAGGAACATATTATGAAATTAACTCCACCTGTACGGGTGTAGATCCTAAATCGACGCGTTGCTGACGGCGTTTTAGACAAATCCGAAATGTAGACATTCAAAACAGTGTTGGCAAAAAAAATGGAAATTTTACAGAAAAATAAAACGAATAAAACTCAAGGCAAGTAGCGGGGCATTAAAATTTTAGAAAAACGTGAGCCGGCAAGCCTAATTGTACGCGTCGTACAAAAAACGTGGCCATTGGAATGAAACGTGGGCCGGTAGGCCTAGATGTTTGCGGCGTAAGATAAAAACGTGGCGGTTGCCAGTCGGGCCAAACACTGTGCGGGGCTTATGAAAAAAAAATGACTGAGAGAAAGGGATGGACAAGGAGACATACCAATTTTTCTGCGTGTTGCAGCATCGGAGAGCTGTAGTTCCAGCAGGCGGCATAGTCGCGTACCGGACCGCGATCGGCAGGGGCCGTTGGTTTCCGCGTGGCTGTCAGCAGCGGCCGTGGGCTCCGAGCGGCGGTCAGCATGGGCCGTGGGCTCCGGACGGGGGTTAGCAGGGGCCGTGGGATCCGGGCGGCGGTCAGCAGGGGCCGTGGGTTCCGGGCGGCGATCGTCAGGGTCCATTGGGTCGGGCAGCAATCGGCAGGGATCGTCGATTCCATCGGCAAACAGCAGGATCGTTGCCTCAGATGATTGCGAGTTCTGTCTTGGGGTCACCAGTGCGCTGAACGTGGCGAGTGGGGACCACGTTGCGCTGGGTATGCTCCTCGAAGATATGACATCCATCTGCATCTCAAGATCATTTATTTAAAGTTAAGAAGTTACTATTTACACGTAATGGAACATGCAAGTTCCGATGATGACATTTAGTATTTTCAGTAGAAATGATGAATGTCCAGAGTTCGATCGCCCCTCGCGCAGCGCGCGGGGGAAAGAGAGGAGCGCGGTTGTTGCTCGCTAGTCGGTGTTCGGGGAGCGTCTAGTGGAAGGAATGTTCTCGGCGGCGAAGTGGAAAGGAGGAGACGAGTTTAGTTGTCGGTCGCTCGTGGTGAAGAAACTCAATTGTTTGGTTTGGTTGTTTGTGGCGGAACTAGTGACGTCCGCCGCAGTACTCCCTCCCCAGATTTCGCCTAGTGAAATCGAATGATCTCAGGATGTGGATGATGGACATCGGTTGGAGCGGCTTGGTCGGGCTCAGCTGTCAAAGTGGCCAGTAATGGACGCTCGGGTGTCGTAGTGGCCAGGGATGGATGTTCGGGAGGTTGCTCAGCTTTCGAAGTGGCTAGCGTCGTCCGTCGGGGTGGAATGGTGGGGGACTTGAAGCTCGTTGCTCGTGCGGCGTCTGTCGACGTGGACTCGTTGCTCGTGCGGCGTCCGTCGACGTGGACTTGAAGCTCGTTGCTCGTGCGGCGTCCGTCGACGTGGACTTGAAGCTCGTTGCTCGTGCGGCGTCCGTCGACGTGGACTCGTTGCTCGTGCGGCGTCCGTCGACGTGGACTTGAAGCTCGTTGCTCGTGCGGCGTCCGTCGACGTGGACTTGAAGCTCGTGCCCGGGCGACGTTGACTGGTTGGAGGAGATTCTCGGGAGTCCTGTTGAGGTCGGGGTGCATCTCGTGATTGGCGTGTAAACCTAGCAGAACAGTGGGAAAATCTCTGTCCACCCCTCAGTCATACGGGCCATCGAAAAAGCGTGAGAAAAAAAAATGAAAACATTCGTAGTGTGCCTAAAGCCTGCATTGTCTGCCAAAAGTCGTCGGTCCGATGGGTACCTGTGCCTGTTGTGTCGCTGTGCGCGGTTGCTACGTGTGCGAATAGCGTGCGGTGCATTAGCAGCGAGTGTACGCGTCGTGGCCTCGCTGTGCGTTGTTACTACGTGTGCCGTGCGAGTGAGTAACGCGAGTTGCATTAGCAGCGAGTGTGTGGCCGTGAAACGCGTCGTGTCGTGGCAGGAGTCAACGAAGTGAATGACCGTGGCGAAAAAAAAAAGCAGTGCTCGGGGGCGGTAAACGAGTGTCAGTTGGGCAAATCGTGTGTGAATAGCACCGTGATCGTCGTTTCAATCGGGCTACGGAAGGAATGTTCGGTGGAATGTACGGTGGAAGGAATGTTCTCGGCGGCGAAGTGGAAAGGAGGAGACGAGTTTAGTTGTCGGTCGCTCGTGGTGAAGAAACTCAATTGTTTGGTTTGGTTGTTTGTGGCGGAACTAGTGACGTCCGCCGCAAACCAATGAAATCGCAGTATGGAGAAATAGCGTGACATAAGAAATATTTCTATTTGTGCTATCGTTTTAAAACTATAAGATCAAATATACACTATCGAGAAGCCTTTTGAGAAAACATTTTTTAAAAGAGTTTTTTTTTTAATTTAAAAACAAGTTCTGGATGTACAAAGTAACTGACCAGATAACTTTAAGATCGACGGCCCGGAATCGCATGCTTATAAAGTATTGTCATATTTTTGCAATTTTAGGATATCAGGATCTCCAAATCGTGGATGGTAATCCCAATTTAGGATAGTCGAACTTTCCGGATATGATGGTGGCCTGAGTTGCTAAGTGTTTCGATCGCCCAATTTTTTTTTCTTTTTACGATTTTCAGAGTTTTGCCATTTATAGGCCGTCGGAGTCTCCCGATTTATAGATCGTCGAAGTTAAGTGATTTTAGAATCAAATCATCTCGTCAAATAAACATATTCCTTAGTTTTAAAATTTTTACTTTACTCACTTGTTGCATAAATATATAATTACCTTTATAAAACCTATTCTTAAATATTAAAATGAGACTTTAAAATTTGCATTGAAATCTCATGAAGAATGCTTAGGCTTATGTCAACGGCGCCTTTTGAATGGCTTCACTTTATTTAGCGCCAATCATCTCTAACTTCCTCCAAGATGGCTGCTTCTCGCCAAATATTCCAAATCGCTCAAGAGATATTAATAAAATGTCTCTCGAATGACGCGGATGAATAGGATGATCCGTTTTGCATTTTATTCCGGAATGGCGGCTTTTGAAATTAGGATGCAATTTCGTCAGTCCCTTCAAATGGATTTAGGAATTCAGCCCGAGAGAAATTTACGGATCAAAAGGTTTGGACGCGATTTCGAGAAATGTGCATTTGAGATGTCAATTGTGATTGCTCAAATAGTTTTCGATAAAGTTTTAATAGAATTTAGTTTTGAGGATTTTGAGGCTATATTAAAGTGAAGTCATATTGCCGATTTGAAATTTTTGTAATTATGCAGTATGATATGAAATGGCACTTTCATATTTTAATAGTAATTTTGTAGTACTGGGTTTAAATTTTCCAACACCCATTGTCATTTTGACCATTATCAAATCCATATCATTATGTTAAAATAAAGGTTTGTTTAAGTGCCGAAATGAGTGTTTTAACCTAATTTGAAACTAAATAATATTTCTTTCAAAAATTGTTAGAACCAAAAGTAAATTAGAAAGCACAAAATTAATCGGCATTGACTTAACAAGTAACTGACATTGACTCTGAACGCCTAATCTTCAATCTATTATACCCAGTGCCTTATTAGAAAGAAAAGTATTTTTTGAAATTATTTTTTACCACCATATTTTTATTTAACCATGCCACTTGCTTTACATTTTAGTTTGGTCAATTCAATATTCACTGCAAAGCGTCACGTATTTCATTATTATTTTTTTTAAATGGAAACATCACTAATCTAAAATAATTTGCTGCACGCTCATACTTTAATGTACATACCAAAAAAAAATCCCTTTATACAATGTAGTTTTCCTCAATAACCTTTTAAGAGAAAATATTATTTAGGAAAATATTAAACTATTTTCACAAAGTATAAGTTTACTTTACGATCTTCAACTTAGGTAATATTTTTATGGTTTAGAAATATAATATTGTGAAATCCTAAGTGCCATTTGATGTAACGTTCCAAGAATAAACTGGCTTAGTAACTTTGATTCATCGCCCTAAGAAGAAAAAATGGCGACATTTCAAGCGATTACCTGCGCAGTCCAATAATAAGTATCACACATATCCCGCCATTTTCAACAAAGAATTCCATGAGTGTACTAGAGCGGAGCCCCACTAATAAATCAGACTTATATTCGAGAAAGAAGTATATCAATTTCTTTCAGATTCCTTTCAGAACACTTTCTTAACTCAGTTTTATTTGGAACATTTCTATTTTTGATTTTTTTGCCTTCTATTCCATTCCAACATGGGACGAAACACGTTTGTTCTCTTAGTGTAAAAAGAGGCGGGAAACACGAAAGATTAAGTCATATTTTTTTTCCTGCAAACTACGGATAATTCGAACTTTCGGACTTTCGTTCTTGTTTATAATTTTTTTTTTCAAAAGAAAATATTGATTTTGTGACAGAAGAAACAGAAACAACGAGCTTGGTCTTTGAAGTAAATTAAATTTTCTATGCGGAATCTAGTTTACCGAAACAGCGGTGTGCTTTAGTATTCTGGTTGCAGAATAAAATGTCCTTGTCAGAATAAAAACAAGTTTTTTATGTGTTGGATTTAATGGTTGTCATGTAAATAAATCTTTTATGCCCCAAGATGTTTATTTCTAAACTGCAAACCAGAGTTTTATTATTTAAAATAATACAAAGTCTGTCAATTCTTTATATAAGGTTAAAACAACAAACAAGCGTCGGTAAAGTGTCACTTTATTTTCTAATAAATTAAGGTTATGTAAAATAATGAGTCATTTTTCTACTGTAAACTATAAATAATCCTAATGGCCTTTTTAAAAAAAAAGTAAAATATTGTCTGTATAAAATAATCAATTTGTTTCCCACACCCACGCATACACTGTAAAAAAATGTAACGTTATACACTTGCATATCGCAAACGTTCCTGGTTTTTTCAATTTTACATCGCCTTTTTGAAGTTTCAGGGATTCGCCCAAAAAAATTAGTTAACTCATTTAACATGCATCTGTTGGACAGTTCAATATAATGCATCGTTACCAACAATGCTTGTAAGAATATGGCCGCGACGCGTAGCGCAGTTATAATGGTGCGTGCAATGATTGGCCGATCGAATCCAACAAATACCACACCAAGCAGCACATAGTAGTTGACAAAGTAGTGAATAATTTTAATGAGCCGTTCCGTATGAAACTTTTGCATCCAAATGGATTTTTTTTACATTTCTAGAAAGGTGCTTATGTGCGGTCTTATTTAGGGGAAATTACTGGTATGTTCTAGGAACATTACTAATAAAAATTGGGTAGTATTAAAATTTTGCCAAAAATTTCCCGTGAACATTCCTGAAGGGACAAAAAAAAATTACAGTATACCTACTATTAATGTGTAATTGTGTATCTGTCTGTCTGAAATTTATCTCCCCCTGAACCACAAAACGAATATAAATGGAAGGAAAAGGTGTCACAAATACACAAAATGGTATGGGAAACTTTTTCCGCTACCGTTGAAGCAGGTAACTTTGGTCCAAGCGTCGGAAAAATATGTGTTTCTTATTTTCTCTTCATAAAACGATCCCATCTTAACTTATTTTACATTTTTATTTTTTTTGAAAGGTGGAAACATTGCTTTTTGTTTCATGTAAAAATATCTTATTCTAATTTTGACAATACCATAAATAACTTTTATATTCTTGGGGGCTGGGGAGCCCAGTCGGTTAGGCACTCGCCTAGCATGCGGAAGGTCCTAAGTTAGGGTCCGGGCACCGCCAAAATAGCTGCCGACCTATAAATGGTCCGTGCAGCCAAAAATGTCCGACGAACAATACCCCGTGTAAGGGAGTGTACGTTAAATATCCTTTAAAGTCCTAACGCTGCGTACGATGTCGCCCTTAACGGTTGCGTTGGGTGCCTATTCAGGTGTTGGCTCGTCACTTGACTGTGGTTCTAAAATACGACGCCCGTCGCCAATAGCCCCCGTGTAGCTCTAGTGTGACGATAATCCAAACCTAACCTAACGTTTATATTCTTACAAGCATTTAGTGACAATAATATATTTCTTCCTACTTTAGTCTGGAACATCTAAAAAAATATTGAAATAAGCTAAATAGAACACTCTCTGTAATATCCTTTTATTTATTGGGATGAATATTGTACCATTTGTTTTAATCTAAGTTGAGTACTTTTTATGCTATATCTAATTATTATTCGTCGGGAAACTTTTGACGATGAACAAGTGAAGGTTTGGCCCAAGATGTAACAATTTCTTCTAGAACAAGATGTAGACAATTTCTTCTAGTTAACAATTTCTTCTAGTCTGTTTAACTGTTTTTAAAGAAGTCTTACTTTTATGATTATAAATTTTTGGTTGATTTTTTTTAAAAAGTTAAGCGATTTTTGGTGCAATTTTATAGGTACTACCTCCGGTATATAAAGCTAGTGGCATTTTATTGTGGGACTTAACCATAACTTTACAAATTATGACCATCGCAGCTTTAGGAGGAAATTGCTCTATCTGGTTACCATAAACATTTTCAATGATCGATAAAAGTAATTCTATTCCCGGAGCAATTTTTCCAAACTATCCCCTTATTATTTTCTTTCTTATATTTTATTATATTTATTATAAGCTATCTACCAGCGTCGAACTTTATGTTTTCCACCCAAAAAATTATATAATAACTTTTATCTTTTTCTTTCCTAATATTAATTATCGTTTGATGAAAAGATATGAATATTTCATTAATATTTTTATTTTTCTTATCACGCTAGAGTTTATTTTGATTGTAGCATAAAATTCTAATCTATAATTAATTTTTAGCTCAATGTTTTAGTTGCTAAACGTCACTCTTCGATAAAATTAATCTGATTCTGATATGCCTTTATTATTTTTTTTAAATATCTTTACATTAGAAACATAATGTACTACCATTTTTTAATATAACGTAAATTATATTAAATTTAGAAACTTAATCGCACATGGATAAATTCGAATTCCATTTATGCATTAACACTGTTTTTTTTTATTCCTTTAAGCAATAGCGACTTTTTTTATTCCATTATTCCTTTCTCATTTCGCTAAATAAAATTCCTTAAATTCTATTATTCATGTCACTTAGTGCAAATAATTCATATTTAAAACCGTTTGAAGTTTTCGAATAGTTCTTAAAAGGATAAGCGTAGAATTTATTTTAATTCTTTGATTTAACTAATTAACGTCAAGTGTTTCACAGAAAAGAGACTTTCTATTTTAAATATTTTTCTTAGAAAGTTTAAAAGTCTGTTATTTTTTACTCTCCAATAAAGGCTTCAAATTAAAATTTGAATCCGTCCTCAAAAAGTAAAATATCTTTAAGGGAGAGTCTAAAAATTAAATAAGGCGGTTTAAACAAAGTCCAGAATCACATTGGCGTTATTTATGAGGGGAGAATTCCGCACCATAAATTTTCATCAAATTACCTAACTAAACCGAATGATTTTTAAATACCACATTAAAAAAGACCTCATTCAAAGGAATAATTAGTAATAAATGTCATTATTCATTAATAAATGATGAATGAAACAAGTAGGCTTTTACAACAGTATATGTTACTTAAAACTGCTTTCACGCACTATTTATACATTTCAGAAAACCGCCAATAACACGGCCTATAAATCTAAGCTAAAATTCTAAAGCCAAAAGTCAACTATTTTCATTTATTTTCTTTCGCATATTTAATCAATAGTCTTCTTTATCGTCTGCTAAATGTTTTTTAAAGTTCGAAAAATAATGATTATTAATAATGATGATATTATTATTATTATTATTATTATTATTATTATTATTATTATTATTATTATTATTATTATTATTATTATTATTATTATTATTATTATTATTATTGTTATTGTTGTTATTGTTATTTTGTGCTCTAAAAATGCATAGGGAAAGCTTATTATAACATCCTAGTCTAAACTTTATCATATCACCTAGCTAATACTAAATATTACTACTATTTAATGTTTTTTCCCGTTAAAGAAAATTATATTTATAACTACAGCTAGTCTTACTTATAAATACTATTTTTTTACACTCTCATATCTCCTCTTAATTCATCAGGGATTTACGTTCCTCCTCTATAAGTTATTGTAATTTTTTTCTCTAGTTTTTTTTCTGCGGCTTATCTTTGGCAGAATGCCGTCAACGACGACGTATCGCGGATAGAATGTGTTATTGACACTCATTCCCATTAGGGATTTCCTAATAAAGGATAAGATTCGAGGTTTTAACAGAAATTATTTAGTTTCTTTAAGCTGGAGTTTGACATTGAACTACTTTATTGATTTATATAAAGCATTAATATTGCGAGGTTTAAGTATTCTAGTAGTTTTTATACTCTAAATTATGTCGCACTTTTCAATAGTTTTGGCAATATATTTTCTTAAGGTAGGCGAATACCCAAAATTTCCCAAAATTCTAAAATTTCTATTGTTGCTTTAATCTTTTCCAAATTTGACATAGTGATTTCAAATATAATGAATAATACTATTTAGGCTTTTGTTTTTATTTAAATATAGTTTATTTATTTTAAACGGGGTTTTTCTACTAAAAAAAGAGGTTTGCGCCAACAAGTCTACCACATTGAATTTTCATCCTATGAACATTTATTATGTGTTAAATTCTTCGTTTTGAACTGATACATGCAATGACCCTCTAGAGTTACATACAAATTACAAGAAAAAAGTTATTAAGAAAAATGTTATAAATTAACTACAAAAAAAGGATTTTTTTCGATTAACTTACACTTGGACATTTTTTTAAAAAAAACTTGTATACTTACACCAGATGTTAGAGGTTCATGGCACAGATGTATATTAAAATAGCATCTGTGAAAAATTTCAGGTAAATTAATGTAAAATTTTTTATGCTAGAAGTGTTGGCGTAAACCCCTTTTTTTAGTTGAAAAACACCGTTTAAAATAAATCAATTATATTTAAATCAAAAAAATTGCACAAAAAGCATTGGTCATAATATTTGAAATCACTATGCTAAATTTGGAAAAGATTAAAGCAATAGTAAAAATTTTAGAATTTTGGGTATTCGCCTGCCTTAAGTTCTTCCTAAAAGTCTTGACTATTGACACTCCTCATTAGGGATTTCATAATAAAGGATAAGATTCGTGGTTTGTTATAAAGATGTGGACCAAAATAATTTAGGTTTTTTTGTTAGATAAATTTTGGCATTAAGCTTTTTTGTAATTTATAGAAAACATTGATATTGAGAGGCTAAAGGGTTCTAATAGTTTTTTTACTCCAAATTATTCATATTTTTTCAATTTCGTTGCACGTTGGAAATATTATCTCTATATAATATAAAATTTTAATTGTCGGACGCTTGAAAGCCACGTGACTTACGCGGCTTCAACCAATCAGAAAAGCTGAAAGTAAGTGTGGCGGTGTGCTTGTTTTGTGCCGGGGCTGCTTCAGGTTGCGTTCCGTGGCTTTGGTAGAGATCGTTGCTTAGCGCTAGAGCTACGTGATGCTCTGGAGCGGTCCCATGGAAACTAGCTTATTTTTCAACTGTTGACATCGGTCTTAAGTTTCCGGCCACGCATCGTAAAAACAGCCGAAGCCAGCTGGGGTCGGGTTCGAATCCCGGTCAGGCATGAATGTTTGTAACCGTCAATAAATGTTGATATTTGTCTATGTGTTATTCATTTCTTTGTGACTGTAAAAATTCTTTCTATGTCTGTCCCACTTGACGAAAGCTTATAAGCGGTTCTCTGAACAAGCACACAAGCTGGAATATATATGTACCATACCATACCAGCCGAAGCCGATGCATCTTCCCTTTTTCGTCTTGCTCACTCTCCCCGCTGGTCGGGATCTTTTAACTAAAATAACTTAGTTTTGCATGTTTGTTTGTATGTTTGCGGAGCAAACAAAGAGGAATTGCGTAGCAATTCTCGGGGGTTGGCGAGCAGGAGGCTTTGCCCCTAGTTAAATTATAATATTTCCAACATGCAACGTTTTTGTACTCAATATAATATTATTATTTGAAAATACTATAAGTTAAGTAGGCAAATTATTTAGCTAATTTCTTAGGTATACGTTATTTTTCCGATTTCTCGGTTTGTATTTGTCGATTTTTTATGACGTTATAGGTTATTTGTCGTAAGAACAGTTCGTGCGATAGAAACAACTAACTATTAATATTACTGGTTTGATAATTTGCTTAACAGGCAAATGTTAGTTATTTATTCATGCATTTGATTTCTTAGATTCGTTATGTATTTCCACTATTTAGTTATAAATCCATTGTGAAAATTGTATTTATTTCGCTTCAAATTATTATATGGTTTAATATTAAGTCAACGGTCCGATTCCGGTGGTTTTTGTTTTCAGAATTTTCCTCTCTCTTATGTGACGTAGAAAAAAGCACAGGAAAATTCTCTTCATTTGAAGTTATATTTCCTCTTTTAAAACCGAAAAAATAACAATCTCAGTTTATCTATTAAATACTTAGTTTTTAAAATGTCATAGTTCCTAAAAAGAACAGGTCAATATTTATATACAGTGGTGGCCAAAAGTGTGGACACTTTTTTAAAGTTTCATATTTTTCAACTTTGTGTGAGTACAGAATATATTAATTGTATATCAAATTAAAATTAATTTAATCTTTATGAGGACCACTGTCTGCAGATCGCTGAAGCCGTCTATGAGACCTTTGGTCCCATATAATCTATATCCATGGACACAACATCATCATTATCAAAGTAATTTCATGTAGAATTAAAAATAAATACAGTATTGCAATATCTGTACTACAAATAAGTTATGCAACTAGTAGAATGATCTGTCTTAGTTTTGCAAGTCATTGAACCACCAACTTGTATTGCAATTTCAGCATAAGAGAATCCATTGATTGTGCTTGTTTGTTCAACTAAAATGAGCATAACTTTATTCTTAATACAGATACTTTAATTCTGTCTTTTTAATGAAATTCTACATTAAATTACCTACAAATTAATGTTTAAATGTTTGTATTTAAGCAAAATTTAATAGATGCAAGCACACAGGTAACAGTTGAAACACCTGAAACTTTCAAAAAGTGTCCACACTTTTGGCCACCACTGTAATATTTACACCGAAAACCCTTTAAAGGGAACATTACGACGTTTCTAGTTTGGTGGAATTGCGTCCGTCCCCATAGCAACCACAATATAATAATTGAAAAAATCTAATCCCTTATGAGCAATTTGATACAGCTCTCATTATTTTAACTAACCTCAAATGTGTTAAATGAGCAGCAGCTACATAACCTCCGTGCCAACCTAACTAGGGTAAAAACAAAGAGTAAAAGGGAAGAGGGAACAGCGGGGTTGGACGGTTAGTTGGAAACTCTTGTATGGTAATATTTACATACAGTATGATCTGAATACAGTTTAACCAAAATACACTTTTCATTCTGATAAAATTGTCAAATTTTCTCAAATAGTATTCAAATATGTTAGGCCTCAAACGAAATTAATGATTTAAACATGTTTTGTGGATGGATTCGCAAATAATTTATAGAACTCTTTACATCTTTTAATGAGTTATTCGGTGACCTTTTTTGTATTACTATATAAATTTTAGTTACCATTAAATATGTTGTAGTCAAATTAATGCTTAAAAATATGTTCAAAATTTTTATCTTTGCATATTATCAAAATGCATATTTAGCCACATTATCAAAAAGTCTATCTTGTCGTATGATCAAATTTAATGTCTTGGCAAAATGTAAATCTTTGATAACGTGGCTTTGAATGAATATTTGCATTTTTTTTTTTTATTATTTTACTTTTAGGTTTCGTTGTAATTTGATATTTAACTAACCAATTTCTTCGGAAACCTTGGCTCATTATATTATTCATTTTAAAAAACGGCTTTAAAAGTATTTCAATGGCTTTCACATATTTTAAATATAATTGAGTACTGAGTTAATTTTGAATGGTTTTGTTCTCATACATTTTAAATATATTAAATTACTGCTTCAACAGTAGATTTTGTAAATTACATTCTTCTACCTACCCTCTTAAAATCCTATTATTAGGTTATTATTCTACTAATCTTCTTTTTCTTTTTTTCTTACAAAATCCGATTTTCTTGTGCAAGAAAGAGCTATAAAAAAAACTTTAAAAAAGATATTTAAAAACAATAAGGCAGTTACTTTAATCTTTCTTCTGTTAATAATAGTTTCCTTTTATAATGATATCTTCGGGTGTTAAGTTCCAAAAAAAGGGTTCTTTCAGCCCCAGGGAGTAGTGATTATGAGTAAACAAGGAAAAAGATACTGCGAAAAGGAGATTGAAGATAAATTTATACGATGAAAATATAAATATTTATAATGGCTAACTTATTTAAATTTTAGCTTTCGGTGTTTAGCTCACAATATAAAGGAAATATAAGTTATACTATTGTATTGGTAAACAAATTTCAATAATAGGTTTTAATATAATAATTTAGACTTATATATTGAGTATGTTAGATACTTTAAAGTCTATATCCATCGCAATATCTAATCTAAGACTAAACATCATTGAGATTACTCTTTATTCGGATTGTAAAAGAAAATATATTTCCCTAAATACCAAACATAATTCATGTATTATTTATATTCTTTATAAATAAATTATCAATTTTTAAGGAAATTTTTGCAACCACATGAAAAAAGGATCTTGTATAAATAACCGAAGATTTCTGAAAACTTTTAGGCATAAACTATATTAACAGAAAACTTTTTATTTCTTATTTTTTCTGATTAAAAATGAATGTGGGTATTTAATTAAAAGCTGGTTTGTTCAAAAAAAATATTGTTAAATTGAATTTTTTCTAATTACTTTTTCTTTTAAGCTTTGATAATTTATAAGTAACTAATCGTAATGTAAGCCAATTTTTCAATCAATTAGTTTTCCGACAAAAGCTTATATTTAATTCAAAATAAAATAAAACTTAACAAATTAACTTTCCGTTGTTTAATCATTTCACAATTTTTGTGGGTTTTTTGTTTCTTTTTCTGATAATAGGATTCAATTATCGTTTTTTAATTATTTCTAAACGTTCTTTAAAGCTTTTTTGTATTATTTTTTTTTTTCAATATTTTTTTGGTTTATTTTACAAACTGAATATTTAATTTTAAATCTCTTGTTAATTGAAATTAGAAGTTTTATTCGGATATACAGCGAATCATTATTTTATAATTGTTTCTCTATTCTTCTGAGAGACATAGCTTTTTCTTTTTTTGTTTCATTTATTTAGTAATTAAGTTTTCTGTTTTAAGGAATTCTGATATAAAGGAATTATAAGTTATAATATTATATTAGTTAACAAATTTCAATTATGGTTTTAAAATAATATTAGCCTTTTATATGTTTATGATAGACACACTAAAGTCTATGTCCATCGTAATATCTAGTCTAAGACCAAACCTTATTGAGATTATTTATTATTAGGATTGTAAGAGAAAATATATTTCCCTAAATTCCGCAGTGACTTCATGTATTGTTTATATTATTTATATTCCTCATAAATTTAAATGTTAGTTTCAGAGACATAACATAGAGTGGACTGCGCATTCATAGTAAAGCAGCTTAGGGATGGAAAACCAAAACCGGTTTTCAAAAAACCGGTGGTCCCGGTTTTGATTAAAAACCGGTTTTTTTGTATGAGGCCCTACGGTACCGAAAACCGGTTTTTTAGGGAAAAACCGATGGAAAATGGAAAACCAGTTTTTTCTAAAAAACCGCTATCCCTTGCAGATTAGCATTATGTCCTAAACATCATAAATCGCCAAGAGGGGAAAGTTTGCTACATATGGCAACTTAACGCTACCGTTTCGTTACGAACTATTCCAAATTGTCGCAAGACCTGAATATCAGCTAGCAAACCGAAGTGGAGACTACCATCAATATCCATGTCACGTGGGTTTCTACCAATCACGGCAGCTTGAATTTTTTTAATGTTTTTGCAGACGATTTTTTGAGCATTGTTGGAATTTTTCTCTTTTGGCTTAAATAATAAATATTTAATTACATTCTTTTAATCTCTGAGCATGTTAACAATCGTGAATGTTGTACTCTTAATTCAGTAACGCTTTGTGCAAGATGCCAAATGCTTGTGAATTCCTAATTGTAAAGAGGGGTATAAAAAAGGATTAGTCACACTTTCACGGGTAAAATTTATTTAGTTCTGCATACTTTTAGTAATTGTGTGTTCGTCATAAACTATAATTTCTATCAAGGGAATTTATTCTAAAAGCTCTTTTATACTGAAGAATCATATTCATGATTAAATCAACTTTGTTAGAACTCTAATTATAATAAATATTTTGGGCCAAGTCAATTAAATCAATGGTCTGAACAGTGACAGCTTAGAAGTAGAATATTTTTTTTACAATTTGGTCAAAACGAAACCTTTTTTGCAATCGTAGTTTTTGAGTTATTTATATTTAAAAAGTAGAGCATTTGTTGAATTTGGAATATGTTGATGTGTTTTAGAAAGTTGATTTATTCGAGGTGAAATAAAGGAAGAAGCTTTCAAAATATATATATATATATATATATATATATTATATATATATATATATATATATATATATATATATATATATATATATATATATATATATTTGATTTTTTTTAAAATAAAGGAAGAAGCAATATTTCAAAAAAAATATATATTTGATTTTTTTTTAAATCGGACCGTTAGAACGAAAGTTATAGAGACGGCAGAAAATATTCACCATGTCAATACCAACTTATATTACAGCAACACTCTACATAAACCTACTAATGTTCTTTTAAATTAATTTTTAATAAAGAGTCCACATTCAATTGTTCAAGTAATCTTAAATAGACGCACAAAATCAAAGAAATAATCTTAAGAGGATCTTAAAATACTAGCGATTCATCCTTGCTCCTTTCCAAGCTTCTTTATCATAACATTAGATTGTCGGCCTCTGTGTTCAGGTCGTTGTGGAAAAACTCGCCAAATGGTAAACTCACCATAGATGCGAGCCAAACGCGACACAGTCATGTGACTGTGTAAGTTAGATGTTTAGGACACTTTAGGTTTGCCAATGCGCAGTCCACTCTATGTTATGTCTCTGGTTAGTTTATTTTAAAAATCTAAGATAAAGTGGCGCAGCTCTCTATTGAGACTTTTTAAATTTTGGGTCATTTTAACTCTGGATAATTTTAATATAAGGTTTGTGGCGGTGTGCTGAACTAGATCTGCAATTTTTGCTAGAGCAGCTAACCAAACTTCAACTAATTGTGTCAGGTGGCGCAGCACTTCCGGCCACAGGCTATATAAGCTACGTCGCCGACCAAAACATCCTCTTCTCTGCTACATCTTAATTTTCACATGGCACCTGTCACGACCTTTCCCCTGGTCGACATGCCACGTATTTTGACTTTAGTTTTTTCGTATTGTTAAGTTTATACAATGGTTAGGATTTTCTATTTATATTAAATTTATTGATGGTTGATGGAATAAAGGTTGATTTTAGATGAAGCTTGGAACTTTCTTCAAACACCTACTTCTAACCCCACAGGTTTAACTCTGGACCCATATTGACAGCGCTGCGTTATGACAAGACTTTCTTGGTGGGGGGCAAGTTCGCCAAGCACTGCGACCTCAAGTCTATTGTACTCAACCCCAGAAATGACACAGGCACAAGGGACAGACATAGAAAGGGACAACACAAACACATGGACGAACAGCATTTATTGACGGACACAAATATCCATGCCTTACCGGGATTCGAACCCGAACCCCTAAACTCCAAAGGCTAGCTCCCTAACTGTTGTGCTACCGGGTCGCCACAGCGCTGCGTTAGTCGTTCGAAAAAGTGTTTTTTGAAGGATGTTTGGGTTTTTTTTTTGTGCTTTTTTAAACGAAACTTAGCCCGTAGTTTCTAAAAAGCCTTCGCTAACATTGAACAGCACTGAAATCCATACTGAATTACCTTATTCATGCATAGCTATATATCTTATACATATTTTCCAGACATTGAGATTTGAGATGTAATGATATTTTAAATATGTATTTTAAATTAGGCAACAATTAATTATTTATAGAATTTATATTATTTACTGTATGTATCGATTAATAATTGAACTATTAACAACTTATTTAACGTACAAAATTTCTACTTAAACAAAAGAAATTTAGATAGTTTTAATAATTTAATTGGTTTCAGACAAACCCCCGCGTAGCTCTAGTGCAGCGATAATTCCAAACAACCCTTTTGACAGTACAGGGTGGTTATAAAATAACGCTCGCTATTCGGAGTGGTCTGTAGCTTGAATGAATAATCCGAATGCAACAAAATTTGAGAAGCTTACTAATCAAGAAGGGGGGAAAATAATGAAATCATAAAAAAAAATCTTCTAAATTCTAATTTTAAAAATTCTAAATTACTCTTCCAGGGTTCTAAATTACGAGACGCAGCCAATTATGGCCAATTACGGCCAACACAGCCAATTACGCCTCGCAATTTAGAACCCTGGTCAAGAGACGAGTTTGTTTTTTTATGATTCCATTATTCTCCCTCCCCCTCTTCTTGATTAGTAAGTGTCTTCCGAATGTAACAAACATTGAGACACTTACTAATCAAGAAGGGGGGATAATTGGCTATGTCTCGTAATTTAGAACCCTGGAAGAGTAATTTAGAATCTTTAAAATTCGAATTTAGAAGATTTTTTTTATGATTTCATTTTTTTTCCCCTTTCTTGATAGGTAAGTGTCTCAAATTCTGTTGCATTCGGAATATTCATTCAAGCTACAGACATCTCCGAATAGCGAGCGTTATTTTATAACCCCCACCCGGTATATCCATTCTAAAAAATAATTGTATGTATTTACCCTCGTTCTTTGTTTTACAGCCCCAACGTGTGCGGCCGGGGTCCCCGAGGTAGCACTTGCTGTCCCGGATGGACCAGAAGAAATGGATTCAGCGGACTCTGCGTTGTTCGTAAGTACAATTACTTGTCTCCCTTTTATATTACTTTCAATTACTTTTTGGCGCGTTTACATGAGCCATCGAATCCATGGAATGCCAAAATCCCCATTAGGGGAAAAAGAGGTCGAGCAGGATTTCTTCCCCAAATGATAGTCTTGGCCAAATCCCTGATATGAAACATCAAACCCTCCTTTATTAGGGGGTTTGCGAAAAAAAACCAATGAACCCTGCAATTCCGGTTCTGTTTGGGAGAAAATCCCCAAGAGGGAAAAATTGCTGAGTTTTCTCTTCAATCCATGGACTCGATGGCTCATCTGAATGCGCCTTATGTGAAATATAGGGTAATGAAAGTGTTGCGATGGGATCGAAAATCCGAAATGGAGAATATGTATTTTCAACATGTTTTTGAGGGTGGTGATTGTGAAGAAAGTACGCTGTTTGAAAAAAACATTAGTCTGTCTGTCAGACTGTCTATCTGAAACCACTTTACAGTTCGAAATGAAAGAGTCGCTCTTTAAAACAAATTTAGAAGATGAATTCCTAGTGCTTGTCCGACGTCATAATTTGTATAAATCGTGCATGCGTAAGTGAGAGATGCTATTGAATATTTTAGGTGTTAAAACTATTAAAATTACCTCATAGGATATATTATAACCTTTAAATGTATTGATTTATTAAGTGGTGATTGTTGAAATTGTGTAGTGCTGGGCATTCCTGGTTTAACTCTTGAAAACTCAGCCCTTAATTTCTAGAAAACCTACTCCAACATTAAACCCCACTGAAATCCCTTACAATTTCGTCATTCTATAACTTGTTTAAAACCTTATTACTTGAATATGTAAGGCATAATTTCTGGAAAATTTATATTTGACGTCCAATGATATTTTAAGAATTGCAACTTGACTAAGCAACAATTAGTAATTGAATTTATATTAATTTCCTGTATTGTTTAACTATTTTGCGTTTATAAAACTGTTTACTTAAAAGATATTGTTCAACAAAACATTTGTGTCGAAATTAGAATTAAATTGGTTTTAGTCAAAACAAAAATTCAATGCTACTTTAAAATTTTGATATGTTTATGCACTGTGAAAAAAATCTGTAACCATTACAAAAAAAAAATTTGCAAAAAACTTTTCCTAGAAAATTTCTAGTAAATAATTACTAAAAATAGTGCTGTAAAAACACAGAATATATTTTTGTTAACATTACATGTTTATATCATGTAGATTTACAGGACTATTTTATGTATCCCACACAAGTAATGTGTCTGTAACTATACAAGAAAATTTTATGGATACCACATTTTCCGTGCAATTGCAAAGAAAAAACAAAATGTCTGCTTTCCCGGTGGGGAATCAAACCCCGGTTCCCCGCGTGACAGACGGGGGTACTGACCACTACACTTCCGAGGAATAGCAGACTGCCGAAACCCGGGATCGAACCAGGAACCTTTAGATGTCCAATCAAACGCTCTCCCAACTGTACTATGTCGGCACAAAGATGGTCGGGATATGAGAAGTGAAATTCATTTGAAACAATCAACTAAGTTATAAATTTAAAATAGCGATTGGTCTTGAATCACAATCGAGGTCAAACTTTAGTTCGTGTAACTCTAGTGCGACGATAATTCAAACCTAGCCTAACCAAACCTTAACGCGCGACACTTCATGTAGAAGAACGTGATTGGTTGAAACAAATTGCAAATACTAGACATTTTTTTGTAACTGCAGAAATGAAGATTTCTGTTCAGAATTACAAAAACTTGTTTTGTAAAATTGGTTATTTCTGTAACATTACTAAAATAATTCCTGTATGTTTACAGTGTTTACAGAATTTTTTTCTAAGTGTGCACAACAATGCGAAATATATTGTGGTGTGGATATAAAAAAAAGAGATAGATAGAATAGAATAAAATAACGCGTCAATATCTCACCGCATTCTTACACTTAATTCCGAGTGTCATTCGTTTTCCATTTGGAAGTTCTGAAACTTTCCTTCGAAAACACGGTTTTCATTGCCATCTACAAATCCTCATTAGAAGAGCAACAGACTCCATTTTTCACTTTACTCTCCAAACAAATATATTTTCTTCCCGGTTGTTATGCTTCTTCACTTTCTGGAGTACTCTGACAAGCAGGAATGTTCTTTTTTTCCCCCATTCTGTCTTCCTCTACTTCATTCTTTTCATCTTATTAAATTGAATAAAACATCTCAATCCATTTACAATTACAGTTCGTAACGTCAATTTACGGTTACCTGAGCTAAAAGAGCAAAAATAATAAATAAGGATTTTTTTTTTAAAGTTCTTGAAAGTGAAAGTTAATAAAAGCTACTTCTTCAGAAGATCTTTTTTTTTCTTCTAATGACGACTTGGCAGTAATGAAAATAAAAAGAATTTCTCACATTTTGGAGGAGTTTTAAGAGTGTTTTCAACGAAGAAATAAGAATGTCTAAGTATAAAAACTTTACGAGATTTTTATAAACTTTCCTGTCCAAATATTTTGTTATATCAACTTAAATCAAAGCAGCCAAAAAAGAATAAAAGTGACTTACTACGCTCGTATTATAAAACAGTTTACTTTCGTTGGTGTTTACTTTAGGCTCTTGCATTTTGCATGATTCTAACTATGTTTATATTTTCATACCAAACAAAAATTTGAAGCATATTTTTATGCAAAACTTACTTAAAATTTTTTACCCACAAATTAAAAGTGTTATTTTTTATTATGCCTGTGGTTTAATGATTTTAAGAACCTTTTCTAAACCTCATTTTTTTTTAATTTATCAAAAATAAAAAAGTTTTTTTTTTTTTGGAAATTATATTCTGGGAAAACTTACTGTCCCTTGAATGGAATATGCAGCTCAAAAAATTCCCCAAAACATTTTTTTCAAATTAAAGTCCCCGGAATAAATTATATTCATTTCAGTAAACTACTAAATGATGATTAAACTTGTTTTACGTACTTCTTTAACCATGGGATATCTTTTATCTGAAAAAAAAAATAGAAATCTTAAGTAGAATAAATTAATGGCTTAAGTTTACGAAGCAGAATTGATTAGAGAAACTTTCCTTTGACATGTATCTCCTTTGTTTTCAAACTTTTCCACTCTTTTTCAAAGGAAATTTTTCTGAATCATTACTAACTGTATTCAGAAGTTTCAGATGGGTTTTTTTGCTTTTGCTTCTTTCAAATCTAATGACTATTAATAGAAAACTCATAAGTAATGTGTAGCGGATGAGTTAGAATCAAAGCTATTTTCTCAAAAAAACCTAAATTTGTCGGGAAACTTGAATTACCTGACAATTGCAGACTTTTTGTTGCAATTGTAACTTTGACCTTTCAAATAGACTGTAAAAATAATAGGACCTAATCAGTTCGTAAACCGATAGAATAAATGACATGACAGTGAATGCGCCCTCTAGAAGGGTGACTGTAGGCTTTATAGCCCATTACCCAGCTCGCCAGAAGAGACAGTCACAAGAGACACACAAAGAAGGACGAAGAAAACACATAGACAAATAACAACATTTATTGACAAGCACAAACATCCATGCCTTTACCGGGATTCGAACCCGAGCCCAGCAGCTCCAAAGGCTAGTCACTAAGCATTGTGCCAGTGGGCCGGCAAACCGATAGAATTAGTAAGAGGCAAAATTATCGTCTTCAGTTTGGATGTTTTCCGAACGGCCTAGAAATAGGCGATATTTTTATCATTTCCAAACGATAAAAATACATATTGAATAAAAATTATCTAAATTTCAAAAAAATTATAAATGGTATTTTAAGAAAGACTGATGCACAAAATGAAGAAAAAGCAGGGTCTCAAGATCGGGAGGCTAAGGGGCAATGGGCGCGCTGGACGGCGGGTCTCCACAGCAAAGGGCTTCAGTGTTAATAAAATAGAGAAAAAAAATATTTTCTTTGCCACATTTCTCCTGTTGTATTGAATATTTTTATATCCGGATTTTTTATGAGATAAATGTAGCTGACTTACAGGTCTCGACAATCCCACTTTTTGAAATTGGTACGAATATTTTTTTTAAATTTTCAATAAATAATTTTAAAAAATATTCGAAACAATGTCAAAAACTGGGATTATAGAGCCCTGTAAGTTACATACATTTACCATTTCAAAAAAACGTTCGTAAAAATATGTAATACAGCCGGAGAAATGTGGCAAAGAAAATAATTTTTTCCATTGGATTAACATTGAGGCACTGTGGTTTGGAGACCCGTGGTCCAGCGCGTCAATTCCCCCTTAACTACTAAAGCTAGCATACACGGGGGAACAGAATATGCGAATCTTCTCCAGACATCGCCGATCTTCCTCCAAGACGTTACCGAAAGCATTTGCCAGTGATTGGTTTTCTTTGCCCAGGTTCATACTAAACCAATCACTGACAAGTGAAAATCCTTTCAGTAAAGCCCTTATCAGACGATACGGACATCGCTCGTCAAAAAACTTTTGGGACAGCAAACGCGTCATCCAGAGACCGGCGACGACATGCGTGACATCACAGACTTAAAAGCAGTACTATCGCGGTATTGGAGGAGGAGGTACAAGGAGGAGGCTCGGTCATGACGTCACAGCTGAACTTCTTGTTTGATTGGAGCAGCCGTTCGCTCAGCGAAAAAGTAGCTGATTTTTTCACGTCGACTCAAAAAAACTCAGCCAGCAAAAGCTGCTCGAAAAACCAGTTTTTGAAATGGCGTAGGGACGTCGCTGAACAAAGAAGCTCTCGTGTGATAACGATGCCGTTCAGTGTCTATATTTGGCGAAGGTTCACGTGTCCTGTCCTTTCGTTGTGTGCATAGCTTTATATGACCCTTTAAAGTTTAACTGTTGTTGTTGTTTCTGCTTCTGTAACGTTCATCCTTCTTCTTAGCTGGCATTGCAGCCTCAGCCTCCTTCCATAAGTGCTCTCCACCTGTCCCATTTCAAAGCCAAACCTTTTTCTCGTTGTTGACAAAATGACAAATGACTTGAGTGGGGGGCCCGTTAGGGCCAAGCACCGCGACCACTGGTCTATTGTACTAAATGACAAATGACAGTGAGTACGCCCTCTAGAAGGGAAGAGCATAGGCTTTATAGCCCTTTCCCCGCTCGCCAGAAGAGACAGTCACAAGAGACATACATAGAAGGACGACACAAACACATAGAAAAATAACAACATTTACTGACAAACACGAACATCCATGCCTTACCGGGATTTGAGCCCGAACCCAGCAGCTCCAAAGGCTAGAATCCTGACCATTGAGCCGCCTTTTTTCTAGTTTTTAATCCAAGTCTCTTTTGGTCTCCCTCTTCTCCTGGTATTAAATAACTTGCTCTTTTATTGATTATTTAAGTGATTTTATTTGTATATCTACACTGTTTATGCGAGTCTCAGCGATTCAATGAATTTTACACTATCCTAGTTTTTATAAGTTGGTTCAGTTCGCTTGTTTTGCTGCCTAGAAATTCAACCGGATGACGTCGCATTGCCATGATTGACAGTTATCTGGCTCTGCGTGATCGGAAGAGTTTCATCTCGCTACTTTTGTAGCTCCGGTTCAGGCAAGATGAAACAGCCAGAATATTTTCTTCTGATCAAGTTAGTAAGTTAGGTTTTGTTAGGTTTGAAAATATCGTCGTACTAGAGCTGCACGAGGGCTATTGGCGACGGGCGTTATATTTTAGAACCACAGTCAGGTGACGAGCCAACACCTGAATAGGCACCCAACTCAACCGTTAAGGGCGACATCGTACGCAGCTTCTTCTGATCAAGTGTCCTTGAATCGTGATCACAAGAACAGCTTGAAAGTTAAAATATTTTCTGTTTACTGTTTCTTGTTGTTTCTGTTTACTGTTTCTTGTTGTTTCTGTTTACTGTTTCTCGTTTTTTCTGTTAAAACTCTTTTTATGCATTTTTTCTACTTCCGCATACTGCGATGTTTTTGCGGGTTTCTTATTTTAGACAGGTTTTAGTTGGGTGAAAAATATTGGACAGCCAGCTCATACACGCCTTATGAATATTCCTATTTTATTTTGTTAGTAATTTCTAGTCTTTGAATTTTTCTAGGATATATTCTTGAATTTATAATGACAAACGAAAAATTTATCGCTTTCTGCATAGGATTTCATGATTTTTAAATCTGGCCGGGCAACTCTGGCCTTAGGTAGATTTTTTCGATAATTTATTTTTTTATTCATTTTCTTTTTTATTACTCTTTAACGCTCGATTGCAAAACTAAACTCTTTACACTAAAGATTATTTCCTTAAAGGCATAAAAATGGGTAGCTTTGTTATTATAACTTTAGAAAAAAATACTTTGTTTTGTTTTTCTAATCTACACATTCCGTATAAAAAGAGTGGAATATAAAAGACAGAATCCCATTTTGCATTACTGGTCAATTACCAAGGGAAGAAAAACTCGGCGTTATATCTATTTTGAGACATATTGTCCCGGTTTAATTAGCCCAGAAGTGATGATAGGGAAAAACAAAGTTAAAAGTAAATATACAAAAAATTGCACCAAATAGTCGAAGTTAAAAGATGGGATTGTGTACTGAAGGAGTGATGCATAGGAAATTAAATAGAGGCAGAAAAAGTCAAGATAAAAAGTTATTACAATGGCGAATTAAAAGTAATAAAAAATCGTATAATTACATTTCTTCAAGACGCGTAATGAAGATGATTTTGACTCTTTTGTCTTAAATTTAATTGGATATTTTTTATGTTGCTACAACCGTAATTATTCTAGCATTTTTATATATTTTGAAATTAAGCTGATATTGTTTTTAATATGCCTAGGATTTAAGGGGGAAATTAAGTTATATTATTATTATCAACAGTGGTTCTCGCGAATAGAATACTGTATTTGAAGATTTGTTTGTATTATGGCTTGTTTTTGCAAAAGATAATAACGAAAAGTCTAAGAATTTGTAATACTTCCTTGACTTTAGCTTTTCCTAAAATTTTTAATATTTTTCTAACCATAAATAAAATTTATAAAGGGAACTATCACCTATATTTAAATTGTTTCTAAGGTAACAGCAAACCTACCAAAATTCTGATTACTTTCATCCTGTAGAAAGTACTAGAGGAGAATAACGAAAAACTCTATATCGTGTTTCGATATGCATATTGTCGCAATCTTTTTACTTTGGAGTGATGATCAAGTGAAAGTAAAATAAAGAAAAATGCTGTTTGTATTATGGTTTGTTTTCGTAAAATAAAATAACGAAAAATCTAAGAATATTTTATGTTTTTGTGGTTTATAAATCGCTGTTAATTTTAAACAATCTTTCTAACCATAACCAAAATATTATAACAGAAGCTTTTAAACTTTATTGAATTTATTTCTAAGTCAACAACACAGCTTTTGAAGTTCTGATTAGTTTCATACTTTGGAAAAAACTAGGTACATAATAAAGAATAATTCTACGTGTTTCGATCATGGAGTTGTTTCGATGCATGTTGTCGCTATCTATCTTTTCTGGAGTGATGATCGAGTGAAAGGAAGATAAGATGACGAAAAAAGCAAGAGTCAACATATCATCACGAAACATGGAGTGCCACTGGAAATATGAAATTTTTTGTGTGTTTGCTTAGGAAGGCAAATTAAATGTCATATTACCTCCTTATCTCCATTTTAATTAGATTTACTTGTATTACTACATTACTTCAATCATTCTAGCTAAATTATTTCTTGTTTATGCAGAGCATATTATAAGTTTTTAATTTAATCTGAATCTGGTTATTGAGTAGAAAAATTAAGAAATTGTGGATGCCACATTTTGCTTTAAGCGAAGCGAGGTAAATTGCTTTCAGAAAGCAGAATGAAAACTACCGTGGCTTCTATGAGGCATAAATAGTTTCCATCATCTTAATTAGTAGAGGCAGAACCCATATAATTTTTTGCGGAATTTTGTTATACCCTAAAGGGAAGATTTGGAAAACAAATTGGAAAGGAAAACAAATCGAGGCAAAGCATCAACAAGATATTATTATCAACATGCAAGATAAATTACCAAGGAAAAGTATATACATTCCTTTATGTTTGTTTAGCCAGTGCCATAAAGAATGCTTATGCTTCTTTGCCTTAATTCCAGCTAGATTTGCTTACATTAATCTACAAAAATGTTTTAATTATTCTAGCTCAGACAATATACCTGTTTAGTTTTAAAAGTATGTTCTTTTCATTCTTTTTTCGTATCTAATGAATCTTGAAATAAGAACTCTTCAAAAATGCATTCGGTAAATTAGGATAACTTTAGCTTTTTAAAAGTTAATTTGATGGTAAAATTCATTTCAAGTTATTAATAGGGATAATTGCTGCAATTATTGTAATCTAAAAAATGCTATCTATTATAAATATGTTGACATTTAACTTTCATCACGTTATATAGTTTTGCCTAATTATCTTCAAACAAATTTTTTATAGTTATTAACTATTTTGTCTTCCTTTGCTAATTAGAATTTTACAAAACCGTTTGCAAATAAATAGAATATATTTGGTAGCCATTCTACAAGCTGACAAATTGATTCCACAATAGTTCACAAAAAATATCTATAATACTTTACCATCTCAGTGTTTTTGTAAAAGTGCCGTAAATTTACACATGGTATGGTATGGTATGGTATGGTATGGTATGGTATGGTATGGTATGGTATGATACATATATATTCCAGCTTGTGTGCTTGTTCATAGAACCGCTTATAAGCTTTCGTCAAGTGGGACAGACACAGAAAGTAATTTTACAGTCACAAAGAAATGAATAACACATAGACAAATAACAACATTTATTGACTTCACAAACATCCATGCCTGACCGGGATTCGAACCCGACCTCAGCAGCTCCAAAGGCTACTACACTAACCATTCAGCCACCGAGGCGGCAATTTACACATGATGTAAGAAGAAATTGTGTGGTACTGGCAAAGACGTTTTGATTCACTGGAAATGATTGGATGCCCCATCTACTATGTTTAAACGCTTCGTAGTAAATTGTTTATGTTACTCTCTGGGTAACAAAAAACATCCATTTTCTATGAAACAAACTTTACAACACTCTGATTTAAAAAAAAAAAAAAACGTCAAAAATGTCCGGTAATTTTACAGAATTTTTTAACATTATTCCTTGTAACTTATTGTTACAAAGTTAGAAGAGCAAAATATTTTTAATCACTCTCAGTAGAAGATCGATGAGATGGAATTTCAGAGAAAGATAGTTAAGATGATAAGAAACACAAAGCTGTGAATCAAAACAGGACTTTGGAGAAAGAGTGACAAGAAAACATGTATACTCTTATTTAAGTTTGTAATAAGGATCGTTTATGATTGCAATATACATTTTATTTAAATTTATATATATTTTTAAAATTACATGAGAACAGTTATCATTCAATTCCATGTCACACTTTGGCATTCTTAAAATCATATTTAATTCTTAAGTCAATATTTTCAGTTTTACATGTCAAATGTACTGTGCATCTGTTGGTAAAATAACTTTTCATCTATTTTTAAAAATATATTTTACGAATAGATAAAAATTAGAAAAAAGACAAATTTAAAAATAGACATTTGAGTGAACTAAATTTTATTTTTGTTTAAGCATTTAACTAGTACTAAAGTTGCGAAATTTAAAATAAAAATAACTATTGAAGCGTTCCATTTGTAAGATAATAAAAGTTATACCTGTAAATATTTATATAGTAAATATTTGGCACTTAACTCCTCATCGGAAAGAATATGTACTTAATAAAGCATCTTTCCATCTTTTTGTGCATATTATTGCTGTCCATATGCCCCTGAAGAAATGATAAGAAGAAAATGATAAGATAAGGGATACAAAAAAGCAAAGGATAAACAGAAGACGAAGGCATGAAAGGGAGAAGATTTTTTTAATCTGTTTAATGGGCAGTAAAAGCATTGCCTTCTTCATCTTTAATTTTATACGTATTTTTTTTACCTCAATTATATATTAGTTAGTGCAGCTAAGAAATAGTTTTTATTACTATCATATAGATTACAACTGTTCGTATTTTTATAAACAAAAAAGTTAAATTGAAGCTGAAACAGTATATTTATATTATGCGTCTAGAATTTCCATCAAAAAGGTGAAGAAATTATGTATATTTTGAAGAGTAAGTATTCAATATTCCTTTCCTTTTAACAAAAGTAAAGCATTTCACATTGATCAAAAGCAACAAAAAATACTTAGAAATAATTAAAAATAATAAATAAATCAAAAATGGAAATAAGCAATTTAAATAAGAAAAAGTACTAAAATGTCGTTAATCATCAATAAATATTTAAATTTGAAAGAAAAATCAGGTTTAAAATTGACCAAAAAAAGGTTTTTTGCTTCTTTCTAAACAAATAATGCAAACTTTTAAATAAAAAAAGTGTTCTCGTATAATGATTGAGTTGTAATAGGGATTTTAAAGAATTGAAGATCTTAGTGGAAGAACGTGCTAAGTGGCAAAAAGGTGAAATCAAGAAAATGAGCTTTAAAGTTTTTCGTTTGCATTTAAATCCATTAAAAACAGTACTTGCAAACGGTAAAAAATACACTTAATTTTAAGTTTATAAAATAGAGGAAGCTTGTTATCTTTAAAACATGGAATAATATGTAAATTGATCCAAAAATCTCAATTTTTTTTTAATGTCACTTAGCACGATCTTCCACGAAGCTCTTCAATTGGAAATGACACGAATCTGGTTTTTGTTTTCTCTACCTCTAACGGTTTTGACATAATATGACTTTTTTTATCTAAAATTGGGAAAATACAACTTTTTTTAGATAAAAAGTCATGTTGCGACAAAACATTGCGAGTAGATGGAAACGAAAACCAGATTCATATTTAGAGTGAAACACATATTACATGTTCAAAAAAAATCAAAACTAAAATTTCAGTTTTTGATTTCGAGCATTTTTGTGACAAAAAAAAATGTAATATCTCAAAAAGTAGAGCTGCCAGAGAACATCTGATTTCATATTTTCAAATATACCTAAAATCAATTTTAAAATCCTACGCATCAAAACAGCTGTTGCCCTGTGTATTCTTCTAAAAATTCTTTTTGCTTTTTTAATAAAACAGGCAAGCAATACAACAAACGCTTCGCTATCAGACTTATGCTAAATTAAGAACTTCTATAACATCTGTAAAAGAATATTAAAAACTAAAACAAACTTATGACAGCTTTACCCTTCTAACGCAACGTTCAATTGCAATATTTCTCATGTTTTTTTTATATGTTTAGTATTTTTAGCTTATGTTTACAAAAAAAACTTCATAAATATTCGAAAGTTTTTTTTTCCCCGTCTGCAGAATGACATCTTGCATAAGTTTAAAAGTGTGAAAATGACATTTCTTCATTTTAAAAACTTCAAGTGCTCAATCACCTTTTTTTGTTGCTGAAATTTGCATACTGTGGGATATATAACAGAGTAGCATTTTTCTGCTTTTTTTTTTTGTACTTTTAGTGTTTAATCAAGTTTCTTTAAAGGCACAAATTGTGATGGATTACACGAAAATTGAATATATTTTTATCACATCGATAAATGTTCTTATAAGAAATAAAAAAAATTGAAGCTTTTAGAATTATTATTTTTAGTTATTCACCTAACATTTTAGTTACTGCTTACAAGTATAGTTACCAAAATATAAAGTTAGTTTCAAAAAAAAGTTCTTAGAACGTCCAGTAACCCAAGGGACGATTCGGATTTTTGTCCCATTTTCCAGATCTAAACAGATATTTTTCCGCTTGCCTTACAACTCATAAAAACAACATTTTAGTTTCATGTTTTTTCTTCAACTGTTGCCTTTTTTTATGTTCTGAAAGATGTCTTTCGCAGAGCACTTCATTTGGCGGCTCACAGCCAATAAGATCTCTTCGCACATCAGCGCAAAGTGACACTGCAATGAAAGTCATTTTTACAGGAACAAATCTTTTATTTTTCTATTTCCCGTCGACATGAAATATGGAAGAGATAGAACATATTTTTCTATTTCACTTTGTACAATTTAGTTCTTTTGGCTTTGGGAGTGTTTTAGTAAATAGAAAAAAATCTTTTAAGTATTCTTTTTTAATTGAATAAAAATGTATGAGGTTTCCAAATGCGCTCCTTGCCTCTGTAGAAGTTGCTTTACCACTGGTATAGTTCTGATGCAGAAAAAAAAAATACGGAGGTATTTTTATCATTGTAAGTATGCGATGCGTGTTTATAACTTCGATCGTTGGTAACTGAAGAGTACACGGGAAAAACCGATTGATTTTTCAGAGAAGTTTCCTTAGCAGGCCACTTTGGCGATGATAGCGAGTGATCGCCTAAACTTGTGTTAGGAAACCAGTTCCTACCATAGATATCATAGTTAAAGTAATATAGTGGCAGATCACGTGACCTCCAATGCTAACGACGGGACGCCCAAGCAATGAAGTCAGTGTTGTAGGTCACGTGATATGCCTGTGTAGTACTTTAACTACTATATATATGGTTCCTAGCTACCAAGTTCAGGCGAATGGCGATCCCGACGCTTGGACCAAGCGAAGAAGAAAGAGAGAAGCCGGTTTTATGCCGCCAAGCAGACAGTTGCGGGCGACCGTCTAATGAACCAATCGCTTCTTCCCGTTACTCTTCAACTTCGATCGTTGTTATAGAATAATAGTTTTAAACTTTCGTTACACTTAAATTAGTTTTTCTGTTTCCTTACTTTGTATCGGCTGCTACTTGAGTTTTTCTCGTTAACTCTCTGTGTTTTGAAATTTAGAAGCTTTTTTTAAATCCATTGTCTTAACAAACAAATCAACCCAACTCACAGCCAATGAGCATGTTTCACGTCGTAAGTGGCAACCGTTCTAGTAGTATTGATTTCATTTGTGTTCCTTCTGAAATTACCATTTGTTTTGAATAATGCACTATTTTCTTACCTTACTAAAAAAAATGTTGTGTGCAAACTTTTCTTTCAGTAGAACTAAAACTTTTTGTTATTCGTGAATAACTTCAAATTTTTCTGAATAAGAAATATCTAAACCTATAATAATCCGATAATATAATAAACCGATAACATCTAAAACCATTATACACTACTTAAAACAAAAGAGTGAAATCCACTCATATAGGAGAAGTGCATTTTCGACACTGGAAAGTAGTGAAAATTTAGTCAGACTGAGTTAAAATCACTCGTTTGGAGTGATCCTGTCGTAGTTTTAACTAAACAAAAGAGTGAAATCCACTCCAATTTGAGAAGTGCATTTTCGGCACTGAAAAGAGTGGAAATTATCTCAGACCGAGTTAAATTCACTCGATTGTTTTAAGAGTGTAATCTAAACCAATATTTTTATCCGACGTTTTCGAACACAATTGGCATTTTTTAATGCTGCAATTTTGAAATTTAATGGAATCGAATCCAATACATTTTAATAAATAACAGTAATAAAAACAAGTTACATGTTAAGAGCTCTAAAATAGAAAACTGCAAACTATTAAAACACTCATTTTGAGAGTGAAATCGGAACAACCAATGAAATCGCAGGAAGTTAAAAAGAAAATATAGTTGCATCATCTAAAACAACCTCATGTTATAAAACTTTTAATATTTTATCAACTTAAATGACTGAGCACAAATAAATTAAACAGATAAGTTGTTAAATGTAAAGTTACTAATTATTTCATTTTTCTAATAAACGTGAAATTTCCTCATGCCCCTTCTTTAATATTGGATGTATTTAACTTATATGTGGCACAATACTTTTATGATTATTGTATTTCTTTTACCTTCATAAAACACTTTCAAGGACACTAAATCCAAAAAAGATTTTTCTATTCCAAAAATTATTTCTTTTTAAAAAATATAAGACAGAAAGACAGCAGAAAATATTCTTTCGTAAAAACTTTCTTGGAAAGTAACGATAATTAAGAGCTAATTGGAACATCATTAGTTTTTTATTCAAACAAAAATGCGAATAACCATACAATAAAATTAACGCCTGTTTCGTAATAAAAACTTAACACTTACGAAATTCATTATACAAAAAACAACTTTTAATATAATATAAAATGTTGTGTAATTTTGAGTCGAAATTATATTAATTAATCAAAAATATTGTAGAAAAATTAAATAATTGCCAAAAAATCAAATTGATATTGTTAGAAAAATGTTGTGCTTTGTTAAATTTTCTTATTATGAGAAAAATTTATTTGATGCTATATTTATATATTTTTTCTCGTAAAATGAAAATGAAGAGAATAAATTGGATCATTGTTTTCGTTTTTTAAATAATAGTACCTTTTTTTAGAATAAAAGCTCTGTAACCTGTGCTACAGCAAAACTTTTGTTTTTAATGAAGAGATAATCACGTTACATTGTTTGCGTTTCCTTTCATTTGTTTAATTATCTTTTACTAATTATGTTTAATTTCGTTTTTGAAACGAAATGCTTATTCATAATGTACAAAACTTGTTTTGAATTGTATTTTACATTATTTGTTTTGCTAATTGTTTTAAAAGAAGAAAAAAAAGCTGATGGAATTTCAAACAGTGAGAACAAAACATGACAACTAATTATTTAAGGATTTAAAAATGGATTCTTGTTTAATTTAGACATATTGAAAAAAGATTTAAAATTTGTGTCCATACTTTCACGCTCACTTTTTGAAGATATTCATTATTTATATTGCTAACATAAACTTTGTTAAATAAATGCAGTTATTTTTCAAAGGAAGCTACAAATAAAGTTATCGAGCAATAAAAGCAATTATTCATTTACTTTAATTTTAATATGACTAGATTGGAATCTTATTTAATGTGAGATTAATAAAAAGAGTTATCGCTTAACTTGCTTATTATTCGTCTTAGCCAAACCCATTATTTTTAATTATGGCAAGTTAGTTAAATTGCGGGTGAAAACTAATTATTTTCGTTTATCTTAAAAGTAATTATTTATTTTGGGGTAACAACTATTTTCAGTCATTTATCACAGTCCATAACGATAATAACGAAACCTGTCATAAATATTAATTTCAAAGCAAAATAAAATCAAATTAGCTTAGGATATGAATTTTTTCAACCACGTATATCCTCTGTACTGACGGGTATTTTTTGTTTGGGTTTTTTCGTGCTCATCACAATATTTTTTCTTGCTTTGACGATAAGCATTATAGTATTTTTTATGTGGTACCACTATCTCTTTTTTTTTATAAAAATATTTTTAAAAAAAGAAAAGTATAATGTCGAAACTTTCGGATGTCGAATTAAAAATTTATCGTGACTGACGCTCAGGCTTAGTCTTTGGAAGTTTTTTCATTTTTATGCTCATTTATTTTTTTTTTTTCAAACAAAACTTCAAGACTTTAAAAATATATAAGTTCGGGTTGCTCCAAATTCTATTACATTTAATTTCTTCACTGTTATATTTTTTTCATTACTTTCACTACTAATTTTTTCATTACTTAATAATGATGAACGTATCCTTATAAAAATTATTTTTAGCAACACGATCTTCAAAAGATGTGAATACTTTTATGATTCAAAAATGCTTGAAATATTGTTTTAGTTATTTAATCCTTAACTTGACAAATGACAGTAATTGCGCCCTCTAGAAGGAAGAGTGTAGGCTTTATAGCCCATTACCCAGCTCGTCAAAAGAGACAGTCACAAGAGACACACAAAAAAGGACGACACAAACACATAGACAAATAAAAACATTTATTGACAAGCACAAACATCCGTGCCTTTACCGGGATTCGAACCTGAGCTCAGCAGCTCCAAAGGCTAGTACATTAACCACTGCACCGGCGAGCCGGCTAATCCTTAACTTACTTTTATAAAACAACTTAATTGAAAGATCTTTTATTTCTCAATAACCATGAATTTGGTTTGAATCAGTTTGAATCAAACATCTTAAACTTGTTTTTTACGACAGTGTTTAATATTTTAATTTTTAAGTGAAACAAAATTTTAATTAAATTATATGAATTTTTACAGATGAAAATAAATGACTCCACCACACTTATATTTTAAAATTTATTGAAATTAGAAGGATATAGTTTTTTTAATTATTAAAACATGTGTGTTGCTGGAAAACCTGACATTCAAGTGACGAATTCATACATCTGTACCTCTCAGGGGGTTAAAAACACTTATAAACCACTGCGGATCAACAAAATATTCATAATAGCAAATGAGTGTAAGTTTCATATAGAAAATAAACCATGTCAGAAGTGGACTTGGACCATTGTAGCTCTGAAAAAATAGATTTAAAAACACAACTCTTCATCCTAACTTAAAGTGGCACACACAATGTTAAGTAACAAATGCGTTGCCTCCATCCCTTGCCACACCGTGGATAAACTGCTTTTTTAATAAAAAGATATGCACCCCAGTAGAGATAAAAAAAAGACTCTAAAAACGTGATTTATGCCTCCTTTGTGCTTTATATTTTTCCACATTGTGAGATTTTTTGAGGAAAATAAATTTTTGGGAAAACTTCTTACTGAAATATTTTAAGAAACAAAAAATGTTTTTAGTATGGAAGTTCTTGAAGTTATTTATTACGAGGAGACCTACCTTGCTGAAATTATATTTATATAAGAAACGTCATGTAAAATTAAGGGTGTGTTATATTACACGACTTTCAATTACCGGTCAATAAGCTAATACACACATTTAAAGCAAATTGTATATCGTATAAGGTAAATTTCAATAACTTTAAAACCCAAAAAATGATGTGGCAGCTACCCTTGCGACTACGCAATTTTCTCGAAAACTTTTTAGGACGTTGGACAGGTACTGGGATTACGTGTAACAAATTTGAAGTATTTATTTTGTTCGCTTTTCAGCAATACTTTTAAAAATTAAAAAGCTCTATGGCAGTCACCCCTTGCACCTGCGCAATTTCCTCAAAAAACTTATTATGACCTACAGTGGTGGCCAAAAGTGTGGACACTTTTTGAAAGTTTCATATTTTTCAACTTTGTGTGATTACAGAATATATTAATTGTATATCAAATTAAACAATTGTATATCGAATTAAAAGTAATTTAATCGTTATGAGGACCACTGTGTGCAGATCACTGAAGCAGTCTAGCAGACCTTTGGTCCCATATAATCTTTATCCATGGACACAACATCATCATCATCAAAGTAATTTCATGTAGAATTAAAAATAAATACAGTATTACAATATCTGTATTACGAATAAGTTAAGCAACTAATAGTATGATCTGTCTTAGTTTTGCAAGTCATTGAACCACAAACTTGTATTGCATTTCAGCATAAGAGAATCCATTGATTGTGCTTGCTTGTTCAACTAAAATGAGCATAACTTTATTTGTAATACAGATACTTTAATTCTGTTTCTTTTTATGAAATTCTACATTAAATTACCTTCAACTTCATATTTAAATGTTTGTATTTAAGCGAATTTTAATAGACGCAAGAACACAGGTAACAGTTGAAACACATGAAACTTTCAAAAAGTGTCCACACTTTTGGCCACCACTGTATGTTCGAAAAACAGTTTTTTAGAATCAGCACCCTCCAAAACGAATGCGAAAACTCAAAATCTCCATTTTCGGCCCCATCTCAATACTTTGATCAACTTATATTTCATATTAGGTGATAAAAAGTAAAAACAAGTATTTTTATAAAATAATCAATGCCTAGTTTTTGTTATGAATTTTTAATTGATTTTATTTAAGCAAGTTATTTTTTTAAAAAAGCATATATCTCAAAACAAAAAGTGTTTACGCGTCTCGAATTAAAAGTATTTAACAATTCTTTAAATCCGTATCGTTATCTGAGAAAATTATAAATATTCATACTTTTTGTGAAAAAGAGCATCAACGTTTCCTTGTTTAGATAATCTCCATTTTAAGTCCTAGTCCTATAGCAAAAATTGGCATTGTTAATATTAATAGGCCGTTATTTATTTTATGTATAATCTTTAAAAACATCCACTTATTATGCTAAAGAACTTACTTAATAAAAAATAATAAAAATAAGCTGCACATACTAAACATTTCGAAAATACTTACCATTTATCTTGCTTCAACGTACTTCCACAATTGCAGCATTTCAACAAATATTTAACGAAATGTAGATTTTGAATAAAGTAAATATGTGATACGATTAGTTTTTTTTTTATTCAATTCTTTTAGTTTAGAACCAAGGCAAATACGAATTGAAAAATGTAATCTACTTATACTAAAACTAGCAGTATGGTCCCGCCTTACTGGGAACCCGTTTACTTCGCAATGCTTCCTTTTAAAGGCATGCTTACCTTTTGAAAATACACTCAAAATCAAAACAAAATTAAATTCGTGTTGTTGCATGCGTACTTAAAAAAGCAAACACTAATAGAGAATGAAGCAGCCTTAGGGCAAGCGCATATCTCAACCAAACTCAATCAATTACACTAATAGAGGATGGCGTCAAGCCCCCGTTTCGGCCCGCTCCATGTAGTTTCAAGCCCTGTTATGGTCCCGCAATCCCACGTGGATGACGTTTTTTTTTTAAACTAATTATATTAATTAAAAATCTCAATCAAATATGAAAAAACTAAGCCTCAGGTGCACACTTAGGTATTAAAAGGAATCTATATTAAAAATTTCGAATTTTTTAGAGCAGTCTAAGTAGGTCTTTAGCGATCCACAGACATACACACAGACAGACCGACAGACAGGCTCTTTCTTTTATTATTATAGATAAGCTTTTTTGATGTAAAATCATTTTTCAAAAATACGTAAGTTTTCCAGTAGAGAAGTATAAAAAATTGTAATCATAACATATAAAAAATTTTAATGTAAGTGTAGCGAGTCGGAACAATAACGAACCTGACCCTGTATTTCAGTTATAACACTTTGAAGTGGAACTAGACCCTTCATTTGTTTTGTGTACCGAATATTTGATAAGAAAAATTCTATATATTTTGCTACTTGAACAGAATATAAAGAAATTTTAGAGTAAAAGTTTCAAATCCTATTTTGAAAGAGTTTTTTCTGCAAGATATCATTTATAAAACATTATATTAAGGTTAGAAAAGTTTCAAAGTACATTAAAACTAGTTTAGAAGGTATTTAAAATCACATTATGATTCATACATGAGATATATGAGCTCAAGCTATTTCTTTTACTTTCAAATTCTCTTTAGATTTATTTTCTCAGAAACTTTTACACGTTTTGTGTCTAGAAATTTTATTTTTTTAATAAATGACGTATTTTTAAGAAAAATATATTCACAAAAGAGTTCTTAAGTACTTTTAGACATCAATAACATATTTTTAACTAGTACTAAAAAAATTAAACGTCATACAATACATAAATTTCGGTTATTTTAAACACTTGAAAGTTCTAGAAAGCTTGCCAATATTTTTAAAAAATACCAATTATAACTTTGGCATTTTTAAAATGCAACTATAACAGGTCCATAACACATTTTAATCACAGTAATTAAATAGAACTTTAGATGCTAATTTTAGTCTTTAGATATTAGATGTAGCAAGCCAATTACGTAGTGGTAGTGCTTCGCATTGCCCCACCACAGGTCCGGGAATGGTAAAATTAAGGACCAAGCATTCTCGGCTACTAAACACTGGGGGGTCCTGCGTGAAGTTGAACAACTAACCTAGTCTTATGCTTAGCACCCCAGAGTGCTTGGTCATGTTAACTTAAATAGGCACTGCAGGTCTTGGTCCACTAACGGGCTGTTGATCCTAGGAGTTAAGTTTAAGGTATCCGATCACATTTTTTCAGCAAAAATCGACTACAGATAAAACAATTGTTTTTTGCCTTTTAATATAAAATAAACGTTCAGCTTTTTAAATCTGTTTCATTTTAGTTTCTTGTTTTTAATATAACCGAAATTATAGCACTTTAAAACTTTTTTTGATTGTTTTTGCATTTTTTTTTCAATATGCATTACGCAAAATATAAAAACTGAAGTTCTTTATTATCAATCGCTTCCGAATTTTTGCAGTAGTTTTGTAACAGTATGAAGAAGATTTTGAACTAGAATCGTGTAAAACTATTAAGAATTGGATTTTTAAAACAATTTATATGATTTTTACTCTCTTGTTTCTATGTGTTTTCGATATAATGCTACAAACTTTTGCCTATAAACTATTAAGAATTGGATTTTTAAAACAATTTATATGATTTTTACTCTCTTGTTTCTATGTGTTTTCGATATAATGCTACAAACTTTTGCCTATAAAAAAAATTTGGGAACTGATATTAATCAACTTATATACTTAACAACTTACTTAACAACTTTACTTAAACAACTTATATTAATGTTGGTTAAGCATATTTAAATTTAAACGATGGAAAAAAAATTAAAAATTTGTAAAGATATCATGTTTTGCGTAAGCATGATTTTTGAAGCATATTTTACTATAATTTTCCACAAATACTGAAGAAAATATTGTTTTTTTTTTTTTGGATTTTTCTTAAAACTATTTTTATATTCATAACTAATAATAAAATCCCTCAACTTCACGGTTGTAATAGATTTTTCAGAAAATTGCTGTCAAAGGTGATCGGCCACCTTTAACTACAACTAGGGTAGACTAACCAGTGAATGAACGCTTAAGACGTCACGTTCCCCAGTGAATGAACACCAGGATATAATGTCCAGGACAACCAACCTTTGTCATATAGCTTCCTACTACATGGGAGGAAGTCAGTGTTGCCAATCCATCTAGTGGAATGATTTTCAATCCTTATTTTTTTAATTATATTTACTAAATGTTCATTCACTGGGGCCTGTTCACTCACTGGTCAGTCTACCCTAGTAATTTCTCGTTCTCTCTTCCCCATAGCCATCTGCCGCTCTCCCTGCGGTGACGGCCGCTGCATCCGGCCCAACCTGTGCTTCTGCGGCAACCGGCAAGTGCGAGCCTCGTGCGACGGGGGCAACATCCCCCAGCCCCTCCACCCAGGGGGGCAGCTGCCCCCGGGAGTCACGGGACCCGGGAACGTGGTGGATCCGGTTAATCCTGGGAACCCGCTGCAGCCAACGAGTGAGTCACCTTTTAGCTTGTAAATGCGGCTCTAATCCATTGAAAATCAATCTGTGAATATCATTAATGTCTTTCCCTACCCATGTGTGAATACCATTAACACTCTCATCACCTATTTGTGAATACCATTAACACCTTAATTACCAGATAGAAACAATTAACTTTACATTTCTGGAATGTGGTGTATCCTGCTATCCTGGGATGTACCTGGGAACCCGCTGCAGCCAACGTGTGAGTTACCTTTTAACTTATATATGCGGCCCTAATCCATAGAAAACCCATTTGTGAATATCATTAATATCGTCCATACCCATTTGTGAATACCATTAATGTCTTTCTTAACCATGTGTGAATACCATTAATGTCTTCCTTACACCATTTGTAAATACCATTAACACTTTTCTTACCCATATGTGAGTACCATTAACACTTTCCTTACCCATTTGTGAATACCATTAACGCTTTTCTTACCCATTTGTGAATACCATTAACACTTTTCTTACCCATATTTGAATACCATTAACGCTTTTCTTACCCATTTGTGAATACCATTAACACCTTATTTACCGGATAGAAACAATTAGCTTTACATTTCTGGAATGTGGTGTATTCTGCCAATTCCGGGATACCTGATGGGGACCCGTTCCAACCAAAGAGTGATTCTTCTCTTATACATTATTTGTGTGGTGTTTACCCGTTAGTGAATACCATTAACACCTTAATTGCAATAAAATAATTTAACTCTTAATTTCGGGAATTCGGGGGATCCTGCTTATCCCGATATACCTGGAAACCCATTATAGCCAACAATTGAACCTTTTTTGCTTATTTATGTTATCACCTTTTAGCTTATTTATAACCCATTAATGACCTATTTGGGAATACCATTAACACATTCCTTACTGAAAAAAAGTTAACCTTACACTTCTGGAATGTGTTGGATCCTGCCAATACCGGGATACCTTGAAACCCGCTAAAGCCAACGAGTTAGTCATCTTTCTACTGTTTAATGCAGTCTTAACCCATTAAGTGACGGTGGTTCTAAATGATGTCGCCTATCGCCAATAGCCCTCTTGTAGCTGTAGTGAGACGATAATTCAACCGAACCTTAACCTTTAACTTAACCAATTTGTGTATACCATTATTATTATCACCATCCTTACTGAATAAAGAGAAGTTAACTTTAAATTTCGGGAATGTGGTGAATCCTGCTCTAACCCCAGATGCATGGAAATTCGCTCCAGCCAACGCATTAACGTTATACATTAAATTTTGTCGACATTAAAATTGAGTTGAATACCGTTGAGTAGCAATAAACCACTATTTAATTGAATTATTGTCTTACCTTACAAATGGCCATTAAGGGTCATACAATCATCCTCTGTACCTCGCCAATAACTCATATACAGCCATATTACAGCATTGAATCCACTGGAACTTTACAACAATAATAGTTTTTACTAAAACAAAAAAAATCCATCTCATATCAATTTTATAACTTTCACTCACCAATGACAGATAAGAAAAAAAACTGACATCGACATTCCATTTGGGAATACAAAAGGGAAAACCAGGAGAGTGATATGTATGATGTTAACGGATAGAATGCGACGGCAAACGTTATTTTTAAAGAACAATGATTCGCTGTTAAAAAAAAACTCAACCACTAAACTCTAAAACAGCTAAACTACTAAAAATATATTACTGCTTTGTAAACAAAATTTACATGTATTTGTCGATCTAACAAAAGCTGTGTTTATTATTCTTTTTCTCTTCGTTTTTTTACAAAATGAATCGGGTTGTACTTTCTAGACGTAGACATTCCTCATATTAAAATAAATTAAGTTCAGGCAGGGGAAATGATGCGTATGCATGTCGTTTGATTATGGAGGTTGTAGAAATTCCTTTGAGAACCTATTTGGATTGTATTCTATCGCAAAATTAAATTTTCGTTATATTAAACGCCCACAGAGAGCTCAGCATCAAAATTGGTTGCGAGAGCCACCTAAATGATTGGGACACAGAGAAATAAAAAT